>VXBX01002109.1:1975065-2049852 GCA_013400415.1 Scytalopus superciliaris | reverse complement strand
GAAAATACTTAAACCCCCCCCCCCCCCCCCCGCCATGATGTCTCAGTTCTCCCCTCAGCCCCAGTGTGTACTTTGCTTAACAGGACACTAGAGGTAAAACACCCTGTAAATGGATGCTACTATTACTTTATTAAGGGAGGAAAAGAATTAAATATCCATTTATGATTTTTATTGGATTTTTTTTTTTTGCTTCTGTGTAGACCAGTCATTAAAGACTATTTCATTTTCTGTATCTACCTTGCTTGCCTTTTTTCTTCTTTATAAGCTTTATTTCAATGTTATATTTTTACAAAATGCCAAGATCATTTTTTCTTCAAAAGCAAATTAACTGTGACATTTTAAACATAATTAATAAAAATAATTTACTGGAAGTACTTTAGGAAATCTTCTAACAAAATTTAATTTAAGTCTATAGTAAATTGTCAGTAAGAATATACTTAATAAAGTTCCATTGTATTTCTCTTCTGTTATTATTATATGATTCTTCAGCAGCAGTTGTCTCCATCGTTTGATGCGAAGACTGAAGTGCCTAGATAACAAATGAAGTATATTTACTTAAGTCTGTTTGAAATTAAATTCTCATTCTGAGTTTTCCATCCCTTGTTCTGTAATTCTGGTTCTTACTGTCAGGAAGTTCAATTTAGAATCTATTGTGCTCTCTGAGTCTAGAAGATGTGAATGGGAAACAAGGCCTAACAAAATGTGAAAAGCAATAATTAAAAATATAAAAAAGGCCAATATGAGGCAAAAGCATCTAAGAATGGGTTTTGTAAAAGAGGGAAGTGTGTATTCTTTATATATTCTTTGTATTCTTGGTACACTTTTGATCCTGTTTTGTATTCTTGCTTAGCAATTTCTTCTCTTAGTCACAGAGGTTGGATTAGCAAGTGCAGATGATTTTGCTGGACTTCTGGGCACTTCTTTTCTAGAACCCCATCCAAGTCAGAGAGTGATGGCTCAGTGCCTGCAGTTGCTGCTCTTTGAATTTTTGCTGTGAGTGGTGTTCTCTTGAAATATGCAGTTAAATGCAAATTTCTAGGTAGGGCATCAGAGCAGAATTATTAGTTCCTTGCACTCCATGTTATTGTCTTGTTTATCCAGGATTCTTAGTCTGTTTGTTGTGTGTTTCCGTTGAATAACTTGAGCAGTGCCAGCATTCCTAAGAGTGGTCACATGAACCTGGCAGAGCAGTGTGTGTTCTGAGCAGACTTTGTTTTCTGTAGGCTTTCATCCCACTTTCCTGGGGATGTTGTCAGCTTCTGTTTTAGCTTGAAGTTTTAAATGTTAGTTTGGGAGAAAAGTGGTTTTTAATGTTCAAATGAAACAGGAGGGTGACTGTGGGATGCAGAGCTGGGAAACCTGCTGTACTTTTCCTTATGCTGACTCTTCCTGGTCACAGAAGCGCAGTTCTGGTCTTGGTGAAGGTTTTGAGCTTGAGTGATGTTTTGCTTAAGTGACAGGTGTTACTGCTCACAAACTTAGTTTATGCAAACTGTCACTACTGCTTGTAAAATGTAAAAACCTTTGTGTCAACACTTGTATTTTATTCAGTTGTTGGTTCATGCTAGAGAAAATGTGGGAGGACTTCCTCTGAATTATACTGAAATATCTATGGTTAGGTAATCATGTTTTTGTTTATGTAGTATTTGAGCTATATTATAGAATTTCTGTGCAGGGTTGTGATGAACAACTTTGCCTTTTGAGGTTCTTCAAAATACCTAACAGAAAACTTTTTTCTTTATTTATGAGGGGTTTTAGAGATAGGGGGCCTGGTTTTGTATGTTGATGGTTACTGGATGTTAACCTCACAAGATCTATGCTTTTCCAAGTATAAGACTTGAAATGCCAAAATAAGCTGGTCGTGCCAGAGATTAAAATATTTTCATTATTGTAGGGAGTAACTGGTCTAAATTTAGTCTGTGAGCTTTCTAAAGCGAGGGTCTTGTTTTGTGTTTATCTGTGAAGTGCCATGCACACTTGAGCCTTGTGGAGGTAACAGTTCAGACCCAGGCTGGGTGTTCTGCATCCATGCAGCCTCATAGGAATAAACTCCCTAAGGGAACCTGCAGGTTTAAGGCCCAAACCAATACAAGCTCAGACCAGGTCTCTGTTTTGTTCCTTACTTGGCTGCAGACCCTCTCATTCGCATGAGTATCTCATTTTAAATAATTAAGTATGTAATTCAAGACATTTAAAATATTTATTTTTAAACTAGTACTCTGCCAGTGAAATTTGAATATCTTTCAATGGCACTTACTCTTTGCTGTGAAATTTTTTTTAAAAGGTCATCTGGTTATAAATCATGATACCTTGGATTTTTCACCTTGCCTCCTGTTAGTATTGTTGAAAACATTTACTCAAGCATTGCTGCTGTCTCTTATCTCTCTGGTTATAGATCATTAAATTCCAGCTCCTGTGAATACAGTATAAATTCTAGTCTTGGTAACTATTGTATCTAGTTTTATTTAGAAATTAAACTCTGTACTGCTTTCCTTCTTTACACTGAGCATTAGCTTTTATATTACAGTGGAATTTTATTAATTACGTGAAGAATGTATTAATGTAAGACAGAAATGCTATGCACCCTGCAATATCTGGAGTGCCTTACAGCATTGTCAATTTAGATAGCGTATCCACATGATACAGTTTGTTTTGTCCTGAGGTACTGGGATATGAGATTTACATGAGTGTTAACCCCTTGGGACTGCCCTGATATGAGGTGTGCATCTTGTGCAATCCTAGTCAGCAAAAAGTTAAATAAAAATAAATACACTGTCAAAAGTCCTTGTGTTGGCCTGGCAGGAGGTACAAAATAGTACCATGTATTCAGTAACAGCCTCTTTGGGAAAGGGTCTCTGATGTGACTTTGTGAAATGACAAACTGTGCAAAGTGCTTGTTATTGTCATGATTTGGTAGCAAACTGGTAGGCAGGGCCTGATGTCTGCCATGGACTGAAGGCCAGAAAACTGAGTACAAGCTCAATTTTTAACAAAATTTGAGTGGTGAATCAGAATTACATTTTAAAACAAATAGATGGTACGACCTCTGTAAAAATTGAAAACTCTGTTAAAGTGAACTGAGAATAAACTAATGATCACTGCTTTGAATTTGGTTTTCAGTTGATGAGTTTGCAGTGATTATTTGCATATAAACACTTTCCTTGGTAGTTCAGTATTAACTCCTAAAACCTTAGCAAGAACAATTTAATGGCAATATTAACTCTTCAGCTACTCTTACCTGAAATTTGTAATTTAGCAAAAAACCTAACATTTAGCATGGCAGGTTAACTGACTGCTGCCTAGACTGTGTGCAGAAAAATTTGTTTTTCAAGATATTGCTGTTTACTTTGGCTCTGATTATCTGTACACAGTGGAGAGAATGAAAGTATATCCTAGAGCTAGCATCCTTAATTTGTTTGGGACTGATTGGTTTTACAGATTTCTTTTGTTAGTGCACTGTACTGCTGTAGCTGTGTGGTAATGCAGGTGCTTGAAATAAAGCTTGGCATAAAGACTGAGTTTGGTTGCAGGGTGTCCTTCTTGAGAACAACCTTACTTTTTTTACTCAACACTGCTGTTCTTGTAAGGATCAGAATTCTTGTTGGTGTTTGGAGGTGGTGAAGGTTTGAAAGTGCTTTATAGAAGCCTCGTAGAATTGTGTATAATGACATGTGAATTGTGTATGGACTTGTATGTTGAAGTAAATGACACAAGGAGTAACATAATTTGTTCTGTCTTTGTATTTCCATTTGTTTATGTGCTGCAGCATGAATACCAGTACAACAGTTTTCTGCATTACTGTCACAGAAATCAAGGAACTTGCATCAAAATTGGAGTTCACCACACTCCAAGGTACAGAAGACTGAAGGCAAAATGTGATGTAGTCCTGGTAACTTGAGGTAGTCGCCTTCCCACTAGGTCTTAGCACTTCTTTTACTCAGTCCAGGCTGACCTGCAAAGAGAGGTAAAGCTCTAGCTGAGTGTATGAAAGAGATATATGTAAGAGATGTAAACTGAGATAGGCATGGTTGTTACTGTTAGTTGTAAGGGGGTGGTTCTTTGTTCCTTGCACCCACCTTTGTTTGATTCTCAGTTGTGCTGAGATTTGCCCTTGCTTGACTGACAAGCTTTCAAACTCTATCCATAGACTTCTGTCAATGCAGGTGATGGCCAAGTGTTAATTGGCTTTACAGCCTCGATGTCATTGTGCAGCTGGGCACCACATTTGTCTCATGGGTGAGCTGTTATGACTCCTGGTCAAAGCTGGCCTTCTCTTTGAGAAGAACTTCTTGACCCTTTGTACTTTGTACAGTATCTGCCTCGCAGGCGGACTTTGGAGCCGTTGGATGGAATGCGTGTCTAACGCGTTCCACTCGGGCCCACAGTTCCATTCCATAATGTTAGCTTTAATTGGCTCTTTTTAAACTTTCATGTACAATTTGGTTGTACACGGTAAATTACCACCCTCTTCGCCTTTTTCTAGGAGCAAGAAGGTAGAATTCAGACTCAGCTTTCTATTGCTGCCTTTTACTATTGCCCTTGAGCTCTCTTAGAGACAGCATTGGTGGGTAGTGTTTCTGTCAGATGACAGACGTTTTCTTCCTAATGTTTCTTTTTTCCTCTCATCTCCCAAAGACTATGCCATTTTAACATTGTATTGTATTTTTGAACTAAATTCTGCATTTGTAAGTTTGAAAATAATTGCTACTTCTTGTCCAGAGAAGTATCTCCAATTTAATAACTGTTGCCTGACTTAATGTGGCTAGATAGCCAGCGTGTCTGCCAAGTGATTTTTTTTTTTTCCTATAGTCTTATATTTTAATTTGCTTCTTTGTGAATGTAAGACCTTCAGGAAAGCACCAGTGCTATAACCAGTGCTGATCTTTATTGTGTAAGAATGCCTTTTTAGGTGCTTCTGAAGAGTCAGAATATATAGAATGGGCAGAAAGAGTCTGCTACTACACAGGTTTCATTTAGGCTTAAATACTTCATTGGAGCAGAAGCTATTGTTGAGAAAGAGGGGTAGTTTAGTTACATGAGGAAAAAAGTTGGCAATGCTGCATACAAAACAAATTTTGCAGTTCAAGCTCAAAACAGTGATGAGTCTCTTGTTCGTACTTGGTATGAATAAAGTAAAACAAAGCCTGCCTTTATCCCCTGTAACAGGCTTATGAGCTCATGTTTCGGCTTTTCCTTTCTCCTCCCTTTCTGACATGGACCCTGTCTTTTTTTTCTTTGCTAAACAGACAATAACTCTCCACAATATTTTTAATCTCAACAAGATGTCCAGTGGCTGATGATGCAAAAGTGTTGCATCAACAAAGGGGATGATAGTTGGAGAATTCCAGGTCTGACACTTCTGGCCAAGGAGCTGTGTATTGTGGCCACTGATTCCTCCCTGCACAGCATGCTTGCTTTGGGCAGGAGACTACTTTTCATTGACTCCTGTTGTGTCCCTCCCTCCTCCTTATTTTAGGCTTCCCCAAGAAGTTATGACTGAGGGTTTCATGATGTTAGATGAAAGAGCCTGTTGTCTTGTTGAATTATCTCCTTTCTGTCTGTATTTAAAGCAAAGTTGGCAGGTAAAATAAAAAAAAAAAATTACAGTAAAACAAAAGCTCTGTTATAGTATCATCTTAGGCAAGATTAGAATAAAACTGATTGATCTAATATTTTTTATTTTCATGTGTTTGTTTAGACTGCTTGTTTGCCTGTTGTCCATTGACACCTGGCAGTGGAATTGGCCACATTGCATTTGATTTTGGATGGATTCCTGGGCACTGGTGGGATCTAACAGAAATTTATTCACTGAAATAAATTGTGATAAGTATTCGATGGTTTAGATAAGGTTATATTACTGAATTTTAAAATAATAAACATTTGTAATAATGGATATTGAGTAGCCATAAGTGCTTGTACACCTAGATTTTTGAGAGAAAAATGGTTTTGAAACCTAAAAGAACTATGTTCAATTTTTTTAATGCTACAGTGCAGCATCTTAATCTAAAAATATATGTATATTTTTTTTTTAACTGATTGAAGTGGACCCAACTCATGAACCTTGTCATTCACTGAAAGTATAGCTGATACTTTTTAAAAGTAAAGTCTTAAGAACTTTCTCATGACAGCAAAACTTCTTGAATCTATATGAAAATCTGCTTAGATCCCGTATTTTAGCCTGGCAGCACTGATTTTTATTGTGCAAGAAACCTATCAGAAAGTGATTTATAAGTTCATTGTTTCACAGACGTGCCTGTTTGTTATGTACGACTGTTGTTGTTGTAGTCTGTGTTCCTTCACAGCATAAAGCCTTCAGACACCTCTGCAGTTGTGTCTGTGAGGCTGATTCCATCAGGTACTACTTCCAGAAGTTTCCCCCAATTTAATAAAGGTAAGGTGGGATAATTTGTTGATTTCTACCTGAATGCATCGTTAACCATTGCAAGAGGGGAAATTAGGGCATGGGTTTGGTGTCTTTTTTTTTTTTCCTTTCTCTTTTTGTAAATCTTATTTTTGATGCAAAGGCAGTTCTGTCGCCAGCCAGTCCAGCGTGTGTAGCCTCTCCCCCCCGCCATAAAACAATGAGCACATTCAGGCACAACTCGTGTTTTCAGTTATTAAAAAACGGAGCCGTCTGTCTCTGCCTGTGACTTTAATCTTTAAGCCTTTATTCCCTGTACCCCACCCCCTCTTTCTTTCCCCAACCTTTTGTTTGTGAAGTGCAGAGCTACAGGATATGTGGGCCTGGAGTTTCTGAATGTATTGTACATTCCCCTGGCAATTACAGATGTTTATAACCCTGACTGATGTTATTTCAGTATTGTGGAGGGTGAAGAGAAAATTAAAGAACACTCTTTTCTTTGCCCCTAGCAGTCTTCAATTTCTTATTTTTTGAGGAGAGAGGATAAAAAAAAAAGAAGGGAAAAGCAGAATGTAAACTCTTAATTTTTTTACAAAAAGTCTTGCTTGGTATTCTCAGATGGGACATGTCTGAGAGCTGTGCAGGAATCTTCCCATAGAGATATCTTCCCAGTGAGATATCCTATAACTTATCTGTTAGGACAGGGTGTTGCATGCAATTGTTGTAAAAAGCATAGTAGGACTGGATTATAGTACAAAACAAGCTCCTTGGTGCAGAGTGCATGACCTTTGCTTACTTTTTTTCAGAGACAGAGACAAGGTAGCTTAGAGCTAGTAATGATTTTAGAATAGAATCATATTAATTTATTTCCAGCTTTGTATGGAACCTGGTTTTCTTTTTATGCAGAACAATAATTTCAGATCTGAGGAGTTAGAGTTTTACTTTTGGACTGTTGTCTTGCAGAATTGTTTAAGGAAATTTATTTTTGTTAGTCTGGTAGAAGTATGCTCTTCATCTGTACAAGGTTTTAAATCAATTTCTTGTTAGCGATGTTTTGCAGGTGCACTAGAAGATTAATGTCCTTGAATTGACAGGGATGGAGAGAAGAGAACCTAATAGCAAATCTCTGTGATCAGGGTTATAATTTGGGTGTTTCTTGGGGATTCCAGTGCATTTCAGTGCATTCCCAGGGTGTAGTTGGCCTAAAGCATTGAATCTAAGTAGAGAGAAATTTAATGGAGTCAAGAATTTCAAGGTGGTTCAGCAGTATCTCTAAAGTACACCTTTCGTATCTGTACCTCTTTTTGACTGCATGCAAGCTGCTGTTTATAGGTTTTGCAAGTTCGGAGTTGCATATCTAAATGTATATTCAGGTCTGTCTAGCTACACTTGTGTGGTGGTCCTTATCTCCTATGACTACTGGATGGAACTTCTTGTTAGAATGATCTTTCAGAGATATGGCAGAAGAATGAACAAGAATTTACAGTGAGATATCCTTTGGCTAGGCAGGACTTTAAGAAATTAACACGAAAGATAGCAAGAAAGTCTTCCTGTAATCTCGTATTAAACTGACTAAAATATGCTTAAAGAAATTCTAACAAATGTTCCAAGATATTCATAATTCAGTCATTCTCTGAAGCACCCAGAGGGAGGCAATAGATGCTCTGTAGTAACAATTCTTCAGTCTTTTGGGAAGGAAAAAACCAACTAGTTGGTCATTAAGCACAGCACATTCTTTTTATCCTGAGCTAATCAAGTACTTAAGTTGTGTATTGCTTGTGTAAGGATTTCTGAGATGCTCTGGTTCTCTTTGTATTACAACATAGAGGCATGGATGTGATCGAATCCTAGATATGCTAACAGGAAGATATCTTGTACAAATGTTAAAAGAACTTGAAAAGATGAAGAGCTGAGTGTGAAATAGCACTGATAGAGAATAAAATTTATAGAAACTTAGTAGGTATTGTTCAAGTGTCTTTTTTCCACCCTCTCCGAGTCAAGTACTGAGCCTGTATGTAATGGTAAATTCAAATACAGAAGTATGGACACATTGATTGGGAAACATTTCAGTTGTGCTGTTCTTGGAAAGCAGAGTGTTTAAATTGTCTGAAAAGCTAATAGAGGAGTTCACCGCCTGAAGCAGCTCACTGGTTTGAAGGAAAATGTTCTACTCTTCCTAAAACAATTTTGGAAAATATATCAAGTTATTCCAGAAACTTTTTATTGTACTACTTTTCTCTTTCCGGTACACACCTGCTTTTGTATGATTTATCATTCTTAATGAAGGTATGGCCTGCTGTAGTAGGATCCTGCAGGATCAGGGAGGTAGCAGGAATTTCCATGGCTGTAGGTATCACAGAGGCTTTCATTCACTGTTTGTGTCCACACTCCAGTGTTCATCTTTAGCAGAGAAACCTCAGGTGCAACACTGCTGAGGCTGGGAATTGTCTGTTTCTGCCTGGTGTGAGCCAAGTCATTGGAGATGGAGCAGAAGGCTCCAGATGTGTGGAGGTCTGTCAGAGCTGGGGGTGGGCTCATGTCCTCAGTCGTGCAGGTTCGGTGCCTTTGTAGTTCGTGTGGATGCTTGATTCCTTTTATACTGTTTAGCCACTGTGTTCTCTTTCTGTCTTGGAGATAGCTTCAAAGATGGTGTCTGTCTGTAATCTCTGGAGGATGGAGTGGGCAGAATGCTCATACTTGTCATATTTTTTGCAACATATTTAGCATTATCATATGCAAATATAATTTTTTTTTTTTTAACTTGAAACTTGGCAGGAGATCTTGCAGAGAACAAATGTAAAGCTGATATGGGTCAAGACTATAAAAAGGGTAATTTTCTTTTAATCTTGTTTCTTCTGATCTGTTTGCTTTTCAGTGTTTACAGTTAAGACTTTATGGACCATCAGGGACCATTTATGGTCACTTTGTAAGGTCCAAGTGTAACATTACCTTATATTTAACTCTTCGGAGCAGTGCTAAAACAACCGTGGCCTTGATACCAAAACAAAGTATCTCTGAATAACAAGTCTAAAACTTAAATTAACCACTCATTTGTCTCTAGGAAAGCTTGCTAGGACCTTGAGCATGCAATATTGTCTAAGGGGGTCAAAGTGGGGTTTCTTTTTCCTGAAGCATGAACATACAGTGTTGATTTAGTACACAACTTACTGTCACACTGTTTCAGAGACCTTGTTTTATTAACTCGGCAACTCTATGCAGTTAGAACAGGGCACTTCATTGCAAACCTCTGAGTTCTATAGGAATCAGTGGAATTACAGGTGTCATTTTCATGTCATTTGGGAACCCAGAAACTGGACATGACGACTTCTTGTTAAGGTATTATAGTCTGGATGCTGAATTATGAAACTGAACCGTTTTGTGCTAGGTGTAATATAGACATATAGTGCAAAAAACTAAACAAATGCCACCAGAAAAACCCCCAAACAACCTGGGTTTGCAACCTGAACAGTAATAACCCAAGTGATTCCTTGTGTGCTTTCTTTTGCTTTCAAGTGTATGAAATAATAATTTTTTCCTACTATATGCCAGAGCTTGTACTCTAAGGCTGATGAGCCATATAATGACTTTCAGTCTAAAATGTTAAATAACTTTAGTTTCGTGAAATATCCTAAATATTTAACTTCTCAACTTCACTGGTGTCTCTATTTGCATATACATATATATGAATGACACTTTAAAAAGTTAATGTTTGCTAACTAATTCACAATTTATGCACCTTCGACTGTAAGCCAAGAAAGATTAATTAATGCAGCTGAAATACCGCAGTGTTGTGTAATTCAGCAAATGCTACCTTTTTTTGTATCAGTCATCTGTGTCTGCTCAGAATGATTGTTGCTTTTCCAAGGTATGTAGGCTTTTTTAAATCCTACCACAGTTAATGTTGTCAGCATTAAAAGAAGTAGAGGTCTTTTCTGGGTTCTGTCTCATTTGTGCCTTGTCAATATAGAAATTCAGATCTAGTAATAGGTGCTATTACAGAAAAGGACTTTACTACACATGGAAGAAAGATGATGTTTTCTCTCACATGGTGCTTTACCTTCATTTTTACACATGCTATATATTACATGGCATTTCTTGTTACAAGGCAAGGATTGTTTGCTTTGCTTTCCCCTCATTGTCTATAGGATTCTCATGTGGGGTGATTTTCTGATTTTTGTCAGAAATATTTTGATAAGGAGAAATTTCAATGCCAGACTTTAGTAGTCACTTATCTGGTTTGCTATATTTTCTTTGGAAACAGTCAAAGTGAATGTTTTGAAGGGTCAAAGAAAGACAGACAATGATGGAATAAAGTGTCCCTTGCTTTAAGTTTCATCTTAATTATCTCTTACACAGGATAAAATCATAAATACTTTATAAACGGTCTTCATCCAGCTGGATGTAGCTTTTAAAATGTTAATGGTGTAAATATCAAAGCTGTATTTTTATTCATCTAAAGACAAATGGGTATGTAGCAGCACAGAGTTTGGATTGTTGTGCTATTTACAATTACATAATTGACTGTGCTCTTTTAATTAGAGGTGTTTTATTTCCCTTCTCTTGTTCAACTTCATTTGCTTTTGTCATTGTGTGCTGTTAACATGGATTTTTCTCACTAAGTGAAGTTGTATGTGAAGGACATAATTACATTTGTCTTGTTTCCTTTTTTGAAACTACTTTAATACTCCTTTTCCAGAAAATGACTAGATCTAAATGCAGTATTTTATTTTGATAATACATCGTATATAAGTAAAGTCTATACTTTACCTTTTTTCTCTGCTTCTACACATAACACAGTTTTGCACTGAATAGCATATAATGCCTGTCTTTCAGTAATTTTTTAGAAGTAATAGCCCTAGTTTTGTGTATATACATATGTACTTAAGTTTCTTCCAATGCTTCCTAACAATACATTGACTGTTTATTCAGCTTTAAGTTTCTGTGGAATTCCTCAGGCTGGTATTTCATGGGCAGCTTGGCCTGCAGCAGCGTCCTGTCCCTAGAAATGGGAGGCTTGCTTTGCTCTTGCCTTTTTTCTCTTTGAGCTCCTGGCTGTTTGGTCCTGCTGTGTCCCCTGTGCCACCTCTGGCTCTGCTTGGGGTGCTGCAACAGCTGGGTCACCTCTCCAGTCTCAGGGAGAGCTGTCTGGTGTGGCTGAGTTGAACTGACTGGTCTGAGTGTCAACTTTGATCAGGCCCTCTGTGAGTTGTGGGAGACCCGAATAAGCACAGTGTTCGGGAAGCACAGCTGGGATTAGGAACTTCCCAACTCAGGGAGCTGCAGCCTCCATGACCAGGTGCCAGAGCAATGCCTCTTCACTGCTCTACTTCACTGACAAGCGCTTCTGGGTTAGCTGACTGTGTGCAAATAGTGATGTAGATCAGTGCAATAACCAAGTAGAGCATGTGATTGCCCTGGCTTGAAACCACATGAGTAGAAATATCTTTTTCACTTGCATGTTTTGTCTTTACAATGGAAGTGAAGGAAAAAAACCTTACACTCGTGCTTCTGAACATACATTCTGAACTTACAGTGAAGTGGGGCCTTTCCTTTTCTGTAGAAGTATGTCCTTAGCTGTGGCCATTACTTGTGCTGCTCTCTCATGCTCAGGCTGAGAACTTCTCTTTATGTTGGGAAGAGGGGAGGGCAAATGTAGGAAATTAATCTGTTACCTAAATTAACAAGGTTCATAGCAATCTGTCTTTACTAATGATTTCTATTTGGGAGTCTTTGGAGGAAGGATTCTCTTTAATTGTATTTTTTATAAAAATGTGTGTTTAACCAGTGAATTTAGTCAGATTGCAGTGAAGGCTTCCTGTATTTGTATTGTTTTGGAATAGTCTCTCTTCTGGAGCGGTGGAAATGACAGAAGTGTTCTGACATTTCTCATGCTGGTGCTTTTGGCTTTCCTCACAAGAGGCTTTCTCTGAAGAGGCTAAAGACAACATGGGACTCCTTAAATTCTGTAAAGCCTTGCAAAGGATTTTTTGATAATGATTTTTCTTCCTGTGCTTTTATTTTGAGAGTGTTTTCACTTTAAGGTTTGTTTGCATTCAGTTTTTTTCCTCTGACTTATGCTTTTTGGTTTTTCCTCTAACTCATCCATTTCATGTAAGCTTAATCCTGTGTGCAATATTGCAGTAGGTAGACCAGCATATAATGATAAATTATTGGAAGATATTTCTCAGTCTTTCATAGCATGACCTTCATAAAGGCCTTATCAGCTTTGTTCGTGCTACTCAGCATGGCTGATCAAGCTTATTGATGTGCTCTAATCACTATAGGCATTTCCTCCCTTTGAAGAAAACAGGATTATTTCAGACACGTAGTTAGAACTTATTCAAACAAGATAGATCCTTGGATGACTTGACAAAGGAGAGAGTAGAGGCCTGCATTGTTTTTATCTTCTTCAGGGTAATATGGCACACTCTTTCATCCAGGAGATGAAGTATAAAGAATATTCCAGGGGATTCTTGGGTGGTGTCTTTTTGCAAAAGAACACTTTTATTCCTTATTAGCAATTAACTCATTGCCTACTATTTGTAGTTGAGTTGAACTCATGTTTACAAATAAATAATGGGTTAAAATAAATAAAAGAGGACTTATTAGACATAGAAGAAATGGACTTCTTCCAATTATACCCTTACGGTCATATTGGTTTCCCTTTCTGGCTCTCAGTAAGACCACTCATAGTGGCTGGTTTTCATCTAAAAGAGAATTTGTGCAATGACATAATGCTTCTAATTTTCGACTCTGCTGTGCATTGAGAAAGAAGTGGGTTGCCAGTCAGATGCTTGCTATCAGAGATATTCCAAACTATCCAGAGTTTGAGTCTGCACGGCTCCCTGTTTGTGCTTACAACTGCTGATGTCCTTAAGAATGGCCTCCTTTGAAAATAGTGGTGGGATGCTTGAACTCCATGAGTTCCTTTTCTTTTCAAAGTGTTTCCTAACAAGAGTTGTATCAGTTTTGATCCATGATTTGCATTGCTTTGCAAAGGGTTTCTTCATGTGTAATTCATGCTCTCCAGTTGTGTGCACGTCTCTTTCCCCCCTTGCACCTCCTATTTCTCTTTGAATTTTGGGAGATTTCATATCCCGTAAAACATTTTCCTTATTCATCACAGTGCCTCTCCTAAGGTAACTAGCAAAATCCTGTGTGACTTGTAGCATCTCCCAAGGTGTTACCCTATATGAGAACAGGGAATAATTTAGTTGTTTCTGAATAAAGTTTCTTAACAAAAAAAAATGGAGAGGGGGTTGGGAAGGGGGAAGTTGCATACTCACTGCATGATATAGACAATATTTCCTGCGACAGGAGATACTAGCCTCAAAGAATTTAAAATAAAACATTGATTTTATTTTCTTTTTTTTTTTTTTGAAAGTGGAATAGGGGAGGCAAAAATGGTAGAATAGTTGGTCTTTTTATCCCATGTGCAGATGAAATTGATTAAACCTTAAAAACTCGCCTCAGTCCACCCGGTTTATTAATTGAAGAATTTCCTCTTCCCCAGAATGGGAAGTGCACATTAAAACAGAGCTTTGCCCCTGAGTAGCAATGATACTTGAGAACGGTATATTTTTTACAATCCTATTTTCTCTTCTGCAGTAGAGGAAATCCTAACATGGTAAAAAGCATATTTAAAAAAAAGAAGTATGTTTAAGGAAGTCCTCTTTCATTTCCTTGTAAAGCATGAAATCAAATTATAGCCCATGGCCCACAATTATTTTACTTTTACATTTCAAATTCCATTTTCTGCTTCCTTTTGGTGCCTGTGAACAGGAGTTGTACTGTTTGAGTAAATACAGCTAAAAAGATTACCACAAACAGGACACAGTAGCTTAAAGAAGCCACGAGTCAGAATCTGTGCTTATGTTCCATGTTTGTCTGGTGTGCAAAATCTCCCCTTCATTCACCCAGGGGCCTGACCCCCTCTTCTTCTGTCTTCCACTAGCCCAGGTTTTACATTTCAGAGCCAAATCAGCTTTATATTGATGGATTATGGGAAATCTGCCTGCCAAAACAGTACAACTTGTAAATGATCCTATATTTTTCATCTGCATTTGGTTATAACTGAATGGTTCTGAATCTGGGCTCAGTGCATCTATAATAAAACAGTAATAATTTTTTTGGAACTGATAATGTAATACAAGACACTGAAATATTTGGGGTTTTGTTTGTTCGGGTTTGTTTGTTTTCATTTTTTCCCAAGATCTAATAATGTCCTTCTTTTCTAACTTACTGTAAATATTACACTTTGCTGTACTAGCACAGCTCCGTCTGGGAGTTTGGGTATAAAATTTACAAGCATGCAACAGGTTGCACAAGCAGAAGGTGTTCAGAACTGAAACAACCTCTGTGATCGAGCTTGAAGGAGGCTTTTTTTATTCAAGATATAATGTTCTGTTCCAAAATGAAAACATGTCTGCTAAAGTGCTTTATGGTTTTTTAAAATGCAGCCTGTAGCTTGGGTACTCCCACTGGTGTGTCCCTGTGAATACTGGTGTAACAGATCTGGGTTTTACCAGTTGTGTGTTTTTGTTTAAGGAGATGAGACAGTAGCATGTAAACATTGCAGAGCTTGTCTACTTCAGCTTCAGTGAGCAAGATCAAGTGTCTTACTTCGTGTGTGGAAGTGAAAGGTGGGTGTGACACTAAACACGTGTACAAGGAGTGAATTTGATGCAGGGCGTGGAGATCTGCAGCCTTGTTACCTGGAACTCTGGGTAGGCATTTCTTCCTATTTCAGTAAAGGATTGAATCCATATTTAACAAAATAATGCAAATGCAGAGAATGAAGTTAATTCCCTCCTACAAATTAACAGTTCATCAATACATGCTTTTTTTAATGTATACTATTCTAGTGTACTTGAGCAGTAGGTGGTGAGCTCTTTCAGGATCTGAGGGTGAGAGCTAGCTAGGAATGATGTGATGCAAGTGGTATCACTTTGCTCTTTCCTTGGAGAAATTGAGTCAATTGCCAGTTTAGGGAAACTTGAGTTGCTGCCTTCTGTGCTTTTGAAACTTGTCATAATCTATGACATCTGCGATTCAACTAGTCTCATGAGTAAAGAGTAATAAATTACTTCCCTGATGACTGTTTATAATCAGATACTCCCTGAAATTCAGGAGAAAGAGTGGATTGTGACTGTTCAAAGCCGTAACTAAACTTTATCTTGTCTGTGAAGGTGTTTTTCTTATTATCTGAATTTTGTGTCCCTGTCATTTTTGTGGTACAAGTGAGTCCTGCTGCCTCCAGGTTTAGCTGGCACTTGCAGTCTTTGTGATGCTGTGCTGCTGGTCTTGTGTTTTTCCTGTACCTGGATGTCATCCAGATTCTCTCAGTTGGTGTTTTATCTTTCTTGTTTGTTTTTCTTCACTGTGACTATCTACTTTACTTTATTTTTGCTGCGGTTTAGCTGCTTATCTTTGCAACATAATTCCCATCTTTCCCCGCCCTCTTGTGTTTTCTGATGACAACTACTTTGTTTCATTTGTTTTCTACAGGGCTTCATGTGAGGTGTGTGTCATCACACAAAGGGTACTCCAATAGTTGAGCTTTCGTTTTCAAGCACAGTGAGAAATCACACATCAGGATTTATCTTTCTGGATGTTCTGGAACGCTTCTTTCATAGATGAAGTGGCAGATAAAAGGTTACACCCCTTTTTTTTTTCTGTTAGAGAAATAATTTAGGTACCTTATGCAAACTTTGTCACTGATTATATATGGCCTGCTTTTATACGGAGAAAGTATTTCTAATTGCTGTGCTTCCTTATACCCAGACCTGTCTTTTGCATGTGTCTCTACTTCGTTCAGAGTAATTTCAAGCCATTTGCCTTCTCTGAAGGCTCAAGGAACACTCAACTCTTCCATAATCTCTTCCAGATCACTCTTAAATGTGTAGGACCATATCCTGTCTTTTTTTGAGCAAAAGCTGAGTGTTTCAGCTCTCTGTTCCATTTCACACAAGAGCACATGGTTGGCATTCTGTAGTCAGATAGTGCAGATTTATTGAGTGATATTTTCATCGTGTTTTATTCTTGTTACTATTTTTGGAGTCTTCACTTGGCATGACTGTAATATTTTTATTTATTTTATCTTTCCAAGTGAGATTGGATTACGTGAGAATACTCATATAATCCATCCTGACTTCACCATTCCTAGCTAAATCTTACTCTGCTATAGAAAATGATTTAGAAATACTGTTCCTTTCATTGACTGAACGCCAATATGATAGTGAGCTGATTGTTCACTAGTGTGCTAGAGATTATTTGAGAATATGAATTTAAACGTATTTTAACTCTGCTATTACTATTTGCATGCTATCAGAGAAGTGTACTGGATGAGGTGGTCCTAGTTAAGCGGGAGAGAGTTACAGTTTCATCATCTTGTCACAAATGACCTGCCAGCTTTCCTGATTGGAAGTGTTACATTTGTGAATCCCTGTACCTGCATTTTGACTTCTCTAGATTATTGTGGTTTAGTATTTAATGAACTATTATGCATGGATTAAAGGCAACTAAAAAAAATGAGCTCTTGAATAAAACAAAATGTAAAACTGTGTAGGAGAAGCTTAAAAGATTGGGAAGAAGAACTAAATCTTAGCATTATTTTTTCACCTTGTTACCCAAAGGTCCTGTGAACTTGAGCACTCATGCCTTGATATGCATGAATAGAGATGTACAAAACATCCTGATGCCTTGGGGAAAATGCGGTTAAAGTATTTCTGTCAGTGCTGTCCTGATTTTTCCCTTGTCTCCACGACTCTTTTGAAGGGCATCAGCTTCCCACCCTGCTTGTGTGCCAACTCTGTGCCATGTCTGCTGTTCCTTCTTGTACCATCTCTTAGGAACTGTGGCCAGTCAGCACGTTAAGGCTTTGGAGGAGGCACAGTAGTTGTGCCAACAATGTTTGTGAACTTTTGTATGCTGCTGTTTCCTTGACTTGGAATATTTTTTGTTTGGAGTGTCATGGTATGTTTTCTCATGTTTCTGGAGTTTTTCCATGGATTGTACAGTTATTTTTCCTTTGTTCATCTTCTCTTTGCTAAGAAATGCCCCGAGGTAGACATTTTTGACCTTCTAGCAACTGGGCTGATGATTTTTGTGGCTCTTTTAAAGTCTTGCTAATAGATTCATAAATACAGCAGTTGTAAGCATTTGCTTTATAACAAATCTAGTCAAGGCAGTTGATTTTGTGTTTTAAGATAAAGTGGTCCTTGTACTGAAACTGCATATAACAGCTCAGTGCAGATTTTGTCTCCTGTTGGAGGGAGGAGATACCACACTGTATATAATGCATCTTACCAGCCACCCTTTTCAAGGCCAGGTTTGGGTCTGGTTACTTTGGCTTAATTTTGGAGCATGAGGATTGCTGTGCTTTAGTAGTCATAGTAGAGTTATCAAAGATTCAAGCTGCAGCATCATTGTTTTACTAGATGTCCTTTTAAGAAATATTAATAATTGATTGGACTTGATGGTTCAATTTTAATTATTATTTTCCATTCATTTTAAGGCAGTTACCTGTGTAGTAAGAAGTAGTGTGTGGTGTAGTGTAATACAAAATATGTGTTAAGTTTAAAAAAGTCCTCCTGTATGCATTCAGAAAAGTGGATCCATTCTGACTATTAAGTGTTTTGTCCCACTCAAAACTATTTTCATGCCATTTGTTCTCCTTGCTTCCTGACCTTTAGGTTTGTTCTTGTGTGGTATATAAAGCCAGCCTTTTGTACAGCCTTGATGATGTTTGTGTTGTAATTTAAGCGAGATCTAAATCAATTCTTGAAACAATAAAAATGCAAGCTACTTTTGAACTTATGAAGCCCATCTGTTTTGTAAGGGAGAGATATTTGAAATTATTGGTGAACATTCTGCAGGGGCATTGGAAATGTCATAATTATCCAACTATTGCACTGAAGGGTTTAGCATTCATTATTACAAAAGCTCTGGTAGGTTGAAAACAGTCATTTGTAAGTGTAATTTTTTTTTTTTCTTGTTGTGGCTCCCACCCGCTCATTCACCCCTGCACTTCAACCTCAGAATGATTTCCTATCCCGAGTTCATGGGAATTAGGAACAAGGGTAGCTGTTGTCGGAGGCATTGTAAAAGACTAAAAAAAAAGGCAAGAGGAAGGCTGGAGAGGGTGAAAGCACAAGGAACAGTTGTATCAATTTCTTGTTCTTCTGATCTTAAGGCAAATATTAAGAGTACTTAAGTTCAGAATGCTGCAGTTTTACATGATTTCTAACTTCTGTCATCTTTCAAAATAATGGTTTTTTTGCCATATGACTTTCTGGTAGTTCAGCTTTAAATTTTGTTTTAGTTTTTTATGTTTAAACTTTCTCAACATCAAGGTCTGTTGCACTTCGCTATCTTGGTATTCAGAGTATTTCAGTTACCTGGAATGAAACAAGAAAATTCAGAATCTAATTAGTGGAAGTCCCAATGTTCATAAAAAGCTTCCTTGAAAACTAATTTAAATCTGTGAAATTCAGGTTGCTTCAATCAAAAGATTAGGGATTCATGACAAGACTTTGAAAAGTAAAAATAATCCATAAGCATGATAGGCAATTTCAGCCTAAAATTTAGGAGCTTCTTCATGGAGAGATCTAAGTATCTGATCTTCGTGCCTGTGTTTGAAATTACATATTCAAGTTTTGTGGATCTGAATCAGGAGTGAATGACAATATATTGCAGGTTTTAAATCGCCTCTTCCACATGTTGAGGGACTGTAGGAATTTCTTTAGACTTAGGGTAAACCTGCCTCTGGTGGTGATCACTCTTTCACTTTTATCAAATTTTGGACTTTGAAAGAAAACTGGTGGGGAGCAGGTAGGGACTGAGGATTGTTGATGTAGTTACGGGGCACATGGTCAGCTCTTGTTGGGGTTGCTCTGGGTGTGCAGCTCTCTGCAGTGTTGCTGTATTTCTTCGGCTGTATCATATTCCTACTTGATTTCTTAGATTATAACTTTTAATTGAGGCAAAAGTCATGCTTGTGTTGCTGCAAGGTTAATTTTCTTAGAATTTTTTTAAATGCAGTGATAACAGCCTTAGACTTGAACTATCAGTATGGGGGTGTATGTAAACTATCACATTCTTTGGTATTTTTTAAGACCTGATGGTAGCATATAAGAGCTTAAATCCCTGAGAATTTCAAAAGAGCTGTGCAGTTGATGCATACTTTCACTTGTGTTTTGTTTGTCTTTGTGTATTTGTACATCTGCTGACATTTTTTATGGAAACTATTTGAGAAAATGATCCTTAATCTTTTTATGCTGCTGCAATACTGACTGTGAATTCTCCTCCAGGTGCCCAGATTATCGATTTGATGATGCTTGTAATAGATGTGACAAAGGGGATGCAGACACAGTCAGCAGAGTGCTTGGTAATTGGGCAAATTGCCTGCCAGAAGATGGTGGTAGTTCTGAACAAAATAGATCTCCTTCCAGAGGGGAAGAGACAAAGTGCCATTGAGAAGATGACTAAGAAAATGCAGAAGACCTTGGAAAATACCAAGTAAGTGAACAGTGATAGTAACAGCTAACTTGTAACAAAATGTTTAACAAAAATACCAACATTTCTTTTCTAATGTGCTTCTAAGCATACTGAGACATCTAGCAAAGATAAGAGAGTGAAAAGATTACCAGAAATTCAAGTGCAGTTTCGTGTGTGTGTGTGTGTGATATGTAGAGAAGTATTTTCCTATAATTAAGCTCTTCAGTTGAAAAGACTGCTTGGAGTTCAAATAGAATAATACAAAGGCAGAATATCCAGGTGAAGAAGTGTTGGGTCTGTGTTTGTTTGGTTTTGTTTGTTGTGGGGATAGCTGTGTTTGGGTTGTGTGGGGGTTTTTTTTTGTTTGTTTGGTGGGTTTCTTGTTGGGTTTTTTGTTTGGTTTTTTTTTTGTTTGTTTGGGTTTTTTGTTTGTTTGTTTTTTTCTTTTCATTTTATTTGTTTGGTTCTTTAGCTTTTGGACTTGCAGCTTTTGTTAAGATCTGAAGGTCTGTTTCACTCCAGAGACAGTGTTTGGAAATTTCTTTAACTGAGAATGAAAATTGTGATTGCCCCAATTAGGGGTAGCAGAATTATGGAAGTTTATATAATATAACATAACGTGGTTCTGGCTGAAACAACATTTGTCAGCCCTATTTCAGTACATTAGTTGAAGTACATAATGAGTGAAGTGTAGTGAGATTCATGAGTGAGAATGTGGCTGTTCTGATGTGGGAACATAAAATATTTGTGCTTACACAAACTGAAGCACAGCTTCGCTTTGGTCAGGGATATAAGGTGACATAACTACTGGGTCACATTTTGATTTGAACAATCTCAGGAGCAGGATTCAGTGTACAGAGGAGAGAACAAGAATTCAGTTTTTGTACATGCTGTATGTGCTTTATGGGGCTTTGAAAGCGCTGCTGACCTGGGTGAGATTGCAGAGTGCTTGTCCAGCTGTATCTCAGGCATGTGGTGTTTCTTGGTAGCCTCTTTGCCACTTGACTTTGAGTTTCCAAACGTATGTTTTGTAACTGCTTTGTTATTTCTAAACTACTCTTGTTAGTAGGACATATGCTTAGACCATTTGACAGCTGCCTCTGCTTTAATGAATGTTGGAAATGTGCTAATCTCTAGGTAAAATGGCTTTGAATGCAAACCACTGCAATAAGACTGGGTAACAGGCCTTTGCTTCTGCAATAAACTGAAGTCTTGCTTTTGTCTGTCAGAGTTGAATCAGTAGCTAATGTGGAACAGGGTTGCAGGTTTTATAGTGAAGTTCCATTAGTGTTGATATACTGATCATTCAGGAAGAAATTGTCAGTTGCTCACTATGGGGGAAGAATAGATAAACTGGGATTTGAGGGAGTTTCTGGAACTACTGTATATTGTCACATTGTGGAGATCTGTGGTCTAATGGTGGGAGTCTTTCTCTCTTTCAGGTTTTGTGGGTGCCCTATTGTTGCTGTTGCAGCAAAGCCCGGTGGACCGGAGGCCCCAGAGTCTGAGAATCCACTGGGTGTTTCTGAATTGATCGAGGTACCTGCTGAAGAACATAATAATAACATAAAATCTGCTCAGACTTTTCTCTTAAGTCTTTTGGAGTGTACTAGTAGCATTAGTGCCAGTTTTAAACAACTGATTGTTTAGGGATTCCTTTCAGGGAATGGACAAGTTGAAGTTAAATGCCCCAAAGGTGGATCTCCTTTTTCAAATACTAAGCTACAAAGCATTTAAATAGTTGTGTCTTAAGAAATGACTAAAGGCAATTTCAGCACACGTGTGAATAAGGTTATAAAGAATTATGAAGCACGGTG
This sequence comes from Scytalopus superciliaris, assembly GCA_013400415.1. Lineage (NCBI taxonomy): Eukaryota > Metazoa > Chordata > Aves > Passeriformes > Rhinocryptidae > Scytalopus > Scytalopus superciliaris. The sequence continues at coordinate 2,028,177 of VXBX01002109.1, read as the reverse complement.
AATAAATAGTAGCTTCAAAATTCTGCCAGATTCTTGGTAGGTGTTGTTTTATAGTTGTACCGTAGTTAAGAAAACAGTGAAGTTGTAAAGTCAGGCACTCAAAAGTTACACATTGGGAATTGTCTCCTTCCTTCATGTGTGTATTATGGTCCAGTGTTTAATTGCATGATTCTTTGTTCTAAACAACCCTGACCTCGCTTCTTGCACAGGATGGACAGGACTCAACTAGTGAGCAGGTACTCCGTATTTTATTTTAATTCTCATTATTCTCTGTGTGGCCTCATGACTCCATTCAAATACTGCTCTGCATTCAGAGTAATTAATTTCCTCCTGGACTTTTCTTGGCACACATCACTGTGGTCTTGAGTACTTGGCAAACAGTTAATTTACTTCCAAAACACCTATGGGAACTGTAGAGGTGACTTTAATCCATATTTAGATTGGGAAGTTGAAGCACAAAGGAACTAAGTCCACTGAGTTTACTAATTTTAATTGCCAAATTTAAGGAAACTACGAACTATTTTGGGACATGCTTGTGTTCAGATCACGGTACCTGCCAATTCTGATTTCAGTTACAAGTGCTTAGCACTTCTTTGGGGTTTTTGTTTGGACAGTCTGAGATGTATAGCCAGTCATTACCTGTAGAAATTTCATTTTTGTGAGAATGACAATATATAGGCCTTTTGGCATAAGTGTAGCATCCATTCCCTGGAGAAGCACTGCCTGCCTTCATGATGAAACCGTCTTGCTCTCTGATACCCTGCCTTGCATACTGCATGTCTTACACATCTACAAAAGGTAAAAAGCATAGCCTGGATTTACCCTGTGTCCTGAATGAGGTAGGGCCTGAAAAAAACTATATAATTCTGCAACTAACATTATATCAGACCCATATAAACAAGAGAAGACTTTAAGCAAACTGATGATTTGCAGATACTCTTAGTTCCAGTGATGTCAGGTGTTGTTTGGGTGTGGGATCATTTTTTTGGGGGGAGGAAGGGATGGGGAAGAGAATACATTCTCAGGTGTTTAGAACCCCAAGTTAAGATGGCACAAAGCATAGACTGTGAAGGGCAGGACACTTACAATAACTGAGGGTAGTTTGTAGCTTATAGGAGACTTGTTACCCTTTCTGTGAATTAGCTTTGGGGAAAAGCAGCATCTTTGCCTGGAGGGATGCTGCTGTTATTTGCAGACAGAAGAAAGTCATTCTAAAACAAAGGCATCATTCTTGGAAGACTTCTAAAATTCTGATTTGGATGCTGCCAGATTTGAATTGTAAATTGCTGAAGCATCAGTCATGAAAAACTCTAGGGATGTCTGGCCCAGGGCAGCCTGGTTTCTGTAAAGGCAGGACATTGCACAGAGCTGCTGAGCAGTGAATGCTGTATTACCTCCCAGGCTTGTGTCACCCAAGGTGGAAATGGAGATGGGATGTACTATGGCCTTAGAATAGACTTAGCAGAAACCAGTCTGCTCACAGAAATGTCTAGAGAGCAGGAGATACCTAAGTCCTTACTTCTGCTTTTATCTGGTTCCTAGTAGATTTACTGGAATATTCCCCAGGGTTAAAAGTTTTAAAGGAAATACTAATGTTGCAGCTGTTTCTGTCAACTCTGAGACCAAATATTAGAAGAGCTGGCAAATGCTGTGTGAGCCCTGCCCTGGGCTTCAAGTTACTATGCTTTCTGTCCTTCATAAGAGACTCTCTGTTGTTCTGCCATTACAGCTTGGGCTTAATCTGCAGTTTGACCTTAAAAACTGATGTTAAAGGCAATGCCAAGTGTATTTGCTGGTATTGTAATAGAGGCAGAGACTAGGTGTTATTTGAGACAGGAGCAAACCAGTTCTTCTAAAGTACTGTTGGGTACATGACTGCTTTTTATAATTAAAGTCTTCTGTTTATGATGATACACTTTAAGAAACATAGTGTTTGTCAGCAAAAGAGAAATGGTAAACTCATAGAATTTCTCTAGAAAATGGTACTTACATAGCTGTTTTTCTTAGTAGTTTGATCCTCCAAGAAGTGTTAATGGAAATCTGAAGGGGAAGTTGACTTTGAAAATGTAATGTAATAGTGTTTCTGGGAAGGGAGGCAGAGATAGACTTTAAGGGCCACTAATATCTGTATATAAGTTCATTTTCACAAAATCCAAAAAAGCTGAAGATGCAAGATGCACTGTAAAATTATACCTGGGGGGAAGGAAGGGCAGAATGACACACATATGGGGTTTTTCCCCCCTTCTTTGCTTTGCTGCAGTGTTTATATTGAGTTTGGCAGCAACTTTATCGCCAGTGCGGTTTTGCTAACCAAGCTAAATGTGCAGCACCAAATCTTTCTAAGGCAGAAAATCGAACTGTTCCTGCTGCTAAGTGTGCGTCTCCTGTATGGTACACACACTTAATTTGACATTGGTGCGTTCTAAGCTCATTGGGAGATGCCTGAAATCAGGAGAATTGCAAGCTTGTTCAATCAATCATCCACTTGCCTTCCTTTTGCTGTGTGGCTGTCATGACTTTTCACCCAGCCATGGTGCTGCTTTTATCTTTTTTTTTTCAGGTCTTGAAGTCTCAGGCTTACCTGCCATCAAGAGACCCCTCGGGACAGTTCCTTATGGCAGTCGACCACTGTTTCTCTATCAAGGGTCAAGGCACGGTGATGACAGGGACTATTCTTTCTGGCTCTGTTAGCCTTGGTGACAATGTGGAGATTCCTGCCCTGAAGGTGAGTCTCTCATTTTCACTCCCCCCATGTTTCCTGATAGGGCCACTCAACAAAGAAGAGACTGTTCTCTTCCAATCTGAAATTATTCAATTATTTTCAATTTTTTTCTTTGTACTCTACTATAACCCATCTTATAACAGGAAGAGGCATAGTGATTTTTACATAAAGCAGTCAGTAAAGTTACCTGCTCTGTAACGTAGTTGGATGAAGAGAAGACTGACCTAGATTAGCATGTTAGACTTTCAGAAAAGCAAGGTGGACGTGTTTCCAAGATGAGATGTGCCCAAGGACTGAACAGGGTTTGAGTGAGGTTACTTTCATGTGAGACATACTGCAGTGAGAAGGTTTGCAAAAGAATCTGAGCAGGTAGGCTTCCAGAAATGTCTGAGAGCAAAGGAAATGACAAGAAGAGAGGGCACTGAAATGCTTGATGCACATTCTCTTTGTTTGCTGAGGCCTTAATTGATGTCAGCATGTTCTGAAAGAACTGCTGGGATGCAGTAGGTGTCTTGCTGCCATTGGGATCTTCAAAGAGCACGTAGAAAGTCAAAGGAACCTTTCAATGGCCTTTGAACTGCTGAACTGTTGTTACTATTTAATTACCTTAAAACACATTCATCATTTGAAAGAAAATAGGGTGACTTTTTGCTTGGAACAGGTGAAGACTATTTCACAGATGCTGATTTGCACTGACTTCCCCTTTTTATTACTTGCCCAAAATGAGTGAAGACTTGAGTATTTTGCAGCTAATTTGAGCGGACCTGTGCAGCTGCATTCTGGGAGCAGGCTGAAGAAGCCTGCATGGGCCCCTTTTGGTGGTGTTAGTATTATCTCCATGTATTCTTTCATTGACTGACCATGCTGGTTTCTCATTTTTGACTGTATTTTGTGGACAAGTGAAGGACTTAAATGAGGCATTCTGATTTCACCTGAAATACATTGCTGATAGCTGGCAATTAATTTCTGGCCAGCCTCTTCTGTGGTACCTGTGACTGTCTAGTTTATATACCATTGTCCTTTGCATAGAAGTGCAAAGGTACCTATCCTTTGCATGATAGGTACTCTGTCAGGTCTGCTTCCCTACTGAAGTTTGTCACTGCCCATTTTCTCCTCTCTAGCCTGTTTTGGGAGCCATGCTTTCAATTCCTGCAGGGAATATGCTTGCTGCAATTGTAGCTCTGGTTTCAACCTCTCCTGCTTTCTGCTTGCTGTTTCTTCCCTTTTCTGTGTCTTGTTCACAGTCCTGGGCCTGCCTGTGCTCGGGGTCCAAAGAGCGACAAGTAGTTAGGAGTGCAAGGCTGATGAGTATGAGATGGCTCCTGCCCAAATGCCTTGCATAGAGACTTCACTGCTTTCCTTTTGGCATAGCACTGGCCAAACTTCCTGTCATTTTCTGCTCTGGGAGATGGGGTTGAGAGAGCAATTATTTCTTGCAAAGAAGGAATGCATCCCTAGATTATATCTGGAAGTGACCATTCAGCTTTGCATGTGTAGTCCAAGAACCTTTTGAAGAAACATGTTTAGGAATAAGACTGCTTGTTGAGAATCTGTGTGAAGGAGGAAACAACAAAAATATAATGAGTAACTTTCAAATGGATGTTTAAAAGGAGAGTAGAAAAAGCTTTAAATGGCACTCTAAAAGAAGCTTTCTTCTCACCCAAGGAACTGGGAGAGTAGTCACTGAAGTGACAGCCAACACAGCAGATAAACAGGTCATTTGCAAAGAGAAGCCAGATTGCTAGGCTGTTATGGCATGAACAACTTCTCTCAAAGTTTATTTTTCCAGTTGCTGTCAATGAATTAATCCTTCCACTGCCACGTGTGAAATAGATGTGTCTGTGCCTCTGAGTGATTATGGTGGGGGACAGAGTTTTGGTTTTTTGCCACTAGCAACTTGTGAATATTCATGTTCGGGTTGTACAGGTATGGAAACCAAGGCACAGTAAAAGGAAGCAACTTGTGTAAGTTTGAGCTGTGTGTTGTACTTACCCCTGCCAGCATCATGCAGAGCTGGGTTAGGATACCTATAAAAGGTCAAACCTTTCTCAGGCCTACAAGGTAACGGAGGAAGCACATTTCACAACACATTGTGGTTTATGGCTCTCTCTGACCTTTTTTTGCCCTGACCCAATGGTAACTGAGATTGACAGCTGGTACCCGCTGGGCATTTGGGGACATTACAAACCAGCTGCTTTTTTTAAATTTGAAGAACCCTCTCACCAAATGAAGTGGCATCACCTTCCAGTTCTACTAATGGACTTCGACATCTTTGACCGCTTGAACCTGCACAAAGGAGGGACACAGCAATTAAAAATAAACAGTGACATTCTCAAACGCCCATGCTTGCTCTGATTGAGGCTGAGAGCACCAGCAGTGCATGGATTCCTTTATGCTTTGCCTATGTAAATTGCCATCTGGGGTTGATTATCCATATAACGAAAAGAAAAATTATATATATGTGTTTGGCAAAAAGCTTTGACACAGCAAACAGTTCACTATCCAATTGAGTTAGTACTATTTGCTTCTTCGCACTTGAAATCCACCTTGAAGAGAATGAAGCTAGGATTTCTGCAGCAAAAATGTAGTGTTGGCAGAATTCTGAATGTCCTTTAAGATTATTTCAGTGGTCATTCAATCTCTACAGTCTTTCAGTTTATAAACTGTAACAACTTGTGACACTTTTATTTCTGCTTTATGAAAGTTCCTGGAATTTGAAGAATAAGGATTTTTTTCAATTCAGTTTTATTTTACTGATAGGTTTTTATTTTACTGATAGCTTAAGTACATGTTTTTTAGCAATTTTAGTTAAGTTAGCGTGAATGTAACATTTTAGTGCTGTTGTGTCTGTATAGCACACTTTAAATGAAAAAGGGAAGATGTTTCTTTGGTGTTGTTTTTTTAAGTGGGGGAAAAGGTATCTTTGCCTTCCTTATCCAGGTGAGAGGAGGAAGTCATAGTGATTTTGGCTTGGTATTTCACAGTTGCAAGAACATTAGAAATACTGGATGATTGGGTAAAACAGATGATAATACATTAATGTGCCCTTAATGATACTTTTAGAGCATAGAAAGTGTCCCAGATTGGTCAAGAAGAATTACTCTGTGTCTTAATAGTTGTGAAAGATTGTAGAAGAGTTCAAGTCTGAATGAGTGAGGAGGCAGAGATAGATGTACACAGCTAATGGATATAAATCTGTTCATCCCGAAAGTGTCCACTTAGCATTGCCTTACCTGGGATCAGGGGCTGCAGGAGCCACAGAGACATATGAGGCAGCTGGGTAGAAGGACCACTGTTGGGTGGCTTTTTCCTTTTAGGAATTGTAAGAAGTGGAAACTTTTCTTCTTGCTTTATAGTCAGGTTCCTGTCTGTCCTGTTTAATGTAATTGCTGACAAATGCTGGAGCAAGTTGATGCAAGCTGAGTGGCTGGTAGAGGTTCATAGCTGTGTTGGAGCCCAGATCAAGTACACTGTGCTGCCACTTCGTACTGTGTGTGTCAGAATTTGTGTCCTTGTGGCTGAGTGTCTGTGTTAATGTGTTCATGTTTTTCTGTAGGGGATCATATGGGGATTTTTGCTGCATACTGAAGCTGAATAATGCATCCTGTGTTGTATGGTGCAAAGTTATTTCTTGTGTAATAAATCATGTGGACACCCAGTCTTTGGACTGACCTTGGGAAGTGCCTCTTCAGATATTGTCAGGTTTTTGATCTGCTGCATGTGTTTGAGCTGTTGTCATTAAAGGGGAAGAAATATTCATACCAGTTTCAACCTTCACCATCCCAAAAGTTTGCAGGAGACAGTTGCCATTATTAATGTTGAGCATTTCAATTTCAAAAGTTGTGAACACATTTATGAAATGCTTCCCTTGTAGTTGGAGTGTAGTCATCTGAGTGTTTCAGTACTCTGATGAGCTTTGAAGAGGTCATGTGAGATGTCAAATATGAAAAATGTGAGAAACTTGCTTCTGTTTATCTAGTCAAGTCTCCTAGTAAATGAGTGTTGCTTCAAACCAGCAGTGGAGTCTGTCTTGGCAAGGCCCCTTTGCGGTCAAATTATACTGACTTGATGAACTTTGAAGAAGCATTGTTTTGTAAGTGTGATACTGAGAAGCTTGATGGCTTCATGCACTTTCACCATATGAAAAGAAATGTTTTCTAAGCTGTTTTGTTGTCTAGATAACCTTGGACTATGTTTTGGCAAACATTTTTTAGTTTTTATGGCTCATGCAACAAAAAAATTCTCCATTGTGTGGTAGAATAATTCAAATTGTATTTGTAAGACTATTTCCTTCAAACTAGTGTAGCTATTAAAATCATAACAGATTAGCTTTTGTCCACATAAGTACTTCAGTCTGTTTGATGTCCCAGGACCTCTGATTTAGTGAGCTTTAGCATATACATGTACTGAGAACTAATTTTAGTTTATTTAAGGACTTCTGCACAGTCAGAATTGCAGTTATGCTTTGTCAGAGGATATTTAAATCTCAGAAAATTAAGCTGGATCAAACCCTATTGAACTGGATCACAAAGATGTTTGTGTGTGAACTTTCATAGTGAAATCCTAAAGAAGTTTCTACTTCTATAATTTTGAGTTCTTTGGGCCTCATAATATACCCCTTCCAAATTTTGGTGATTGTTGGCTGGTTTTTTTCACTGCAAATAGAGAAACCCTTGCTGAGTTTTTTGAGACTGTCTGAATTACTGTTTCTACATCTTTTTTCCAGTGCTGCTTGCATTTTTTTTTTCTCCCCCCCAATGCTGATATAAACAGCCTTTAAAATGCTACAGTTCCTCTGCTGGGAAAGGAGTCTTGCTTGTCATGAATGTTTTTCTTTTCATTGAAATGCTGTAAAGAAGGACAGTTCAGAAAATTGTGTTGGAGGGGAATCAACTAAATGTAACTGATAAAATTGTGAAACAGCAGTTCACTGTAGATATTAAAATATGTGAGTGAAAAAACAATTCTAAGTCCTAAATCAACAAATTAAAAGAATAAACATAATGTTATACATGCGGTTTAATTCACTACAAGAATTAAACTGTTTCTTTATTTATCTGCCGCTTCTAAAGCATGGGTTGTGTTTTTTGGAGATTTTCTCCTTTCCTAGAAAACATCAGTGTGAATCCTACTGGGTTTGCATCTGCTATGGCATTACTTAAAAGCAAAACATGCAGGATTTGGCTTATACTGGAAAGTAATTCGCTTTCAACGTTTAGGATATTATCAGTTGTTTTGGAAGAACTAAACTCCTCAGCACAGTTCTTTGTGGTTAAGTAAAGGATTAAAGACCTGATCCAGTGCCTGTGGAATGAAATTTAGATCTGGCAATAAAAACTTCTCAAATCTTCTTGGCTCGATCTCTTAACAGAATAAGAATAGCAGATGCTGAGCTCTTTCTAAAGATCAGTTCCCTCATTTTCAAGTATGGTTTTGTAACTTTCTACTGTGTAGGGTTTTTTTTTTTTGTTTTTTTTTTTTTTGTTTTAGTTCATACTTAAAAAAAAACACAAAAACAAACCCAAAACCTCAAGACCAAGACGTACAGAGTCAATTTTTTTTTTTTTAATTAAAAAACCATTAAGAAAAACCTAGTTAACCTTAGACATTCAAAAAAACCTCAGGAGAAAAAGTGTTGAGGAAGAGATTTCTATGTTGCTGTTCTTTCACTACCTGTTACTGAAGTACAGTGCTTGCATTCATATTGCTTGAAAGTTTTAATTAAGTACTATGTAGGTACTGTAAAAAGGGGGAACAATATAAAGGACTTTGTGCATTAAGGTTTGTTTTATTGAGGACCAGGGATAATACATAATAGAAAGTGATCTTGATACATATCATAGGGTTTCTAAATTTTTTCTACTTGGTCAGAGCAGAAGGGAAGGAAGCCAGGGGAGAGCAGCCAACCTGAGCAGTGCTAATCCAAACCATACACTGTATTTTTGGAGCTTGTGTGTCTAATGTGATCTCTGTAGGCAGAAAAGTGGCCTAGTCAGTGCTGGCCAATTAACTCTTCAAATACTGAAATTCATCTGCAGCTTTTCTTGTAGGTCTAGATGCACCCTGTGCTCCCTGCCAGACAGAGACAGTTGGGATACAGATTGCCTTCTAATGGATGAGTAAAAATACCAAAAGTATACAAGCTTTTTTCCGAAAGTGAGTCTGAAAAGGAAGAGATTTGTAACGTCTGCGTTGCTTCTATCCACTTAAAACATCTTAAAATGGCTGTTGGTATCAAAGCTCCACGTGAGTGCAGCATTGCAGGAAACAGTACTGTTCTCCAAGGTAGACTTGAACTTCTGGAGTATTTCCCTGACTTGCTTGTGCAGGGTTATCTGCAGTGCTGACTGGTGCTGGTAAATGTGTGAGATAGTTTGAAGTGTGCATTTTGTGCCTTTCCCATGCAGATAATTTTGCCATAACAGTTAGAAAGTGCACAGACTTGTTACTGCTTGAGAACTGGTACACTCTTCAATGGGATTCAAGATGAAAAAAGAATACAGCATGATCTTGACTGTGAGTAGATGAAAATACTGTGGGAGATGAATGTCATACTTTTATTTGATATAATGACTGATTTTCTTAGACAAATCAAATTACGTATTGTGTGTCTAGGTTTCAGTAAATAATTTGTCTCATGAGAACTGTGAGAAAAACTGAAGAAAGTTTTTACAGAAATACAAGGTGGAAAATAAACTGAGCTGAAGAAGAGGGAACCAGTTTACTCCCAGGAGAATGATACAGGTAGCGTTGTCCTGGAGCTGGTTTTGGCACTGCAGTGTAGTAGTTCAGCTAGTGACTGCACATGCTCTCCCCTGCATGTTGGCATTCTCCCCAGTAGTGTGCCATGTTAGTGTGCTCTCCTGACTCCTGTAAGACTGCTGCCATGTGTAGTCTATGATGCTCAGTGTTTTGTAGCTCTTTTGGAATTACCAATGTACTGGGTTGCTGAGTCAGATGAAAAAACTCTGTATCCCAGTGCAGAAGCATGCCACCCATGGAGAAATGAAGTATGTTCTTGTATATCAGTGAGCAACTTGGCTCTGGTATGGCAACACGTAGGATAAACAAATATATAAGTTCGTGACTCCAAAACGAAGTTGAAAAGAAGACTAAACATGGAATAAGATAGTAAGATGGCACCTGACATCTAGATTTTTCTGTGTTGCTTTAACTTTGTCTGCTCATTCTACTTTTTCTGAAGCGTATTTATTTTTTTCTCTATCTCTAGCTTATTTTCTAATCTCAAGAGTTTGCTCTTCAAAATGACTGATCTTTTCCACTTAAACCATAGATTGAAGAAACTTTTTTCTCCCTTCATTTTCTCAGTTGCTGTTGCAATTTTGGGTAACAATGCAGTTGTGTATACTTTCCTCCCCTGAGCTACATGATGACTTAAAACTGCTGGTGCTTGGAAACAGCATCAGTCAGTGTCAGATGAGAAACACTGGGATGGTGTTTTTGAACCTGTTTTCATAGGTTGAAGCTAGAGTGATGAAAGAAGGGATGAGATGATAAACATTGAGTGGTGTTATCCTCTCAAGGGCAGCTTCTGAAGATGAGTAAGCAGGTTCTGATGCTTCCTCTACAGGACATGTGAACTATTGTATTCCTAGGGCTGAATGTCTTGCATTTATAGTTTGAAAAGGAGTTCTAAAGTCTCTAAGCGATGGTTCTCTAAGCTGTGTATGAAAGAGAAAGGTTTCAGGCTGACTTGAGCCATGACTGGGATGCAACTGAACAAAAATCCTGGGACTTAGTAGGTAAAGCCTTTCCTGTTGAACAGTTGCAGCTTCTGGGATCAGGTGTTGTGTTCTTGGGTTTATGTACCCTGGGGTTCAAGAGTGGTTTGAAACTAAGTTAATGGGCATTGCTATTGTAATCGCAAACTTGCATCCAAATGCTTCTTTGTTTAAACTTTATGGTAACTTCTTAAAGCAAAGGATAGTTGGTTTGTGTTTGCATATCTTGTTTGCTTAAGCATTACTGAGGCCAGGTCATTAACTTTATTTTTATTTCTTTTAATTTATCAGGTAGAATTGTTCTCAATCTGGTTCAATTGAAAACAGACCCACATGCACGTACACATACCATTTGAGCAGGAACCTTAGTGGAACGCTTGAATACTAATTGGGAAGGTAACCTCCTGTAGGGTAAACACAGCTTTCACATTGCATTCCTGCTGGGAATGTAAGGTTAGTATGAATAGGCTTAGTTAGGGCAGAGAGTAACTATCATGCTTTAAATATTTAAATTTGAGTGCTGGAGGCTTTGGCAAGATTTCAGTAGCCAGAACGAAGGAAGGGCATGTCACTTTTTGTTCTTCCTTGGTCATCCATATACAGTACAATTCCTCATTTGATCAGGCTTTTAGAAGCAGAACAACTCCGCAAGTGCTGCATTAACTAAGCTATGGTATGTATGTTATAAAATTCTGCTCGGTTCTGGCTACTGGCAAAAAAGGAATCTGAATATTGAAAACATTGTTTAACCAATACTGCTGAAGATAAATTTGACCAAAAGACAGAAGAAAATGGACTAATGCATAAGTACCCAGGAATCTGTAATTACTCTGATCAGAGTACTTTCCTGAAGTATTACTGTAAGACCATAGTGAGTCCTCTGGATTTAATGGCTTTTACTGTGTGTTTCTGAGATGAACCCACTTTGAGAACTCTCTTAATTTTATTCTTTGATACTACTGTGATAATTACATGAGAACTGACTTTGCACTTTAAATGTTTGTTCAGCTCATCGCCTGAACCTGTCATCATATGCCTGTGACAATAACATGTACCATTGAAACTAAATGTAAGATGCATCTCTTCACTAAAGTATTTCCATAACTGTGTGTTATAATAGCTGATGCAGCTTGAACTGGAAAAGTAATACTGGAGAGCACCAATATTTACAGTATCAGCTGGAATAATATAATTAGGTTAGCTGCCCAGATAGTACTGTGATGAACATGATATGAACGCCTAGATACAGATTTTCATTTACTGCTGCCTGAAATGAAAGCTACAAACTCCCAGACTCTTCATGGTTGTAAAGATTAGCTTCAAAGCATATGACATAAAATTGGTTTCTCTTGCTTTCTGCTCTAATGAATAAATAATCAAGAATAAACATTTCACACTTTAGAAATAACAAGGAAAGGTCAAATAGTTTTTCTAAAGAGTCTCTGTAGTGAATACATTTTTAAATACTGAAATTTTAGGCTTAAAAACTATCAGGTCTTTGTGAAAGTTAGTGTTAGTAGTTGAGCTGTTTCTCTGTAGGCAACCTGTTTTTAAGATTAGTCTCTCCCTTTATATATATGTTGTGTGATAGATTCTGCAGAAGAATGGCAGAAGTGGCCTTAATCCGTGTTCAGTTTAGGTGGCAGAAATCAGCCATGAGAACAGATTAACTCATTGGAAGCAAAGACCCTGGTGTATATATATGGATGCCAAAGTTTTTCCTTTAACAGAAAAGGGATAGAGGTGTGGAAAACGATTCAGAAATTTGTCATGTAAGTTTTGTGTGAGCCTTCAAAACCTCCTGAAGGTTTTCATCTTTTAGTTTGGGTTTTTTTGTTTCAATTACTATGTTGTAGTTGCCTTCTCTTGATGTTGTTTTCATTATATAATGGATTTCAGTAGCCTGTTATGGTAATCATCCCTAAAGAGGTTTTTGTCTGTGTGCAACACCTTGTACATAGGACTACAAGAAGTTAAATGGTGACTTAGGGGAAAAAAAATGTACTATTGTGAATCAGCTCAGTATTGAAATATGGGTATTATTCATGTGGTATTTTCTTTGCCTGATTGAAGACATTTATCCTGCTGGTGCAGGTTAGCTAACAATAATTTGAAGTCTTCAGGGAGTGAGGAATATGCAGGTATACCACAAACACTTAATACAAAACCACAGAAAAGAGAGGAAACTTGAAAATATGTATTTTTACTAAAGGATTGAAGTAAATGCCTAGTAAGACTAAAATAAACGTCCAGTTTGGCCTTGAGTCAGCACAAAGCAACTCTAGTTGGTTTGGTCTAAATGCAAATCTTTGTGAAAGTAAAATAAAACACAAAATCCCACTGTGAACAATTTTGCATTGAGTTTTAGGAGTGAGTTGGAGTCAAATGGTGATTGAATAAGCATAGTGTTTTATACATATGTTTCTGTTTTGAATGTTCCATTTCTGTTGTTGACATGATGTTCTTGTTTGGGGAAAAGCAGTTGTTTGTACAAAGTGTATTAAGGTAGCAAAGACCCTCATATTAACGCTGCTCTCCAGTCTTGTGGAAGCCTGCTTGATTGCTTGGGTTTTAGAGGGTGTTATTAAGTATCTTCACTCCCAGGTAGGTCTTTCATCTCTTAGGGTGGAGATGGAGGAACTTCTCCAAAATGGGGTTACAGTGCAAGGCCCTAACTTGTTCTGAGCCCTTTGGTGTGTCTGAGGTGCTGCATAAGATTGAAGTACAGCGTAATTTATTCTGATGTGTTAATATTTTTTGGGCATGCATTTCCCTAAATGGTGGTAAACTCCTAAGTTGGTAGAAATCACAGTGTGTCTGCTTTTCTTTCTTGGAGCAAGTTCTGAGATACAGTTGTGGTCAAACACTTTTTTTGTAGTACAAAATTCGGCTTTTTTCCCCCAAAGTCTTTCCTTTTACTTGTGTCCTTGTTTTGTTTTCATCTTCCCTTTTACTGCCTATCTGTCTTAACTGTGGAGGTTTTAGGGCATCCATTTCTAAATCTGCCTGATATGTGCAGACAGCACATCAGTGGTTGTCAGAGCTGAGGTCACAGGCTCTGCCTGCCCTTTCAGAGAGGTTCCTGGAGATTTTAAAGTCTTGGTGGGGTGGGAATTCTTTGCCAACTTCAGATTTACTATTAGGAATAGACATAATAGGGGCAATAAGAATAAGGAGGACACGTTTAGAGAAGAGAACTGAGACTCCAGTATCCTCTATCTCTTCAAAGCATATACATGCTGAACTGATGGGGGATTACCAGAAGTATTGAGGTGTTTGGGTTTTCTTTAAGTTTCTTAAAGGGATGTTTTCGGTAGGAAACTAAGCGGTATTTTTAAGAAACAACACTAATTTTCTAGTAAAAACAAACAAATGGGAATGTGAAGTGAGGGTTCTAATAATAACTGGCTTTGTGGTGTGTGTTTTTTGTTGGTTTTTTGGTTTTTTTTGCTCTTTTGGTTTTTTAAGTTTTCAGGGGCTTTGAAGGTTTTTTCTGGTTTTTTTTCTGGGATTTTTTGTTTTGATGGTTTGCTTTTTTTAGCACAAGTTGCCTGTCTTAATTTTGATTAAAAAAAGTAAAAGCATGATAAATTTCTGTTGTTTTTTTCATTGCTTTTGTTTTGTTTATTTAAGTAAAGGTGATTCTAATTCTTGTTTGAAGCTTGCATGTATTAATTAAATATTGTCAAGATACTCTGTAGAGTCATATATGGAAAGAGAGTTGGGCAAAGTAGGTTTTACGTCAGACTTAAATGGGTTGGGGGAGAAAGAAAAGTTAATTTCAGGCATAGTTTTGTGGTTATAGTGTGACTCACAAGAAAGACTTAGTCTATCTGACATGTACATTACAAACAGTTGTAAAAACATGCCATTAGATATCCACAATGAGGAGTGGGCCGAGTTAACATTGTTTTGAATCCATAATGTTAACGTTTTCTGACACAGTGAGCATAGCTCTGCAAATCAAACATTGTATTACTGCTTTTTCTTTTACATTACATTGTTGTCCTGACGGACAAGGTCCCTTCTGATCAGCTCAGAAGTGAAGTTTTAATCCTGCCTTTCATTTGTTCTGTGTCATCCAGCGAAGCTGACACCAACCAGGGCTTTTTACTTGAGTCAGGATTTAGATAGACTTCGACAGAGAATGCGCTGTTGTGATTTAAATTTTTATAGTTATGCACAGTGCTTTACTATGGGCTTGCTGGTTTTCTTGCTGTTTTCGTATACATGAGAAAACAAATTGGCAGGCTAGATTTGTTTCCTACCTAATGTATGAGCATGACCACGTAAAAATGAGTCATGTTATATTCCTAATGTTTCATACCCTTTTAAAAGTTATGAGAGCTGAGTGTTCATGTAAATCAGACTGATTTAATAATGGATTTAATTTTTAACTGTAAAAAATGGCCAGTAGAACACTGTAAATGTGTTTTATTTTTGTGACTAAGACTTCCTCCTATTATATTTAAAAAGCTTTTAAATGCATTTCTTGTATGCAATTTTTTGTGCGGAAATTTTACCTAGTTTGAGTTTGTAGTGTTCTGATAATCATCAAAATTCTGCAATAATGAAAAATAAGTCGGAGTTGGAACAGGCAAATGTTTGAGCTTCGGGGTTATTTTGTTTCATTGTTGTTATTGTTCATAAATACACCAAGCTGTATTTTCTTGGAAGCAGACATCTTGCTGAAAATGAGAGAAGCTGAAACCAGCACGGGCAGGTGTTGAGCAAATGCCTCCCATGAGCTTTCACAAGGGTTGTGTTATAGATCTTTGATTCTTTTTACTAGTCTGCTCAGAATCTTCTTTCTCTGATTTGGGCTTAATTACTGGGTGATTTTGTGACATAAACATCCAGAGGTATACCTGTTTAAATCTGATTCCAGCCAGTCTTCCAAGCAAGTTTTGTTTATGCCTTGTGCATCCAAGACTTGCCTAGATACCTTCTCCTCAGAGCTGGTATGTTGTTGTTTCAAGGTAATTTTAACTGGCAAAATTATTAGACCACACCCCCGGGGTATTTAGTTATACTTTTTGAACCACTCTTCAAAAAATGTAGAGAAGTTCAGTGTTCCAAAAGCTGTGAATGCTTTCAACCTCGTCAATTATTTTTAATATTAAAAGTCAGCAGATGGAGCCAAAGGCTTGTAGAAAAATTAGTTGTGCTGAATGTATATTAAACTACAAAGCCCACTAAGTTTAACTAATAATGTTTCTACTAAAATTTATAGCAGCAAAGCTATTTATTTGCTGCTAAGCCTCATCCTACTCATCCTTTTCTCATTGCCCTGTCTCTGTGCATAGTGAGAGCTCACCCCTTCATGTACCAGTGGTCTAGCAAGACTAAGAGTGAAGTTTGAGTGGGAACCTGGTTTTCTTTATAGATTTACGTCTGTGGAATGTTTTCTGCAGTGGCGTTCACCACTTAATCAGAAAAAACGGTGTTATATTTTGTCAATGTTTTTCCTTCTCCTGTGAGCATGGTAATTGGAATCCACTATTGAGGGTTAGACTGGAATTCATTGCAACCTCATTTTCATTGTTACATGGTTGGGTGAGGTACTGGGGTTTCATGTTTTTCTTCTGAAATAAGCCTTTGCCTTAAGTAACATGTCAGACTTGATATTCTAATAGGCTAACCCTATGCTTTTGCTAAATACTTTTGTTAAATATTTTTGTTAAAATCCTTTTGGGATTTTAAATATTATTTTCAGAAAAGCAAGGGGATGGAATGTTTTCCAAACAGTGTACAGTTTATCCCACTTGAATCAAATAAAGAAACTCAAAGGCAATAAATGGTACCTACCTTTTGCAGGAAAAGGGAGAAAAAACTTTCATAGTTTTTAAATATGATATCCAAAGGGGATGCAAAAAATTATGATGGCTGAACAGAGAATATTCCAGGGGTATGGTATTGTTTTTGCCTTTTAATAAAGACAGAAAAATGAAACTGGCAAATGACTAACGACAGGGGTTTTGTCTATTAAACTTTATGTGAAAAATTCTTTCTCCTCTAAATCTTATCTTTTGAAGGACTATGAAATACACATTACACGTAGAATACAGAGTAAGTGAGATATAAATATATGCTTAAGTATTGCATGTGTGTTTTTTCCCATTTTTGTTTTACTGATTCATGAAGCTCAGTCTCTTTAGGCAAGGATCTCCTTAGAGGGACTTTAGAAGCTTGGCTTACTGGCCAAGTTAAAAGCATTTCTTATTTTTCTGTTTATCTTTGGCCTCATCTCTGTTTGAAATATCTTTCCCCACTTCTCCTGTTGATAGACAGTGATAAAACTTCCACCAGTTGTACCAAATTGCTGACTTAATTTCCTCTAATGAACGTTGGCTGGAGTAGCAAGAGTTTCTAACATTGATGTTTTGCTTTTGAATGATATGGTCCGTTTTCAGTTTCAGATTCCCTCCAGACTTACTTGTAGGTTTTTCTGGATAGACAGTTTTCTACCTATATGTGCTCACTCACTTCCAGTACGTTTATATTTTCTTTTCAAGCCATTTGCCTTGTGCTAAAAAACTTACACAGGACTGGGAGAGTGCATCTCAAATTATATCTTTTTCCAGTCTCCTAAAGTAGCAAAATCTTGCAGTCTTGCTGTGATATGAGTATCTTCTATGTTTATATTTACTGTAGGAGAATATTGACGCATCTCTTAATATAAAGAGAAAATAAACTGGTAACACAGGAAGACACAGTGCTTTTTTTCTATATGGAGCTATGAGAGCTAGTGACTATGGTGAAAAAAGTCTGCAAATAAGGAAACCTGATTATGAAGAAATACTTCTAAAAAGTCTGACAGAATTTTAAAAAATACACTGAAAAAAAAAAAATCCCACCCCAAACTCCCAACCCAAACCTAAATAATATAGTGAATAATGCAAAAATTTTTGTGTTGCTGGATAGGCAAGATAAGCTTTCTTTGGACTGGATTCAGTCATCTCAAAGAATTTCTTGTGGCCTGCACGCTTTGGATTACATGTAATTTCAACTTCAAATTAAAAAGAAAAGGTTCTGGCTTTCAGGAATTGGAGGGAGTGACAGTTGGGTGTTTTTAGTCCTGACTGCAGACAGAGCAGACAGATGTAAAATCTTCTTCCCGTTTTGGAATGTTAATTTTGAAGCCTAATTGTGGTACTTCGAAATGTCATTGGCCGTTTTAGGGAGGTTGTCTCAGCAGGTGCTCAGGCTGGGCAGCTACAGCCTTGAGACCCAAAGGACAGGAAGTGAAAGCTTCTGCAAGGAAAGAAATCGAGAAATACCTCACTGGCATTAAAAGTCTGCTTGTCTTTCACAGGCTTCGTGTTGCCACCCCCCCCTTACTCTTACCAAGCTTCTGTCCTTGGTGTTCTGCTGTCAGGTGTTTTTGTGTGATGGCTCTAGCGCTGCCTCTTCTGTTAAACAGGCATGTTGCAACCTCAGTGAGCCTGTTTTTAAGGCTCCCTCATGGACCCACATCTAGCTTCATTTTAGAAGACCCGTAATGGAGTAAAATGATTTATAAATTAACAACTGTTTACCATCTTTCTCCTGACTGATGATTCTTTCCTTATCAGTGATATATAAATTCCCAGGACAGACATTTCTCAGATTTTTTAGAAAATATTCTGACAGTGTATTCTAAACAAATCAATAAATAACACCCAACAAAAGTAAAATTGCTTTTTGTTCATAGTTTATCCTGAATATTTTGATAAACATCCCGTTAGCCAAGAGAATCCTGTTGACCATTCACTGTGCCTCAGGGGTCCTTGCACATCTCTGCACAACAGGCTTGTTCCATCCCTGAGTTGCAGTAGGTCTCCCGTGTCTCATGTTTCTGTTACAGGTGTCTGTCATACCTGAAAATGAGGCTGCTTGTCTAGAAGATGAAATAAATTTGCACAGGTACTCAGAAATACTGAAATACACTAGTGATTTGTTGTAATTTCTTTAGATCTTGATGGTTTTAAACATTGTGACAGTAGGACTGCCACTAAGAAGTGTCATTTTGTGAAATGTAGGAATATTTATTCACCTGATGACAGCTGAAAGGTTTAGGGAAATAGAAAGATATTAGAAGCGTTTAGAAGATAGTAGTTTATACTTCTACCATTTGAATACAGCTCCTGGCTGTCATTGTCAGAATATACTGGGTATGCTTGAAGTATGTGTCAGGAATTACTTCTTTTATAGTCAAATCTGGAGTTTTTTAAATTGGACAACTCTTCCAGAGCAAGTTAACAAATCCTAGAGAGGCAAGTAAGGCACAACTCTACGTCTGTTGTAAATGCTTGTTGTATCAGAGGTGAGGGACCCCTTTCATGAGTTAATCAAAAAGACCTATGCAAACAAGCAAGAGGATTTTTTCTTCAGTCAGTCACTACAGTTACAGAGCCTGACATTGTTAGGTGAACCTTCGTGATCTCATAGGCTACTGCAAACTCTTGTGTGCCAGACCCCTCTTAATAAAAACGTGGGGCACTGGATACGCAAATTCATAGCAGCTGTCACAGCTGGGCTGTGGTGAAGTTTGGTCAAGACCCTTTGAACTTTTTATTTCACACTAATCCCATTTAGTGTGATCAATATACGGACCTCCAGCTCCTAGGTCTGTTAATTAGGTGTCAAGTGTTGGGTTGGCCTGTGTCAGGCTGTAAAATACAAACACAGAAGAGACTATCAGTAGGGAAGTAAAGTGTTTATTGTCTGAATGTATAAGAGGAAAAAGTTGCCTTCCTAGGCTGAGGTGCCCTTAGGGATCTTAGGAGCTTTTTGTTTCTCTCAGTAAGGTAAATGTGTATAGTTAAATATGCATTTTAGCAAAAATATTGGTGCAGTTGAGAGCTGCAGAATAATCAAGATGCAATTCTGCTAATAATGCAATGTTGGAATAGCTCTTTGACTACCCACACCTCTGCCTTTTCCCTCTGTTACTAAACATGTTTAATAATTGCTCTAGGAACTATTTACACTGGGTTGCTCTAAGATGGAAGTAATTTCATGTTTTGCAAAGGTACATCTAAAATGAAGCTTTCTCTAAGACTTAGAAGTATTTATTTTGACTTATGCTTTCTAGCATTCAGGGAATAGACAGGATAACTTAGATCTTCATTTCCCCATCTCAAAGAATCTCGGGAGGTTTTTGAACTCCCCCATCTTTAGTTCTCTATCATTCAGGGAAGGGTAAATATGTAGAATGATATTTCAACTTTCATACATTTTTGGGTTCCTTTATTTCAGTCTTTCAGTGACAGAAAGGACTGGGGAGTTGAAAGTAGTTTGTTTCATCTCCTTTGAAGAAAACCTAAAATTTATAATCCCAGATCAGACCTTTCCTATAACTCACGCAACTCATCCTGTTAACTGTTTTAATATATGGCACCGCTATTTCATTAAACAACATCCAGGAATAATTAGTTCAGCAACGATGCCTCGGAACAAAAGCCCTTGATTTCGTTTAACTTTATAAGTTGGTCTCTTTTGATCTGCAAGAACACATCTGGGGCCTTTAAGAAAGCAGAAAGAAAAATATTAAATGTTTAGTAAGGCTGTTGGTGAAGGTTTTAAAGCACAGTAACCCTTTGGTACCAAAATGTAGCTCAGAGGCAAAAAAGTGTGATTTTCTTATTTCATAGGCTATGACATGGCACCTTTATATGGTAAATGCTGGTTTTTTCTACTTGATAACCACTACGTTTTGACTTTCTTTCCAGTTCCATAAGATGCAGTATCTTTCCCAGATTTTTCTGACCTTTTGCCCCCCCTTCTCCTGGTTGCATTTGAATGGATTAATCAGAATCATTCCTGTAAACCTGACACTTTTTTTTTCTTACCGTGTATCTTTGTATTTGAATTTGTTTTGCTGCATCAAACTTTGCAGTGTTCTGTTCCTTTAATAGCTTAGGTGGTAGGGATAAATCCATTTGTTCTTTACTCTAGACTTAACTGCTTAGATTTTGCAAATATCATACAATCCAGAGGATATAAATTTACTCGTCTAATCTTAATCACTGTTACTGACTTGTAATAGAAAATTGCTTACCAGTTGAACTCTTTAAAATTTGCCACTAGAAAAATCCTGCCCCAAGGGAAAGCTATAAAGATTTTGTATGTCAACTGTTTTTTATTTCATAAACTAAAAAGTATTGCAGAAAATACTTGCCTGATAGTAATTAATTCCTTTTTCTTTTTTCTTTTCTTCTCATAGCAGAGGTAGGCTTTGTTTTGATTGTGATTAGTATGAGGAATTCACTAGGAGTAGTACCGTATCATTTGATTTGTACCGACGTGCGTGCTTGTGTTTGCTTGTTTGCTGCATTGCACTGGAGTACTGTAGTATTTATACTCCAAGCATTTCCTAGAAAATGTACAAATCATCACAATTAATGTTAACGTTTGCCATAGCTAATGAAGCCTACCAGATCTCTCAGTAATTATTCATCACCTTTGTTTCATTTTGTATAAATCATGGCTTCTATTAACAAGCTTATTGTGGAGAAAGGACAGAAGAACTTTGTTCATGAGAAAGAAATGAGCAAAAGAAGTTTCTTCTTGTTTTTCCCCTTGACCTGTCAAAATAGAAGCAAAAAGAGTTGAAAATATTATTTTTCATTACAGGTTTTATTTTTAAATACAGCTTTATGTTCACTTTGTGTTTGTTTTCCTTAGTGAGCCTTTAACTCCAAGGTTGTGACCCAATAATGACCTCCTCTTTCCATTCTCAATTGCTTTTGACCTACTCCATTAAGTAAAAAGAAATAACCTAACAGAAGGGTAACCAGATCACTGCTACCACACCAAGGAAACAGGCAGGCTTTGGGATGCTCTTCTTTAATCTCTCTATCCACAGAGCCTTCATTTTAATTTGCAAAATTGAACCCAGATCGAGAGCAGTAAAGCCTGAATACGGTAAATATTCATGCCTCAGTGATCTAGAGTGGCTCCATTACATTTCAGAGATTGGGAGAATTACCTTTTGGATTATGTATATTCATGGGCTGATTTTTATTTGAGATATAATATTACTCACATTGGGCTACATGTCGCATATTCTACCAAAACCAGCCTTCTCACAAAGCTCCAAATGTTCCTTACACGTAAAAGTTTTACTTCTTTACCCTATAGTTTCCTCTCTTTTATGCTTTTCAAAGACTGGTAGTAAACAAATTTCTTTTAAAGAAGAAGGAAGAAATGCCAGTAGAAGTTCTTCTATAAAACCTTCAACCCTGTGTTTACTGTGATATATTCTTTTGCATGTGACTTTGAAGTCTTCAGATAAAAGTATTATTATTGTTCTAAACCTAAATCTATTTGGGGAAAAAAAATAATTCAGTTTGTTCTGTTGGAAGAAGAAAATTCCAGACAGTCTTTAACCTATCATTTTGCATTGGTTTTGATTTCTTTTGGGATGTTTTTTCTTTGAAAAATGTTTTATTGAAATATTTTTGATAAGTTGCAGAAATTTTAATTGGTATGTAAATGTTAAGCTGCTTCTGTGTCATAGTTTTACTATGGGTGTGACATTCTCTGCCTAGATACTTGCTACCTAAACTCATTGGCATTATACCGTGCTTTTAAAATGCATACTTTGTCATCTGTAGTGATAGATGGCATAAGCAGCACCACTTAATTTAGGATACTTGACATCTTAATACTCCTTTTTTTGGTTTAAAAACAAAAAAAAAAAAAAGAAACCAAACAAAGTAAGAGACATTTTAGTCATTTTGAGATGAAAGGATATGTGGTAGGTGTCTGCCTGCTGCGTCCTTCCACACATCCTGGAATGTGGGGATCTGTTCCCTACCCACAGCCCCAGACACTTGATGTGTATGGCTGTTAGGCCCTTCTGGCCAGAGGACTAAAACAGGGTGTGGTTCTCCCCTGTGTGAATAGATTCACCCAAAACTGGAAGAGGCAAGGCAGAGAGAAAATGCAAGTGCAGTGGGACTTGGTGCTCTTGGTGAATCACAGGCAGAGGTAAGGGCTGGGAGCTGAGGAGCGTGTTGGGAGCTTGTGTTACTGGGAGATGCTGCAAGGGCAGGTTGCATTTGAGCAACCTGATTGCCTTCTGGGGCAGAATGTAGAGACAGGAGGAGTCATTGCTTTAGTGAGACTTGGGCAACAGCACTCACAGCACTCTTGTGTGGCAAATGGGTAGGTATGGGATGGATTTAAGGGGGTTGGTGCAAGTTAAAAGTTGCCTGAAGTGGTTGAGGCTATTGCAAGCTTTGCTGCGAATGAGGAAAATTGCTGTGAAATGGTAATAACTCTGGGAAATGAGACTTTTGCTCTCAAAAACTGAACATTGGGTTTTTCTTGAGAATTTGGATGGTGACAAATGATGCAGTTGACTTTATCTGCACTGAGGCGTAATGTCATGTTATATCACAGGGGTGACAGGATTACTGGAGTTGACCAAATAACTACTCCAGTAAGATAGCATACATGTAATACATTGTGAATTTGATGGTTTACAGTAAATAATGAATTCAGGGCAGTTCAGTCATGAGAAGAAAATAAATAGAGGGTAGTTTTCTTATTCAGTGAGATTTGTCCAACCTGTGCATATGGGGTGGATTAGGTTCTGTTCAAAAAACTTGGGATTATATACTTAAAGGCTACAGGAGACTGCATAGGCCAGAAGGTCATTTAACTTTACCTTCAAAATCTTAATCTTTGTGATTTTGTGCATGAGTATAGTATATATGTAATTTAAATTAAAATTATGATATTAAAGCAAAGTAAGATCACTGACCTGCTTCTTTTATTTACTGGGTGCATATTTTAGATGCTGAGAAAGGAAGTAAGCTAAATGGATTTTATTATCCCCTTTTAGATTGCTTAATATTCCAGTGTTGCAATGCAGGCTATTCAGGCTCTGGTGTTATTTTATCAGTAGGAGGAGTATATTAAATAAAATCTGATAGCATGTGTGTGGTGTTACATAAGCACCACAGCGGTCATATGGTGAATGCCCTTATAAACCTCACTTAAAAAAAAATTAAATTAAAGGAATCATTCTATGTGAAATAGTTTTTCCTCCAGGTGCTGTATTCTTTTCCCACATGGAGGTAAGTGAGGCCAGGGACAAATAATAGATTCTAGAAATAGTTGAGATCTTTCAGAAAATTGTTATTAAGCCACATGATCTTGCTGGAATCTGCAAACCTTGAATTATTGTTGACTCTTTGAGGTTTCTACGCTTTGTAGTTGGTCCTAGATGCTGTTGTGATGTTGGCTCAGAAGAGAAAACTCTCTACAACCTGAGCAGTGAGCAAAGTTTGCATTGTGTGATTTGCTGTTCAATGATGTGTTATTGACAGCTCCTGTTTTATTTCTATTTTATGCTGTTTCAAAATTCTGGTTAAAGTTTTGGAACTAACATGAACCAGAAAGGCATGTAAGAGAATTTAGAAATTATATCACACCTTATTTCTTAAAATGAAACATTTTTTTTATTTGGGTGGAGGAGAGGCCTTGACTTTTGATTTGTGATTGCTCATTGCTGTCTTGCGCCTTCACAGCCTGCATGTCCTTTTACTGCTTTCGAGCAGGAGTGGTTTGGTGGCCTTACAAACACATGGCTGATTGCTCATCTACAGAGTTCAGCTTTGTCACCCCTCATAAAGCAAAGAATTCAGCATTCTTTGTGTTTAGAAGGGAGTTTATGAAGAGATCCTTCCATGTAGGGAGCAGTCTTACGTCTGAATTAGAGCTTTGCTTAGTTGCAGTGCACATGCTTAGGCACGGGCTGGCTGAAGACTAAAAATTCTGGTAGTCTTTCAGAACTTCTTCACTATGCACCTCGATATGTTCTGACCTCCAGAAGATGATGCTGGAAGCAGGAAGATGAGATACCTTATTCTTTATTTGGATTTGTAGCAGAGCAATAGGGAGGAAGGCAGTCCTTGCTTTCAAAAGGAGCAGGTATGGGATGCATTTTAGTCATGCAGTTGGGCCTTAGCTTCCTGATACTAAGGTGGTGGTTCTTTTCTTTGGCTGCAAAGTATGGCCAGTTTATACTTCTTAAGAGGTTTGGGTTTTTTTCTTGTTTGGATCCTGATTCAGGCAGGCTTGCGCTTGGGCTTCCTTCATTTCTCATCTTCCTTCTTGAATGTAAGTTTAAAGATACAGCCTTAGCTGGGCTCCGAGGTGTGATCTTTATTTTTAAACTGTTGGAGTCCTCTGCATTTGAAGTGGGGTATGTTTTTATAACAGTATGTAGTAGTCCTTTTATAAAAGTACTGCATTTATAATCAGTGTTTTCTCTAACAGATCATTGAGACTAATTATTTTAACTTTGCAGTTTCTCATGAGTATTACAGGGAAGTATGGCTGCTGTATCTTTGATATCAGAAGATGCACTCACAGCATTGGGAGGCAGCAGGATGAGGAGGTTTTTATCTAAAGAAGCTATGAGCAATGGCATATGGCTGATAACTTAATGGAAGTTGGATAAGTAAAGGAAAAGAAACTCTGACATATCAGGGCAAAAAGTCATTAGCGGATTTTTTTCTGTATCCTGCTTTCTATTAATCTGCAGTAAACTGCTTTGAAAATCTTAGTGGGCTTTTCCTTTGGTCTTCAAATAATGGGTTCTCGTATATTGAATACATTTGTTTATCTCAAGGGCTGAACTATTTGGGTGCTTTTGATTTCTGTTTTGCATTTTTTAATCTACATTTGAAAACAAACTTCTTTCTCACCCTTTTTATGGACCTTTTCATAATGCTTTAGAAACATTAATGTGATTATACAAATAAAATTTTAAGAGAAGCAAATCTTCTTTGCAAATGATGTAAGATTTCAACGTGTGGCTCTCAGTGTATTTGATGAGATATAATCAATTCCCCTATACCACAACTAGAAAGCAAAATGTGAGTGAATTTCTTAGCAAAGTCTATAGGAACTTTTATAACGGTATCCAAGTTCTCCATGTTTACCTACGTGGTTCACATGCAGTAAAGTCTTGTCACTTTAAAATTTCACCCAATATTGTTCACATTCTCTGTCTAGAGGTGTAGTTCCTCTCTCTATTGAGTGGATTGCTAAAATGGGCCCTGCACTATTTTTGTGAACAATGTAAGATAGAACTTGTTTTACAGACAGCACTTTGAGGACTAAAATGGGGTGCTCAAAATAAATGCAAAAAAATGCCAAAGATATTTAGCTGGTCTCAGCTACAAATTCCTGTTGCTCAGGACAGAGTGCTCTGTACTATTTTACGTCCTTCTGTTGGTAGATGGGTGTACTGAGTGATCCAACCCCTTCTTGAGAAATCCATTGCTGTAAAGTTAAAGTAAACATGTGAAAGCTTGGAACTGTGTTATAACTTGTAGGGATCCCTTACATAGCGAAACTAGATACGCAGAAGAGAAACAAATTTAATACTGAGGGTCAGTTGCATCGTTTCAGTGCTTCTGGCTTTGTATTTTAAGGCCAGACAAAACAAAGATGAATTTTAGTTATGTATTTGAGTCTCTTGAAGAAAACCCCTACATTTGGAGTATTTTAAACCGTGGGCAAATGTCTCTGTCAGTTGGGGTCAGAGTGAAATGGAATGAAATACTGTACTGATGTTCATGGTCTGCTCAGAAAACAGGAAATCAGTGATTTAAAGCTACTCTGGCTCTTGTTATTTGATCCAGTGGGTGCAGACCAACTCC
The DNA here is from genome assembly GCA_013400415.1 of Scytalopus superciliaris. NCBI lineage: Eukaryota > Metazoa > Chordata > Aves > Passeriformes > Rhinocryptidae > Scytalopus > Scytalopus superciliaris. The sequence continues at coordinate 2,002,048 of VXBX01002109.1, read as the reverse complement.
CTGATTCTCTTCTCTGCTGGTTCCATGTCTGACCTTTTGGAGGAGATGCAATTCCAACTCAGCTTGGGTGATCTAATCCACCCCCAAATCACTTATGCACACTCTGGCGTTGTTCTGGTCAGATTGTAATTCCTACAAATGTTATGTTCTTGGAGCAGAGGTTATGGTCAGTTAAGGTACTGTGCTATATTGCTCCTCCTACAGTTCTGGTGATAGGAGCATGAGAGGGACAAAGGAATGGGCTTGAATGTGTTCTTCCTATTTACTTCTGTCTTCTGATATGTCTATGGGAACTTTACATACAATAATAATACTGTTTAGAACAAGTACAGATGTGATGATTAAATCATCTGCAAGGTACTGGATGGATCAGCATGAAGTGGTGATTTTCACTAGATTGTAGGCTGTAATGCAGTGTCTTTTCCTCCTTGTGTCTGAGGAACCTGTCAAGCCTGTCTGAAAGCCAGACTCTGCTACAATGAGATCAGGGGATTCTTAAAGCTTTGGGGACTCCTTCCCCTCTGCTCTGGCTCTGTCCAGTAGTTTGTTCCTTCTGGAATTTTTAGAATGTTTACATATACTTTGTGGGGATTTTTGGATTTAAGTTAGAAAGGATCAGGTGATTGTCAAAGCTCAGGATATACAGGACTTGCCTCCTGTAAGAGAGTTGGTGGCAGCAGAGATAATTTGTTTTGTTTGGGAAGGGGGGAAACTTTACATTATTCTGCAAATTTTCATTGTGTTTTAAATTAAGACAACATTTTGCGAATGAGAATTAGTTGGGTCCAAAACTTTTCTTGAACTCACATTTGAGACCACAAAGAGCATCAACAAATGTATTAATAGGAGTCTCACTCAACACTGGAAAAGACTCCTGTATCCACACTCCACTGCAAAGTTATCATATATATAGGAATTGCAGCAAGCTTTTTATCACAGCAAGTGATGCTTTTCAGTTGTGCACTGTTTAATGTAGTGAAACACTAAGAAATGTGTTCGGTCTTGTCAATTTATTGACCCTGTCTATGGTTGTAGAAGAGGAAAGATTCACTGCCAGTATTATGACATGTGAAGTCACAGAAGTCTTTCAAAATTATTTGGGCTGGTACCTTTCCTATGGCAGTTTCAGTCTTGCAGTGCCTGTTTGTATATTTGAAATGCTTGTTGAAAAATCCTTATTTTTTAAAAATTATTTTTCTTTTTGAAGTCCTCAAATATTAGATGTATCACCAGTGCTGCAACTAAAACAATGATTGAAACTGGAGAGGGAGGGGCAGGGAATGGAAGAAGGGAGGGTTTGAGCAGGGCTGATTGAAGCCCCTGTACTTCCAGCCTTCAAAAGTACAATCCTGGAAGTGAATAGAGAGCTGGAGGTAAACACTAAATTGGTTCTCTCTGATTTATCTAGATGGATAGTAGTGTCTAGGAGGCTTAGCTGAAGGGATAATGAATAGGTTTTTGAGTACAAAAATACTTGAAACTGAAACTCTGGTGAGTATTTACAATGGCCTTTTAAGTCTGTTTTGACATTAGTTAAGATCTTGACACACTGTTTTGGTCCAGAGTTTTTAGTGAGGGGTTTTTCTCTTATGTGAAGGCACTTCTTGATCTCCTTTCTCATAATATTTTGTGGATTCTTCAAGAATTCACAGGCATTGATGTGGCATTTATTTTGAAAAATGTTGTAATAATAACATTATAATCTGTAAAAGGGTGTTTCTTTTGGTTTTGGTTAGCAGCCAGAGATTCAGGGAACCCAAACAATATTCATAGTGGTGAAGCTCATGGGCATTGTTATTTGTATAAATACGATTTTCCGAAAGAACTTGCGTTGTTTTCCAGAAGATGTGTAGCTGCTGGATTTTTTTCCTCTTTTTTTTCTTAAATCAGCTTTCTGTGTGTTAGCTGTGACCACTTTTTGCTGACTTCTTTGGAGAGCTCTTTATATTCCAGGTTTTAGTTCAGCCAGTTTAGTTTCGTCTGGTCCTCTATTTTGATCTAAGTTTCTGCAATTTGTTTCCTTCTGAGTGTGATGTCCTTCATGCAGGGCAGCAGGCTTTGCAGAAAAGGAAAAGGTGAAAACCATTTTGTTTCCAGTTACGCATTGCATCAAAGATTCAGGGGAAAACCCCCTCGTTTTCAGTTAGGAAATACTGAGTAAATAGTTCTGTAGTTAAATTCTCTAGGCTGTTCTGAGTTGTCTAACCTAAATGCTGTGCTCTAAGCTGTATGACATTTGATGATGAAGCCCAACTGCTGAGCCCAGTCCTTTTTTGTGGGATTCTCTTCATCAGTGCTTGCCTATTTTGGTTTTTCACTCTAAGGAGTTAGAAGACAGATGGGGTGGGCTGGGATTAGAAGATGGGCTGCTAAGGGACATGCAGGGGTGGGAGATTGACTTGAGAGCAGTTCCAGGTGAGTCAGAGACAGTAATGGCTTGAATGCTGAGAATTGCATGGTAGCACTTGGCGTGAACCTTTTTGATAGCTGTAGAATTGGTGCTAAAAAGGAGAAGGAAGAAAAAATTACACTGAGGGTTGAGGTCTGTTCTAGCAATATTGTTCTGTACACACTCAGAGTATCATCTGTTGTATATAGATAGACATACTAAGGAACTGATCTCTGAAATTGAGCATTCTTGGGGAGAGTTCAGTTCTTGGACCTGGATGTTGAGGTTTCAGCCCTCCAAAACATTGTAAGTTTTCTGTACTAAGGACTCTTGTTCAAGTACAGAATTCTCTTTTTTTGGGAGATAATTTTTTTTTGTTGCCAAAAATGCCATTTCAGTATTAAAAGCTATCTAATGTAAGGGCTTCAAGCTATTCAAGGATCCAGCATTAGCATGAATGCAACAGGTGGCACCATAAAGATATTATCAGAAAAAACCTTTGGTTACATGCAAATTGAAGGGGCAGGGAACCTTATTGAAGCATGATGGTTTGCCAGACTGAAAAAGCAAAAAAGCCAAAATGAAGCCTTGTTAAACTAAATAGGTTTAGTCTGATTAAGCTGAGCCTAGACTGATCTTTAAAAGCTCATTTCATTCTTCTCTTCTCCTTGAAATAAGTAATAGAATAGCAAACTCACTAAGGTCAAACATTCATACCAGCTGGGAAATTGTAGTATAAGTGGTGATCAGTGCTGCACTTCTGTGATATTCCTGAATATGGAACTCCACATTTAGTGACAGCAATGCTACCCATGTATTTATGAACATTCAAACATTGATTTATTTTTTTTTAAATATGTGTAGTACTGCAAGAGGGTGGATTTTTATTTTACTAATTATTTTGCATTGATGGTTCACAAGAGTTCGTTGTGCTTGGTGCTGTGCAAATACATTACAGGGAATGGTTTTTTTGCTCTGAATATTTTACAGTTGAATTCAACCATGCCAAAAAAGTGTATTGACAAGATTTTTGTAGGAGGGGTGGGAGAGCAGTCACATAGGTGCATGAATGGGTATTGTAGTGCTACACTTTTGATGGTGCAGTTGCTTGGGGCAGTTTATTAAGTTATTCCATATTGTGGGTATATCTCATGATTTGCAGATCTTGTTGTGGCTATTGCAGCACAGATGATGCAAATATCAACATAATTGTGGCCATGACAATCTTGCAGTCTAATGAACAGAAATAGAATAAGCTCCAATATGTGGCAATTTTAAATTATGTTGTGTTTTCTCATTCTATTCACTTTCTGCTTTCTGGATTGTGCCCCCTTCTAGAAGGTCAGTCAACTTACAAGACACAGTGTCATATGTGGCTGATACATATAAGCATTTATTGTGTGATAAAAGCATAATTATATGAGTGTTATGATGCAGTCAGGTGCAATTAATTGCTTCATTCTTTTTCTTCTTCTTTCATCAATAGGTGACAAAGAAAGTCAAGTCCATGCAGATGTTCCATACCCCTGTGACTTATGCTATGCAGGGTGACAGAGTAGGTGTCTGTGTAACCCAGTTTGATCCCAAACTGCTGGAACGAGGCCTAATTTGCACCCCAGATTCACTTCACACCATTCATGCTGCAATAATTTCCTTGAAGAAAATCCAGTATTTTCGAGGAGTTCTTCAGACCAAGGCCAAGTTCCACATCACAGTTGGTCATGAAACAGTTATGGGAAGAGTGATGTTTTTCAGTCCAGCCCCTGCTGACTTCAATGAAGAAATTCAAGAAAATGTTTTTGATTTTGAAAAAGATTATCTTTATCAAGAGGAATATTTGTCCAAGGACTCAGTTTCATCAGAGGGGAACAAAGAAAATGAGCAGGCAGGAGAAGTCCAGCTCCCAAAACAACAGTGGGCTTTGCTGGAGTTTGAAAAACCAATCACTTGTCCTAAACTGTGCCTTGTGATCGGCTCCAAGCTGGATACAGATATTCATGCAAATACCTGCAGACTGGCATTCCATGGGGTACTGCTCCAAGGCATGGAAGACAAGAACTACACAGAGACATTTCTTCCAAAGCTGAAAGTGTACAAGTTGAAGCACAAAGAAGGCCAAGTGGAAAGGGTAAGCTGTTGCTTTAATACTCCACATGGGAACTGGAAATATTTATTCTGTTTAAGTACATATGTTGGTAGGCTGCAGAATTTTCACTGCTGTGTTCCAGAGCCTAACCTGTTCTAACGTTTGTATACCTAGTGTATTACATCTGGTCTGCTTGCAAACAGTCAGAAATCGCTGTTTATTCAGTGCAATGCAGTGTTGAGTAACTTGATGCTGGTTTTTCACTGGTCCTTTTGGTGTCCAGTCAGTATGTTCTTCCCAGAGATATGCTTTGTGTACCTTCCTGAGTGGCAGAACTTCCAGCTTTCCATTGACACACTTTGCAGTTAGTCTGCAGTACACTGGAAATATAAAGACAATGTGAAACAGAAAGTACCATTAGATTGAATAACACAAAAGACACTATTAATTCTTTTCTGCATTTTCACATTTTATCAAGTAAGAACCTTTATTTTAGTAGGCAAAACAAAAATCTTCTACGGGATGCCTTAGAGCCATAGTATGCTGAAGTTGGAATCAAACTGGCAATATGGAGAGCTTGAGCTATGCTTAAAGAATGTTGGGTTTGTGTCACACAGGTGTTAATCTGCTGTAGTGTATGTCCTTGGCCAGCCTCAGTGTGGCAGAAAATAGAGGTGCTTTCTGGAGGAGTTAGCACCTACAGTAAACATGGATTGGGATTTGTTTTACTGTCTCATAGGTAGGGAGATACACACTGTCTGTGGTGGTTAGTACTATGTTGCTGGCATAAGTTCAGTCTCAGTGGTGGTTACCTTTCACTCTGCACTGGAGAATCATTTGTTTATACATTGCATAGTGGAATTTTTCATGATGAATGCTTTAGATGGAGATCTACAATATATAAATAACTTAATTGTTTATCCCTTGATGAACACAGTTCATGCAGGCTTTAGCAAATGTTGCATTAGTGTGATAAGTGTTCTAGTAACTTTTGGGTAAAAAACTATTAATTTTTATTTTCCTAATTCAAAACTTGATTTTTTTAAAAAGAACGTTCAGTTTCTTTTTCTTCAAAGTTTTGTAGAGCTGAGTTGAGGATTGCATAATCTCTCCTTACTTTGGTGTAGGAGACTAAACACTTGGCACACCTTACCATGTTTGCAGTGTATAATGCAGACTTCTTGACTACTGTTTATTTGCTTTGCTGATTTAATACTATGAAGATGCCTGATAGGGCATGATTTTGAGTTAGTGGGGTTCTTGGAAATTCCCCACTACATTAATTGATCTAATGGGCAATTACTATTTCTCCTTTTTTTTTCCTGAGATTTCTGTTGCATTTTTAGCTTTTAAAAAACCCTAAAACAAAACAACAAAATAGAAGTTTGTTTCTCCTTTGAATTTCCACTACTGATTTGAAGGCCACGTTTTTCAAAGGAACTACAGACCTGTAGTGTTGTGTTGAATTTTTGGATGCCAGTTTTGACACTAGGAAGGAAGGTAGTTGGACAGCTATCTGTAGCTTTCTGAAAATTTTCTCTGTTAATATGGGTTATATGGGACACCCAAAATCAGCAGTCACTTCACAGTTTTGGTAGCAGGTGTGTTGTCTCCTTTCTTGAATGTGCCTGGCTACTTTTCTCTTTGGCTGATGCTGAACTGGAACTAGGAATCCAAAATATTCTGTCCTCTGAGCTGCAGAGAAGCTCTAGATAGGTCCGGATACTTGTTCTTCTAACACTCTGGAGCTTTCTGAGCTCATGAAACATTTGCCTTTATCCTGGCTAAAAATGTACTCACGTGTGCACGCCCAATGCTGCCGGGGTCTGGTGAGATCTGGCTTATCAACTCCTTTTGTTTCTGTGTTGGCTGCAAGAATATGAATGGAAATAGCAGTTTATGTGACCAATGGAGGCAGATGCTTTTCTTCAACTGAGATGAACTGGTCTCAGATTTTTTTCCTTTGTTTTTGCTCCCAATAAATGGCAATAGTCTATGGGACTTGAAAACTTGGAGAATCCCAACTGTGTGAATTGTCTGATGGGGTTAACAAAGTTTGCTGTTAGCCTCTACCATGCTATTTTAATTGTTTTTATTTAGTGTTATTTTCAAACTGTTTGCCAGTTTATGTATTCTGCTATTGATTTTACTGTGTAAAGAATTGAATAATGTTAATCAATTACACATACTTTATTTTCTGGTCCAGAAAATAACCAGTGAACATGGGTTATTAATATTTGACCAACAGAGCAATTTATCAGGCTCGTATATTAGTGAACTGTTTTGATATCTTCCTGTGCTTTTGAAAATGTAGAGCTGTGAGGTTTATTATTTTATCCTGCCTTCATGTATTATGCAGTGTACCCTGGTGCATGCTGAAAAGGATGATGGAGCAAATGTTGTAAGAAATGCTCATAGTGTGGAGTCAAAGAGGAACGCAGGGACTTGGAAGAGTTGGTGGGAAGAGGATTGTGCCAGGTATAAAGGGCCTGCTGGGGAAGCACTTACAGTCGAGGTAGCTACTGTGGAGTCCGTGCTTTTGCAGAACAGAGAGCAGCAGGAACAATTGGGTGGTACAGGGACTTATTTTAGCACACAAAGTCACTAGCTAATAGAAAATCTGAATCAGCTGGTCCCACCCTGCTGCTGATGGATGGCTGGAGATTAGGATCGCTGAATTTAGGGTGTCTATTCTTGGCACCGATATAGGAAAATTTCTTTCTCTGTTGAGCAAGGAAGCTGCCCCCTCCTCACCTTCCCTGGGGAGGCATAAAATAATAATAATTAAAAAATACGTGTTACCTTCACAAGAAGCAAACTTTTCCTTCAGAGAATACTGCTGGGGAAAATTAGCTTCATAGCTTCCTGAAAGGCTGGGAGAGAGGGAGGCAGGGGCACATAATGTTCGCCTTCCCAGGTTTGGGACGGGGTAGAAACTTGCTCCCATAACAGGGTAGTAGAGGAATTCAATAGTGCCTGTTTGTAAAATGTTGCTGCTAATCTCCCAAGCCCTCCTGCTTGGTGCTAGAATTAAAATTAATTCCCTGCAGTTTAACTACCAGTTTACCCGGGAGAAATCAGGCATTTATGGTTTGGCTTTTTATTCCTGTTCTGATTACTTTCAGAGCACTGATGGAATAGTAAGAACTGTAAATTCATTAAGTTTCAGCATCATGGTATTTTTCTTGTGTGCCCCTGGTGCACAACACCCTCATGGATTTTGAGGGTTTTTGGTTTTTTTTAAGTAAAGAATATTTATTCTAAAGGGTTTTTTTGCTTAGTATGGACAAGTGTGATGTTTTTCATGTTTCACATAGAAATGGAAAATACTATTTTTACTACACTGTATTTTAAAGTAAAAAAAATCAAACTAGAAAACAGTCTTCAATTGTACATTTTATTGAAATTTCCTGCCTGAGGTGCTGGAATTGCATCTTAGTTATGAAAAAGTTGCATGATTCAACTGGAATAATGATTTTTATCTGATTTTATATTATCTGATGTTTTTAAACTGTTGTGGAAATGGTGTGAATGCTCCTGTTTTGCTTTAGATAATTTTTTTCATGTTAGAGTAAGTCTTTCTGGGTTAATTTTAAGGAAAATCAAAATACACTTTTCCCTCAGAACTTCGAGGGCACTGGCAGAAGTTTGTATTTGCTTAACTTGATGGGTTTTAAAGTGATGTGAAATACTAGTCCAGTTTTCTTATGCAGAGAGGATTTGGGAGAGAAATCCAGTGGCAGGAAGTTTCTGTTGAGAGCATCTTTCTGGTGTGGGTATGTGGAGGCAGAGACTGTCGCCCTCTGGACACTATTTTTACAAACCCCTGGCTGCCTGACAAATGTACTTTCAGTAGGAAAAAGCTAGGCTGGCAACAACTGGCTTGTACTGATAAAAAGGTAAAAGAAGGCTGAGAGTGCTATTGTGAACCCCAGTGTGGTTTTAAGGAGTGTGATGTTGGAATCCTGGTGAAAAAAAAGGGCAAATGAGATGCTGTGAAGGAGTTTTCCTCCTCTAATTTGGCATACCGTACTGGCTGTGGATATGGGCTTGCAGGTCAGCAGCTCCTGGAGCTGGAGACAAGGAAATTGTGAAGATAAACAGCAACTGTTGTCCTTGGTCTTGTACTTCTGGAGGCAACCTGCTCTCCATTCAGCTCTTCACAGTTCTGTGGGCAAAGAGACTCGTATTAATCCCAACAACATCTCTGAAATATCTTCCTCCCTCAATTTAACCTCTGTGCAGCATTGCAGACTAACACCAGTCTGACTCACGAAGCAGTTACTCAGTTCCTGGGATAAATCCTTTATATTTGTCAGATTATTTGCTCTTTGGCTTCCATGGACACACAGGTTGAGTGCAGAGGTTCAACTGGAAGGTGAACTGTAGAAGTGCATCACGCTTTCCTGCATGACTCAGATATTCTGCCTGTGTTGAAAGTGTTTGCACAAGCAGGATTTATCTTAGGATGGTTGCCACAGGGTCCTATTGTCAAGGGTAATCATAAATCAGTAGTTCTGTGGCAAAAACAAAAGGAGAAGGCAAAGTCTCTGCCTTGCTTGCATAGCGTGAGCTGCACCTTCTGAATTTTCAAGCTTGTGTAGTGAAAAATATACATGTGTTGGCTGCTGTGGCTTCCCATTTTAAGCATAGGTGAATATTTTCCTATCAAAATGGGCTTGTCCTTCCTAAAGATGCTTTCTCTGTGTTCCTCTGACATTAAAAAGAATTCATTTTCTCTACTTCAGAGTTTTCAATGCATTTTTCTCAGTATTTGCCTTGCTGGTAGGCTTTACTTATGCTAACCGTGTTGTGCTTGTTTCTTCAGCAGTTTCCTCTCATGTGTCCCAGCCATGAGGTGTCCTGGTTTTGTGTGTAGCCCCTCTGGTCACAGATTTTGTGGGGTACTGGATAGTGAGTTTTCTTATTGAATTCGTTCTCATGGGGACTGAGGCCATCATGTAGCCAGCATGCTTGGTTTCTAGGGGATGGAAGAATTGCTTATTGCTTAATAACAACATGTTACTAATTGTTTGAATATTGGTGTGATCTAAGTGTCCCCAAGGAGAAATGCATTGTTGTAGGAGCAAGATGTGAAAGCAGGGTAAGTTATCGAGATCTTTATCAGCACATCTTTTCTGAAGCCTGAATCAAGACAGAAAGCTTATCTTTCAGCACCATTTGAAAGTGTTGGGGTTTTTCTCTTAGTGGGATAGCAAGGGCTTTGTCAGAACAAGCGTATTACCCGAATGGTCAAATGGAAGGTCGATGGTCGCTTCACAGATGTCTCTGGCCGTTCAGAAGAAGGATGAGAAGTTGTGGAGTGCTAGCAAGCAACTGCAGGAAGTTTGAGAAAGTGGTATTAAGTTTGCTGATGACCAGCGATGACCCAGACTGTCCCTTGGGGAGCTAGACCTTTTCCAAAGCTGCAGTTGTGAAAATAGTGGATTTTTAACAGTTATGAGCCGTGTTTTGTCTTTTAATTCCTTATGGCTTTTTATGAGTAAAAAACACCAGCATTTTGTTACTGAGCATGTGTCATGTTCGTAGTAGCTCAGCCAAACACTGAACTGGACTGCTGAAGGTGGGTACAAAGGAGGAAAAATGAACTTGCTCATGAGTCAATAGGAATATCCAATGTGGTTCATAAAGGAATGAGACCAGACTTCTGGGGAGGCATTAAGTTAATATGGGAGTGCAAAGTATTCTGTCTGAAAAGAATCTGAGTAATGGATTATTTATAAACAACACTGGTACTGTTTTCATTGGATTATTTCCAAATATTGGTAATCCCAGAATTTATATCACAGAGCTGTATCTATATACTGTATTTAAAATATTTGCCACAGAAATACTGGTCCTTGAATTTTCTGTTGTGTGGTTGCAGTGCTGCTAGGAATGAAGGGAATTCAAATTTTACCTGCTTGGATAGCTAGATTTTTTCCATCTAACTTACTGCTAGATAAAGAGTGTTTCATTGGCTTACTAGAGCTACTGTTGCATCTGCTGTTTTCTTGGTGACAGTGCAGTTCCAGCAGGGTAGCAAGTAAAACTCTGCATCAGCCAGGTAAGATGCTTTCTGAGTGAATGACATGGTGTGCGGGCTGGTAAGGGCACAAAGTGAGTAACCAGGGCAAGCTGTGAGATCTGATTGAGTGCTGCCTGTAGGCACAGGCAGTGACCTGGGCTGTCTGCAGAACCCTCTGTGACTCTTGCTGGGAGAAGTGGTGGATGTCACTCCATCATCTACTGTAAACATGCAGACGCCACAATTAATATTTTTCTTGCTTTGAAGTCTGAACATGAGTTTGTTTGGTTCTGCTTGGCTGCTGATGGTATGCTAAATACAGTAATAATACAGAGATGAAGGCAATCAGGTGACTAAAAGTGCACAGCACATTCACTAGTTAATAGCACTGTAAAATAGGAATATAAAAGATGTATTTTTTTATTGGGTCTTGTTTAGTTTTTGAGTTTGAGAAGCTTAGTGGGGAAAAGGGGAAGGGAGGACTGTCTGCTCATTAAACAGAAATGGTATTTCTGTTAGTGCTGAGAAAAGAATGGTGAAGTTTCCTGACTGACACAGCATATGGACTAACACAGTACAATAAACTTGTCATAAAGGTGTACCAGCTAAGTCACAGAATCTGCTTGCTTGCCCATATGGAAAACTTAGTGTTTTGTTCACTAACTAGCAAAAGAATGGCTTGTTCCACATGACTGGATAGTAGAATTTTGCAAGGTTTGAGTAACACCTATGGTTATTATTTATATTATTAAATTTAAAATGCAGACATGCTTTTGGGTCTTGTAAGAGTGTGGACAGCTGGTCTTGATTTTTCTGAGGTTGTGTAAGAGTCACCTGTGGGGGAATCAGTTTGTCAGCAAGGCAACCAATACTCTGTTTTATTTATTGGATACAAAAATAAATTAAGAATGTTACTTAGGTTGCAAAATCAAGAACTTGAAAGTTAGGAAATGCCAGATTTACAGTTGCCTATGCAACATTAATTCTGTTCCCCTGTGCACTTAATAAGGCAGGGTTCCTCTGAAATCTTTTTGGATGTGGTCATGTAAAGATTATATGGTGGGTCACATCACAGAGGGACACGAATAAGGTTGTATGGACATCTGGCGTTTCTTAAGTGCCCAGTTCTGCAACTTAACTTGGGTTTTATACAAATGTAATTTCCTGGGCATTTTTAAAGTAAAAACATAAAGTAAAGCTAAACCTCCATCTTGCTAAACTGTAGCCATCCCTCTGCTGTAGACCTTCAATGGGTTTGAGTTACAAGCATTCAGGAGTGTAGCACGGGCTTGTGTTTCTTCATTCCACAAACCTTGTTGCCAAATAGCAGAAGAAAATTTACCCAAAAGAGATGGTGCTTTGGGCAGCAGATCCACACACTGGAGTTGGAGATCATTAGGGGAGATGTTCGAATATCCGTGTGGTGTTTTCAGAAGGGAATGTGAGTCTGTATCCAGAGTCACCTCTCTCCTCTCCCTCAGCATCAGTTGCTTCAGGCAGCTCTTTCCAGGCCTGTCCTGTCCTTGTTGCCTCCTTAATTTCTAGTGAGGATTTTGTGAGCCTCTGCTCTTTGTTCCCCCCCTGCCCTCCCAAAGCTATTTGCGGGCAATTTCCTTTAGAAATACATTATTTTACTGCTGTTATACTTGACCTCTGCTGTGCTAAGTCCATGCACTGTTTCAAATTAAACTTGCTGCATCCCTCTGATGTTTTCTTTTGCATGTTCAGGATCTCAGCACCTGAGATCACCACAGTTAAAATATTTTAAGGTAGCTAAGAAAGTGTGCCTGAGTGTTCTTAAAACCTAGAGATCCACCAGAGTCCTCCTGGCTGCTTAGAGCTCTCCTCAGCTTGGCAGTCCTCTCTGTGTCCTGCTTACAAGACCAGGTCAAGACCTCTGCATCTACAGATCATCTTGTCTACAGAACAGCCTGTTTCTTGAGTTTTTTTTCTTGAGTAGTAATCATCACAAGGTTTTTAATCTGTATAGTGAGCCAGGGCTGTCTGGTTTAGAGATGGATGGTGTTGTATGTAGTAACAGTCCTTTAGCCTACTCTTTTCCATATCTGTTGATGTTACTTTTCCGACATAAAAGGGAAGGCAGTGTAGATCAAAAAAAATAAAACCATGACATCAACCAGTTTCTTCTCACTTGGTAAAATTAATGTGTTCATTCAGACAGTGTTGGGAATTTAGTGCTGGTGGTTTTTTGGGAATTCAAACCTTCTAAACTTTAAATAGAAGTGAAAGAAACTGGCTCTGTAAAGGTGCATAATGAAGTTGTACCCTGTGCATGTCTGGAGAGTGCTGATTGGTAGATATAGAGCTCTTAAAACCTAAAGCACTCTGATTGTGCACTTCTCACTCATTTTCCTGATTCAGTACTGACTCCTTTTCTGCTACCGTTCTGGGTTTTACCAGGCTATAGTGAGGCAGAATGCTCAGCAAAGAGAAGCATGTTTTATGGCTGCTTGTTAGATACTCTCAAATGCAATTCCCCCTTTATCCAGAAAGGAAAATGTTTCTTGGATATAAGAAACATAGGCTGGGGAGAGATGGGACAAACATCTGAAAACCAAGTTAATGGAAATGAAGAGATGTTTGTGTTGGTTTCTTACTCTAGTAAAATAGCAGTCATGAGACACTGAATACGTTTGGTTTTTGTTCCTTATTCATGGATGGATGTTCAAAGGCAGAAGTTTAGGTTGTTTGCTTAGAGGATGGTGAGAACTAAGGTCTTTGGAGCCGAGCAAACAGCTGAAGGCTTCTAATGCTGGAGGGAATTGCAGAAAGAAAAGTCTTTATGCTCCTGTAAGCAAGTTCTTGAGGAAAAGCCATGGCTGACCAAGTCATTCTTTCTTTGTACCAAGTTGTTCACCTAGTTCACAGTAACCAACGATAAGGTAAAAGTCTTTGTAGAATCAAAAGCGCTGGAAACTCGATTGTCGGTGAACTCCTCTCCCTTCCTTTCTCCCTCACCCTTTTTGTGGCCTCATGTGCTGTCCTTTTCTCAATGCGTGAAACTTTTAAAAAAGAACAGGAGTTTGCACTCTCCAAAATATTCCCATTTCTGACACAGAAATGGAAAGTGCTTGAAACTGTTTTCTAGAAATAAATGAGCTGTCACTGATCGTGATGAAGATGTCTCAAGTGTACTTTTTCTAAAGTACAAAAAAGTAATAAAAATAGTTTTCATTTTCAGTGTTAGTCATAGATTCTTTTTGTTCTTTTTCCTCTCCTGTTGTTTTTCTGTTTTAGTTTCAATGGACCATTTATCAGTTTGCTGAGAATAATTCTTAGGCCTCTTTTCATCCTTCCTTTAAAAAATTGTTTATTTTTAAACCCATGTAATTTTTTATTAAATAAAAAAGGTTATTTTTTCTCTTTATCTTTTCTAGTATTTAATATGCAGTGCTCTTACTTTCTCTGTCTCAAGCCTTTCCTTTTTTCTGTCTCATTCTGGCACCACTTTGTTTCCTCTTGTGTTTCTGTTCTGATATGCCTTTTTTTTTCCCCCCACTACAGATATTTTAAGAGATGGGAGTTATTTGCTTTCAGAATGTGTGATGGATTGCTTCAGAGGGTGTTCAGATGGCAGTCATTTTTAAGTTATCTTAAAAGGTAGAGTGGTTTAACAGTCTGGACAGTATAACTTGCGGTCCTGCTCAAGGAGGACTCACAAAGTTGTTTTTCCTTGGAATTATGCTACGGTTTGCACCGAATGCCCACACATGTAACACGAACGGTGGTTTTGCAAGCAGTGTATGGTCGGGTAAGTGCTGCTGAGATGGGGAGTGTGAGTTGGTTATTTTTTTTCTATGAACTTCTTGTTGTTAGCACAAGGGTTATGTGCCAGAGATGCACATACTTCACCTATGGTTATAAAACGCTGTTTACTTTTTTTGTGCAAACACAAAAGCCAAGTGGGAAGGGATATTTCATAAACTCAGTGCTATTGTGTCCTCTGGTCTAAGCCATAAAACAAGAGTAACAGAGACGTTCCCTTTGAACTTGAAATCCCTTTCTAAGCTGCTGATCTAACCTAAGTGAGAGGGGGAGACTATACCAGCCAGAAAACTTCTCTTCTGGGTATTTTTCCCTTCCCGCCCCTTTTCTTTTTTTAAAGTCCTTAAGTGAGTTTGATGCTGCACCTCTGCCCATAAATTTAAAAAAATATTATCGTAATGTAGGTCAGTGAACTGAAACGCCACTGTACACCATGGGGGATTAAAGTCAGAGAGGCAGCCCTCTCCCACTCCTACTAGGTCATATGACAATATAAACAAGAAATGCAAGGAGCCTTCAGCTTTTTCTTGCCCTAATCCTTTGTTTATGCAGCACTTAAACTGACTTTTGGGGTCGTCTCTGTCTGGCATTAAAGCCCTAAAGCTTTTTGAAGTTTCCCTGAAGTTAATAAAATTAGTCTGCCCTCGTTGCTAGGCCCCTTGCTGCTGCTTCAGAGCAGACTGCATATGCCTTACTGTCTTTGCAGCGTTTGGCTTTGTAAGTTCGTAATGTTTTATACCAAAAAAAGAGTGTTTGAGAGAAAATCAGAAAGCTCTCCCAAAAGGCTGTTCAGCTAATAGGCCAAGTGATTGCCATTGTAGATGTTCTGAGAACTCAAAGGGGATTAACTTAAAATCCCATGATTGGAGGTAAATTGCTGGTAAAGTAATTGGAAGTGTTGAGTTTCAGTTGGAGAGAACAACATGCATTTCTCTGCCTTTTTACAGAGCAAGGCTAAACCAAAAAATTAATTTTTCTTCTATTTTTCTAACATAGTCTTAAAGTTGAGAGAATGAGCTTTCCTTTGTAGTAATTCTTTTCAACACTCATTTATTTTAATGCAAAGACTGATCCAGTTATCTTAGTTCCTGTTGCAAGAGGCATTCTCATGTTACTTATTCTTGGTTGGGGATAAATTGACGATAGGCTAAGTGGAAGGGATGGACAGCACACGATGGGGTGTGTAGTATTCAGTGTGCGAGACCGAGACTTGGGTCATAAAGGTTTTATTCTAAACAGCCTCTCGGGCAAGTCACTGATCACTTATTATCTCAGCACCACTAAATCAGTTTTGTTTCTAATGGCCTATAGAGATGCCTGAGGAATCGTGATACCAACAGAACATATTGATCAGTTAAAGGAGGAAGTTGTTTTTTAATGAGTTGAGCATTAGATTGAGAGGAAGAGTGCAGCTGGAGCCCATGGTCTACCTCCTAAACAGAATGTACAAGAGCAAGACCCTAAAAAGCACATTTCCATACAAAAGATAAGGGTTTTTTAAATCGAGGGTTTTAAGTGAGTGTGGCATAATTAAATGGTGATAGAATTTGTTGCTGTTCTAATCATCAGTTTTAGGTTATCATTACTGGTTTACTCAGAGGTCCATGATGCCTGTAACACTTGTTCACAGAAATCATCTGAGTTGCTGGGGAGCCTCCTCCTTGCTGTGGGGGCTCTAAACTGAACCAGGCTAGTCTTGTAGGATTGCTCACCCTGTAATTCCATTTTTAATTCAGTTAAAGATAACTTTGAAGTGCTCTGGGAAAAATAAGATGTTTATATGTGGCCTTTAAAGTTGGCTTCCTGGGTCATTTTGGGGGATAACTGCAAAAACAATAGTTATGGGGAAGATCCTCACTGGAGCATGAGACCATCTGTGTTTCAAACACAGGAAAGAAGCACGTAGCCAGTGGTGGAGGGGAGGAATGGAGTTCTGAAATTCTTGTTTTAGGAATAAAAGCTTTATAGAAAGAAGTAATATTTTTTAATTCAACGAAGAAAAAAAGGAAGAAGGTTTTGAGAATGTAAGTGCTTCTTCGGGTTGGAATTAACAGCTTCTTTTTATGCTAGTCTTCTGTTTCAGACCCAGAGAAAGGCGAGTGTGCCTGACAGCTTATCTTCCCCCTCTACTACCACCTATTATCAAGGTCTGTAGTAAAAGACATTATTCAGTTTTAAATTTGAGCCAGAGGTTGCCAAGCAGTGATACTGCCATTAATGGTTCACCAATTATTTTGAAGCAGTGTGAGAGGATGGACACCAGAAAAAAAATACAAATGTGACCTTTGGGGAAAAGATGAGGAGTGGATGTTTGGGCAGTGAATAATGAGACATCTGAGTGCTTCTGCCTACAGCCTTGACTGAACCCAGACAGAAGTGGAGCTGCCTGTCTTGTTGTCATCTCCATATGAAAGAATGAGGAAGAACTGTAGATATTTCTTGTCCTGGATGTGGTCTGGGACAGGGAGAGGTCCTGCCAGTGCTCTGCGATACTACACAGCACTTTCAAGGCTCTTTGTAGCTGAGCTGGTAAGCTCTGTTTAAAATAAAAGCTAGATTCACTATCATACTGAGATTGGCATTAAAATAGATGTGTAAATATGTAACAAAATAATAGCAATCATAGGGATTTGAGTCTGTATGTACATTGCAGTTTATAGAGGAGGCTTCAGGAAAGGATAGTTGCTGAATAAACCAGCAGTACTTGGAGTCATCATTTAAATGGAATAAAGGAGTGTTCAAATCTGGTTACGATTCTTCACTAAGTCACTTTGGTCCTTGAATCCCTTAGGTGTAGCTAAAAATGACTGCTAAGATATG
Source organism: Scytalopus superciliaris (assembly GCA_013400415.1). Lineage (NCBI taxonomy): Eukaryota > Metazoa > Chordata > Aves > Passeriformes > Rhinocryptidae > Scytalopus > Scytalopus superciliaris. The sequence goes on along the minus strand of VXBX01002109.1, from coordinate 1,984,939 downwards.
AAGAAGAACTGCAACTTTTACCACAAAAAATAATCTTGGAAAGATTGAGGTAATATCCCCATATTTCTTCGGATAAATAAATGTTCTTTCCGCGTCTACAAGGTAGAGTAACTCCAGGCTTTAGGTATACAAGGATATTCACACCTACAGGATTAGGCTCACTTGACTGCACCTTATACTTTGTAATGCCTAAGGGAGGGTTGTTTATCTTGCCATACCCACCAACATTGCTGCCTCTTGTTCCTGATAGCTTAATTAAGAATTCAACTTGGAATGGTTCTTCCCACTGGGTTACAAACCTTGAAATTAAAATTGGATACAATGGTCATAAGGCTTTTAGTTTAACAAATCAATATGTATGTAAAGGTGAATATTTAAAAGGCTCTATTTAGAAACTGTCATTTCTGTGGAAGTGTAGCTGTTGGAGTGCAGGTCTGGAGCTAAGAGAAAGAATTTTTATGTAGGTGATAATGTACTTAGCTGTGGGATAAGTAATGGAATAAACTTTTTGTGAGCATAGGTACTTAAGTGACTTTCATGAAAAGGTTTCAAAGTAGAAAAAAAGATTTTAATTAACTGATCTTTACAGCATGTTGTATTCTTCCTGCATTTTGAGAAGAGAGCTGAAAGCAGAAATAAGTTAATTCATGAAGTCTTCTATGGTTTTAGACACAAATTGCTTTAAACTCAATAGTTTAACTGACTTGTCTGGAGTTTTTTTCATTTAGGGGTAGATAATTTTTCAAGGGTGGTAGAAGTTGCCGAACTTAGTGTGTATCAGAGGTAATTTCTTGTCACTTGAGACTGTAGACTCATGAATTCCTATTTCTTTGGCAGGTGATGGATGATTACAGTGTGATTGGTCGTTCGCTGTTCAAAAAGGAAACAAACATCCAGATTTTTGTGGGCCTGAAAGTGAAACTATCTACAGGAGAAAGTGGAATCATAGATGGTGGTTTTGGACAAAGTGGTAAATTTAAAATCCGAATTCCAGGTAGGTGCTTATCAGTTAACAAATACTAATTTATGTCAAGTATAGGTGATCTTTCCATATGGCAAGAGTCTTACCAGTAGACTCCGGAAGTTTTGAAATCTGTTCATACCCAGTTGGACCACTGATCTGGTGGTACCTCTTCTAATTAAATGATGGTGACTGTGACATTGTGAGACTGAATGGCCTGAGGCCACATCTTCTGAGTTAACAAACTCAGGTCTCAAAATGACTTCTTGATAAGTGGCAGTAACATAGAAATCATGCTGTGCCCAGAAAGGTTTGTGGTAATCTCTCCTCTCTTAATGTATGTATGATTTGCACCAGAGCCCTCTGAACAAATAAAGGAAAGCAAACCTGCCATCATTTTTACCTGTAGCTACTTATTAAATGTAGTATATTGGATGCAAGCTCCTTAAATTGGCTCTGTTCTGCATGTTATTACTTAACTTGCCTCAAGCAAAAACTGCTTGATAAATGGTTTTTTGGACATCTTGAGAGTTCTTTTATTGCTTGTGTCTCCTGGTTTTATGATATTATATATGACTGTATTTTTCATCCTTGGTGAATTACAGGAAGGATTTATGCCTCCTTAAGTTAGAGCATGGGAAATGATGGGTGCTAGAGTTTATAAGTGTCATTACTGAGTTTTTTCCTCGTTGTTTTAAGGCAAGAGAGTAGTTCTGAGCCTTTTCAAAAGGCAATAATAAGTGCTGCATTTAACTCAGATTGTGGGGAAAAGATTTTAATGATACTTGGAGCACTTCTGTGTTTCTGTAGCGTCTTCAGCCTGTTCATCACTAGGTAATCACCCCCCCTCTTCAGGGAGATGAGCAAGATTACTTCTGTTGTATAAATGGAGAAAAGAAATCATGTTCTATGACAGCAAACAATCACATAGGAACTGATCTACAGAGAAAGGTGAAATTTCCTGATTTCTTGCTGAAGATGGACTATTTTTTCATTTAACTTAGGGCATGAAGCAACTGTACTAATTTTGACCCTTTGCACATTTCCTATCTTCTTCTCACAAGAGAAGAATTTCTGATGAGACAAAAAAAAATACCTGTATTCTATCCTAACTGTAATCCCATTTCTGTCACCAAATGCTAGACTTTGCAAATACATCTGAGAGCTTAATTGGTAAGCACAGAGCATATTTAAAGAAGAAAGTTGTACCAGATACTTGTATGCTTTCAGTTTTCTAGCAAAGAAACGCTTGTAAGGGGCAGAGAAACGCTTGTAAGGGTTCACTGAGATAGGTACCTTTAGGTAGGTGGTGAAATGATGTATAAACGACCTTAATGCTGAAAAGGGTTCAAGCTGAAAATCAAGATAATACTTTGCTTAAAAGTGTAGTGTTCTCAGTAGTTTTTCTCTCCTGGAGGCAAAAACTTGATGAGAGAACAGCAACAGGAGGGATGGCATTTACATAGACATTTCCATATTTTGGATATAGGAAATGGTTCTTCCTGGGACAGGGAGAAGCCTCATAAGGCATATTTGCCACCATTGTGGATGTAAGCAGAAGCTGTAATTGTGAAGCAGCAGTTACGTAAAGAAAGTTGCATAGGTTTGGAAAATGGTATTTAGCTCTGTATATTGAATTTTGGGGAAGAAATTATATCTTTCACAGAGGTGTTCATTATCTTATCTTGCTTACACTCTTCTGATGTTTAACAGCAGACCTTGAAACAGAGGACCCTTTATAGTTTGTTCTTTCAATGAGAAGAATATGTAGCAGAATGCTAGAATTTAATACCTCTCTAAGGTAGGCAGAATAATACAACTTAGTTTACTTTGCTTTAGTCTGGGTCAAACTTAGGTACTCTTGTTGTTTGGAAAGAAAAGGCAGTAAGTTAAATTAGCTTAAGCTAAGAGTATCAAGCAGTGGGAAAGAAGCAGAGAATTTGGAAGAGCCTAAAACCCCATGTATTTAAGAGTTGCAGAGTTTTTTGTGTAGGAGGAGGGCTATTGCTGTGATGCTGTTTAAGTCAACTGCAGTTCACATTCCTTTGTTAGATCAGTGTTGCTTTTTTAATATGTCTGCATCCTGTTTGTGGGGTTTGGGTGTTTTTTTGGGTTTTGTTTGGTTTGGTTTTTTTCTTTAATTTAACTGATCAGGCTTTTCGCTCTATTCCCCTTATTCTTCATACTTGCCTCCCCTCATACAGTCTCTTGTACAGATTTCTTTTGTGAAGATCTTTTTAATTTTTCTCTGAAGTTATTTCTCTGTGATTCCTTCACAAATGTATCAGGGAGTGGGAGCGAAGGGAAGGAAATGCTCAAGTTAAAAACTGCTTTGTTCTGCCTCAGCCCGACAGTCAGTCAGTCCTCTCCTTTAAAACCAGTCTTAACCTCTGGAATGCAGGTAGCTGGTTTGGGCAGTTACCCTCATGATACGTGATACCTGGTTTTAGAAAGAAACCTTTACATAGCAAGAATAGTGTATATATATCAGAGATTTGTGTGCTGACTGCTTAAGGTAACAACAGACCGTGGCATGTGTAGGGTGTTGCACAGTCCCAGTGGTGCCAGCAGCCTCCAGCACTGTGCCCACGCACGTGAGCAAGTGTTGGGCTCTGACTGTTGTTCTGTACTTGCTTGGAAATGACTTGTGTTTGCCTGTAGTTCACAGCCTGGGAACATTGTCTTACGTCATCTGTGGGCTGAAACTTGGCAGACCGCGACCGGGAATGGCAGAACATAGATCTGTTTCTTATTCTGGCACTGCCTGTGTGCAGCAATAAGTCAGATATTTCTCTCTGCTCTTCTGCTCTGTGAAATGGGGATAATTACTATCCATTCTAGGAAACAAAAAAAAATAATATAATCTGATTTAGATTTATTCCAGGCTTGGAGAACTAATATTCCTTGAAAAGGCTTAATTATCTTTTTTGGAGTACAAAAAACACATCTAGAGTACAGCATGGAATTGGAAGTTCCTCTGTTGCTGAAAGATGTCAGTAGTTTGGAAGAAATTCAGGGAAGAGCAGCAAGATTGCTGGAGAGACTGAAGGAATTGATTTATGAGGGAAGGAAGATGAAAAGAAATGCATCAAACTTGGCTAAATGATGTCTAAGTGGGAGATATGATTATCTGCAAGTATTTGAAGAACATAACGGAGAAGAAGCCCTTAGGGTGGTCCAAGGAGGTGGAAGCAAAGCTAATAGCATAAAATAAAGCAAAGCGTTAGCTTGACTATTGAGAGATGTTATTTGGCAGAGATTTCTTGCTCTGCTAGATCATCTTTGCAGAGGAAGACGATGTATTCTGTTTTGAGAATAGTCATGTGCAGTCTGCCTGGATGTTTGCTAGGGCTGGTGTCAGGGTGAAATGGACAGGCAACAGGTGGTGGGTGGAAGAACAATGTATTTTTCATCTCACTTCTAGCTTTGTCTCCAGACACGCTTTTATTATTACTTGAATGGCAAGGTATAACCTACTTTCTAGAATGTTTGCAGCAGTATCTAGTTAAAAAAAGGAAAGAAAAAAAACAAAACATGTGCTGGCAGATCTTCTGTTCTGGAGGATTTGGTTATGGAGCTGTTTGTGCTTTAACTGAGGACAAAGTTTCAAGACCTGTTAATTGACAGGAATATGCTTCCTTTCCAAACTGGTTGTGTGATCAAATGCTTGAAAAGGGGGGCATAATCTCTAAATCACAAGAGAGTTTTGCCTAATTTAACAAGCTGCTTAAAAAACAAGCAGGATTTGAAAGGCAATTTAAACTACACTGCTTGAAAAGTTATTCTAGTGTGTGTGGATGAGGGAGAGAGCTACTGATGGAGTGCTGCTGGCCAAGGTGGATGATATGTGGCAGCTGCTTTAGTTGTAAATGGAACACTGCATAAGGTAAGTGAGTGAAAAGTATTGTTCAGGAGCAAGTTTGAGGAGGCAGGAACTGTGTGTTTAAAGGGTCTTATTCTAAAGAAGATAAAAGCTAACAATGACAGGCTTTGGAAAATGCTTATTTCAACACACCTTGCACCAAGGAATGTCATGCCAGTTGATGAGAAATTGAGAGGAAAGTTCAGTGAATCATTTGAATAACTTAGTGCTAATTGTAGATTTTGTTTAACTGTCTCTCACACAAGAATTGACCCTGTAAAACTCTGCTTGGTTTGCAAAATCATGATCTGTTGATGTGCGTCATGACATCTTTTAAAAGATTGATTCTAGATATGCCCATTTCATTGGTTCTGGCACATTGCGTTTGTCTTGTGCTTGATTATTGTAAAATGTAGCGACTTTTTAAATTTAATTGAGGCTGTGATATGTCAGGCATGGTTCTCTTTCCTGTCTGTGTCTTTACTGTCTAATTGCTAGTGAAGTGTTCGTCCTTTCTGAGGCACTGCAGTGTGTTTGACTGCAATTCTCTTCTTTTCGACTAAAAATTGTTATACATGACTAGAGTTAAAAGCTACCTTATTTCTTAATGCGAACGAAGCAGTGCATATCTAACACTCCCAAGAGCTGAACATGTTTCTCAGTTGAGCAAATTTAAATGTAATAAAAGACACACTTTTCATAAGAAGGAGATACAAATGAGAATATTGGAAGAGAAGCTCTTTGGCTTTGCTGTTCTTTTTACTCATAAAGGATAACTGTAGTTTTAAGTTTCTTGGAACAGGTGAAGACAAACTTGTTTGTCACCTTGTCTTTTGTTGTCCATAACTTTTTGCCTTGCACTTAGAAGCGTTTCTTATATATGAGAGAACAAGTCTGTCTCATTGTTTCCACTGCTTGTCGTGGCAGAGGGATTGAATGTGCTATAAAAGCCTGTTCTGAAGTAATAGCAGGAATGTGCTCCCAAACTTGGGACACAAGGCCTCTGGAATCTTACAGTGTTGGTATACAATGACATAAAGTGGTGAGAATTAAGCAATGTACCTTGTTCTTGAGAATCCCCCATATTCTTATGTGTGAAATTGAGGCTAGAAATGCTGAATATGTGTTTCCCTCTTGGGGGATTGAGGAAATGACACCTCCTTGGTGTTTTTTTGTTTGGCCACATACTTTTTTCATTGGATGAGATCCCACGCCTGGCTTGCAAATTAGTTAATGACATAGTGGGAAAGCCTTGATGTAAGAGCTGTATGTGAACAGCCCTGCTCAGCATAATTTCAGTTCCAGTTAGAACTGAGGATTTAAAAGTGGGGTTCAAATCTTTTTCAGTATTTTTTAGCACTCCACTTAACCAAGGAACTCAGCTAGAGGTTAAATAGCGTAAGGGAAATTTAAGTTATGCAAAGATAGAATACAACAGTAAAACAATTTGTGTATCACATTGGCTTCTCTAACTTCCCCCTTAAGAACTATGTTAATTGTATTTTTTTTATATTTTATTTTTTTTATTATTATTCAAGGCATACCTCACTCTGTTCAGGTAGGTCTCAATGCACCAACGTAGCTGGCACTTGTGTAATATTACTTTCAGGGATTTGGGTGTGTGGTTTTGTGGTTTTTGTTTTTTTAAATAACTGTAGGAGACAAGCTTTAAATGGTTGACTGCAGATAAATGTCATATGCCCAAGTTTGTAATTTAGAGGGCACTCCTCACTGACATCAGCAGGAATGGGGCAGTCTAAACCTTTTCATTGCACTGAGAATAATTAAACATCCTGTCACTAAGCAGCCTACTTTTTTGTGGGAGATCTTGACATTTGGAATTCTTTGCTTGTGTTGCATTAGAATAGGATAATCTTCTCTTAGGCCAAATGGAATTTAGGCACATTTAATGTCCTTGTTTTCCCAGCCTGGCTCCTGTTTTAATAAAGGAAAATAAAAAATTGTTGGCTGCAAGGGTCTGGTGGGTTGCCATCCCTGTCAGTATCAGGTGAGGCTGAGCAGGATTTCAGTCAAGAGGAAAAACAAAAGCCCAAGGGCAAAGAAATCTGTGTAGCTGTGTTTTATTTAAAAGCTGGAGATTAGCTCTGCTTGTTCTTTCACAGTCTCTTTTCCCCTACCCTCTAAAACAAACAAAACCTAAAATCCTTAAGGGGTACTTCAAGCATAAATCTCCTTCTCTCCTTTTTGTGAAAGTTGGCTGGTGTCGTATGGACAGAGGCTGGGAGAGGATTGTTGCCAGGGAGGCATCACTTTGTTTTGTGATCCCCTCTTGAGCAGATTAAACTGGAGTGATGTGAAAGTCCCGGTGACCACATAGGAACTAGGAATTTGTACTGCATTTACACAGAAGGTTAGCCTGAAGGAATCAGTCCTTACCTTTTAAGTGGTGGCATCCTGTAAGCCCATATTGGCCTTTGGAGCTGAATATTCAGATTTATTGACCTTAGAGTGTTCTCATGGAATCAAAGTCAAGATTTGTGCACATTCCTTCTGAATGAAAACAGAAGTCAAGGAAATGTTAACTTACTAACTGGCTGTCTGCCTCATTCATGGTAGTACTGGGAGATCCTGGTCTTGACTGTAATGACAGAATTGTAGGATGAAGTCTGTAAAGTCAGAGCTTTGAAGGGGTGATGTGTTGATTGCAAGATTGTTTCAGAGGTGGAGGGTCATTGCACACGGGAGCAGATGCTGTGCCAAGGAAAGGCTAAGATTCTTCTTGGGAGCTGAAGTTTCCATTAGAGTGTCTGTCCAGCAGGTTGTTCTTCTGGGATCAAGGAGGCATGGATTAGGGGATTATCAGGCATCAGGTTATGTAGCAACATTTGAGTGCTTCTGTAGAAGAAAAAGGTCCAGCTCCTGTCTAAGCTTTTGTGTTGGGTACAGTGCAGGCTACACAGTGGTCTTCTGGGTAATTGAAAGGAATGAGATGGAGCCTTTTATTTTACTCCCACACACCCTTTTTATTCTTGTGCAAGAGGAGCTTCATGGAAGTGTCACTAACACAGCAGAAGGACCACTGGTGGTTCTACACCATAGGATGTAATCGTGGTGTTTCTTTCCTACTCATCACGTTACACCAGTGGCCATCACATGCCCTTCGAAGGCAGGGCTATGGGGGGTCTTCAGGAAAAAGTCCTATTGCTCTCTGACCCATTCTTTGATGGCAGTGAAGAACAATATGTGCTTTTGCTGCCCTGCTAATTCTCTTACCTCTCTCTGCCTCTGTTCTTTATTCCGGTTTGCTACTGCTGCTGTCCCCCCGTCCATCTTTCTTGGTCTCTGAAGTTCTATGCTAGCTTATTTTGCCCTTAAATATTTCCACCAGCATTTTCAGGCTGCTGTAGGGATGTGAAAGGTAGAGGGAATTTTTCTGACCTGTGGATGCTCTAGTGTTGTTCTATTGTGAGCTCTTGAAAGAAAGGGCTGAAGGGAAAATCCAGTGTAGCTCTGTGCCCAAGATTGCCCTCTGCAGATGGAGGCTACTGGGAGTTGAGCTGCCAAAACAGTCTACTCCAAGTGCATTCTAATTAAGTTTCCTTTTTTGCCTCCAAGAACGGCAATTGGCTCTGCTAGTTATCCTAAAGTTAAGTTTCAAATCCCTGATGCAAAATAGAAAGATGCTATAATAGAATTTGTTTATCTTAATTTGAGGATAAAATGTGGATCTGATAGTGTGGGGAGAGCTTGGGGGATGACTGTGGATNAGCCACAAGAGCTAGATACATAAATTAAACAAACTGAGATTTGCACTTGGTTGCATGTTTTTAGGATCTGGGATTTCAAAAGAGGTGCACTTATCTTGAGATTTGTGGTAAAACTGAGAGCTGAAAGTGCTGCTGTGTATAATAACCTTACTTCTGTGTAGAGTCTCTTGTGGTCCTAAGTCTTTCCAGTTAATGCAGGCTTTGTTATTTTGGGGGGATGTAGTTATTGTGAAAAGTTGCATTCCCTGGGAGAAAAGAAGCATCTTGCATAATTAGGGCTGTTACTTTGCTGAATCTTGACTAATTACAGCAGCAGCTGTAAGCTCTTGGACCCGATTGCGCAGTCCAGCTCCCTGGCAGGACATGTCTGCAGTGGATGTGGCCAAGAGGCTGCTGTGTTCTGTGCTGGGATCTGCCATCACATCGTCACTAACTTGGTGACCATTTCCAAATTATCTAATACCTTTTGGCTCCATACTCCTCTTATGTAAAGTGCCCCTGTCAGGCTGTCGTGTGTCTTGCCTCATGTGCTTAGGAAATCCTTTGCAGAGTGTGGTTCCCACAACATGTTGGTGGGTGGCAAAATTAAGTATTCAAAATGAGGAAATGAACAAGTTTCTTTCCCCTGTTAAAGCAATCCTACCATGTTTTGCATACAGGATGGTTGTAAAGTTTCATAAATGCACAACTGCAGAATAGAACTATATACAAGTTTTAAAATTTCTGCTGCATTGTCATTTTGGATGTCTTTCACTGTAAATGGAGATGGATTGCTACAATCACTACAAACCAGATATCCTGTTCCTTACAGACCAAGTTCTGCATTTAATTTTGACTTTGCTGTGTTTATGCTTCTGAAATGGCAAACAATTTGGATTAGAACATGGCATGGAACACCACCATCGCTCTTACTTTCATGAAATAGTACAGAAGTTTAGTGTACCACACATCCTGCACACAAGGATTCATGTGCTACCTTCTATTTGGTTTTTTGTTGTCCTTCTTAGGTGTTTCATTTTGCAAATTCAATACACCCTTGCTGTAATTTCAAGTGTGAAAACATTTTTTTTCCTTAAGAATATAGCTAACAGTGGTTTTTATTATGTGTCTATAGAGTTTGGCTGAGCAACTGTCAGCATCAAAAAGATGGTAATTCTATAATACCTTGTATCTCCCAGAACAAATAGGAATATATATANTTTTACAAGTATTTTGAAACTGAGCAGTTGTTGTTTCAGTTGGCAGTGACATTAGTAGTCAGCTGTCCAAAGTACTCACTATGATAAGCCCCCAAAGAATGATTTTCCTTTCAATTAAAAAAAA
>VXBX01002109.1:1946577-1974708 GCA_013400415.1 Scytalopus superciliaris | reverse complement strand
AATGCACAACTGCAGAATAGAACTATATACAAGTTTTAAAATTTCTGCTGCATTGTCATTTTGGATGTCTTTCACTGTAAATGGAGATGGATTGCTACAATCACTACAAACCAGATATCCTGTTCCTTACAGACCAAGTTCTGCATTTAATTTTGACTTTGCTGTGTTTATGCTTCTGAAATGGCAAACAATTTGGATTAGAACATGGCATGGAACACCACCATCGCTCTTACTTTCATGAAATAGTACAGAAGTTTAGTGTACCACACATCCTGCACACAAGGATTCATGTGCTACCTTCTATTTGGTTTTTTGTTGTCCTTCTTAGGTGTTTCATTTTGCAAATTCAATACACCCTTGCTGTAATTTCAAGTGTGAAAACATTTTTTTTCCTTAAGAATATAGCTAACAGTGGTTTTTATTATGTGTCTATAGAGTTTGGCTGAGCAACTGTCAGCATCAAAAAGATGGTAATTCTATAATACCTTGTATCTCCCAGAACAAATAGGAATATATATATATATTTTGGTTGGTTGGTTTGTTGGTTTTTTTTGTAAATTTAATTCTAAAATATTTACTTCTACAGGTTTGGGATATTTCAGTGTGTGCCTGTGCCTTGTAAAAAGTACTGAAGGGACAAAGTACAGCTCATTCTGAAGAGTAACAAATGTAGATGTCATAGGAATTTGTTCTTTTACTGCTGCTCAGTTGAGCATTGTCCTTCTGGGAAGAAAGGCCATTTTTCTTGCTAAGAACTTGGTTCTTACCAGTACAGCTTCATAAAAGGAATTCAGGTACAGAACTGAACTTCCCAAACATGGTGCTTTTTGAAGTGATGGTTAAATTCTAAAAAAAAAAAAAATTAAGTGGATTTTTATGATTTATAATTGCTTCTTTAAGGTGAAATTTTACTTTCTTTTCTTGGTGAGAGATGACTGAAATACTCTGTGCACGGGTGGAGCAACAATTTCAGGATGAGCTCCTTGTGTCTCACTTGCAGTGGGCAGCTTTCTCCTAGAGTCCTCTTGTTTATGTAGAGCAAGGAAGTGGAAGCCATGTAATCTAGAGTGTGTTCCCAGGTCAGTAGTTTATTTATGCAATACCAAAGAAGAAATTATTTTTTTCCATCTTTATTTCTGCTTTCTTGTGTGTGAAACGGGATGCTACTCTTTTTGGATGTTACACTTCTCACTCATGGTTCTGCAGTAGTTGGTGGAAAATACTTAGGTTCTAAGCCTTTCTATGAAACTTTGATCTTATTAGAAGTCTCCACAAGGGTTGCTCGCACATTCAGATTGCCCTCTTGCAGTGAAATTTCTCTCCCTTTCTGTAAACTGTTTGTGCTCATTTACTTGATTTTGATCGTTCCTCCCCTGGGCCTTTCACCTTCCCTTTCCACCAGTGTTTGTTCTGATAGCTTTTTGAAGTCTGACTAAAAACATACACCATGGGGGCTTCCTGGAGGCATAGAGCTTTGTGGTTTGCAAATTGTAGGCTATTTGAAGTACTGACTCTCAACAGTGGCCAGTGCTTAGTGGATGAGAACTGTCGTGTGACAAGGACGTTAACCTTGAGAGGCTGATCCATGTTTTGAGTTTGGGGACAAAAAAAATAGTTGTTCTTAATAGTGGGCATTGATTTCAAGGAAGTCTGTGTAAAGCAGCTTTTGGTTTGTGTTTTCACAAAGGGATTTGAGTGTTTAATAAAGAATAGGAAATAACTGGAGCTTCAATAGACCTGTTTTGATAGGGGGGGGCTTTGCTGTAAAATGATTTTGTATAATGTTATACATAAGCAACAAAAGCATTTCCTGCCTGTAGCTACAGTATTATTACATAAAAACAAAACAAACAACCAAGTTGCAGAAAATATTTTTAAAGCTACTTAATACCTGGAATAAATGTTATAGGTGAAGTAGAGAAAGTAATTGTTGTGCTTGGGAAAGTCTTTCATATAATATCTGAGGTTATAACTTCAATCACAAGAATTCCATATTGCATGAGTTTTACCATAGTATTTTTTTAAGCCTCTGAACCCTCAATTCCCCCCATCTCCTCAACTATTACATATTAGGAACTCAGTTTGGTAATTCAGAGAACCTGTTCTTTCCTGTTAAAACTGATGAGTTACCCAGTTTAATTTTTCTGATGTTTTACCCCATCTCTCTCTACTCTGCCCTCCCCACTCAATTACCTCTTTGTTCAGCCATTTACCTTTTCTTACTCCTACAGCCCTTCCTCTGCCAGCTGTCCTTGTTCACACAACCCTGAGCAGCCTCAGATGTTTTTTAGTCTTTTTTTTCTTTAATAAGATAAATATATTAAATACAGAAACCTGAACCAAGAAAATGGACCTGTGCCATCCCTTCAATTACTCTGTTGTTTCACCCTAAGAAGTGTCATTGTATGTAAATGAAGAGCATTGTTTGTATGGTGAGGCCTTTTGCTGTGCACCTAAGGGTTTTAATTCAGTACGTGGGTTTGCTGCCAGGTACCTATTTACTCCTGAATGTGTTTGTTTACCTTCTCAGTTTTCTGTCTGTGAAAGAACAACATTCTCTCTTCCTAGTTTGACCAGTTGATATATGAGTGTGTTAGGCAAGGGACCGCATCTTTCTAAAGTATCAGCTCATCAGAATCGGTATTACAATATGAATACAGCACGAAGAATACACGTTTGTTTGCTTTATGATTGCAATGAATTATCTTTTCAAGCCAGCACAATGGTAACAAGGGCTGTGCCAAGCAGCGTGTGCCAGGTAACACTACAGGCACGAGAGAAAGAAGACGTTTTAGAGGACTGAAAATGTGCTAAAGAACACAGGTTCCTGCTGACAGGAGAGCAGGCTCTATATCATGAACTGTGGATTTTCTTTTCATGGCTCATTACAATCGACTGTTCTCACAAGTACCTCTGCAGAAGATGTACGAAGATTATAGTCCCTTTGGAGTTCATGTGGAAATTGATGCCTGCTTCCCCCAATCCCTGCCTTTTTTTCCTGTACTTTTTCTTTGTTATTCTCTTAAATAAGTAGTTTGAGGACATAATGTAATTGGATTTAGTTGCAGGGTTTATTTTTCTGTCTTGAAATTGGGCACATTCAGAGCAAGATTGACTGATTCAATAAATCATCAGTGATTTTGGTTTTCGCTTGAAGTGAAATTTAAGTGTGGATTTATTGACCCAGGTTCTGTCTTGAAATACTCTTCTGTTTAAGGGAAGTTGAATATTTTTAAGAAGTTTTTTTGCATTGACAAAGCTGTATGAAAGTAAATAGAAATAAAAGTTTTTTAAGACAATACTAAAATATTAATATTTTTTAATATTTGCTAATTTATTCCTATAAAAATCAAATTATTTTCTCACGTCTGTGAAAATACAGTAACTTGACTCTTTCTGTCCAGTTGATCATTGTGAAATTCACTAGTATTTACTCTTAAATATGTGATTACATTTCAGAGTAAATGTAGGAGGAGTGATTCTCTTTTAGAACTTATTTCTTATGAGCACAGGAAAAAGATAGTTTTATTTGGCATTTGGGAAAAGTTACAGGTAGATTAACAACGGATTTTAAATGGTTTTATTTTTTTATGTAAGATTTTTTTTAATAAATACTGATGCTTGTAAGAAAACTGTGCTGTAGAGTTTTGCAAATGATTTTGGTTGATGAACTTTATTTTCTCTAGTCTTCATAAAGAAAGAATGAATCTGTAATATACACAAATGATTCCTTTTTGAGTAGTTATGAAGGGAGAGAAATCTTGTAAACCTGAGGAGGGAAGGGTGTGAGTTATTCAGACTCTGAAGTTTCCTGGTTTTGCTTGCTGATGGTTGGGAGTCTTCTGTTAAAGACCTGTTGATTCTCTGTATTTAAAGCTTTTATATTAGATAGTAGGTTTTGATTTTGGGATGCACGTACATAGGGATTACACATAGAAAAAGCAGAAGTATGTTACGGATTCCCTGCTACTTTTTTTGAACCAGGTAGTTAGAATAGGTTTGGGGAGGAAAAGGAGGAAAAGACCAGCTGTAAGCAAATTGATGGAGGGTGTTTCAGTCCCCCCCTGCCGATTATTTCTAATTGAAGCTGTCTGAGCCAGTCTTAATACAATTTAGTTATCGCCAGCCAGAAGGATTTTATTTATGGAACAGGGCCTGTTGGAACTTCCTCCGACCCCGGAGAAGCTGTGAATGGGAGAGGGCTGATCAAGCAGGCATGCCTGGCTAGCGTATGCATTTCTTTAATAAGGCAGGGATTGATGTCTTTTGCAGTTCAGGGGTTAGGTAAACAGCAGTCCCTCGGTTCAAGGCTCTCCATGTTCAGTTGTTTGTTTATACGGATCTCAGAAGGTTAGGTTAGCCTTTTTGACATCCCCAGGGAGCTTTCCTGACCATGGTATAACCTCATCTGCTCCGAAGTGGCTCAGGAGGTGTCTCATTGCCTTTCAGGAAAGGTACTGGCTGAGCAAAGTGTCATACCCAGTCTCTAGGAAAGGTGGATGCAATTGGAGCAGTTGGAACACTGGATTTGTCTTCAGAAATGCATAAATAACTTGCATGTGTGGTGTGTGTAACTATTGTGGTTTCATTCTCAGACTTGATATTTGCACACAAAGATGGCTAAAACATAAAACTCTGGCCCTTACTGAATTGCAGTTCTGAGAAATCAGTGACATAAATGAACAATTTCATCAGAACCTGGAGGTTAAGTCTTACTAATTTCTGCTTCTATTGACTTGTCAGTGGTAGTCCATTATATTGAATAGAATAAGCCCTGAATAAATAAGTAACTGTGTTAAGAATTTTTGATTTAAAAATTAGGGATGGTTACATGTTGAACAATACAGGGAGTTAAAACATGCATCTCATGAGGTTCATTTCCATAGCTATTGTATCCCAGTTTTCCTCCTCTGCAGAGGCTGGTGATGGTCCCATGAGAAGTGAGAAAGGAATGGGGCAAATTCATCTGAGTCTTATTGCAAAGTAGTTCTGACAAGTAGAGTGGTTCTGGAATTTGAGGATGACTTTGCTCAGGGTTAGAAGTGTGCTTTATCACGTGTGTGACTGGCTGCTTTTAAAATGTGACATGTTATGAAGTTGGCTTAAATCCCAGAATTTGTTGAATTAGTTTTTGCTGATTTGATGTCTGGCTATTCATACTTCATTTTTCTGCAGCACCTCCAGTCTGTAACCATGCAGACCCAAGCAGACATTAATAAACTGGCTGCACACCTACAGCACGGCTTGCAAACTAGCCTTGCATACAGATGAAGAAACTGAGGCACAAACCTGGGCTGTGAATTACCACTGGGTGTTTCTGAGAGGGCAGAGTTCTGTACTCACGCATCCTGTCCTGGGACCCCCAGTGCTATGCTGCTTGACCTGCGATGTCATCATTTTCTTGGGATCAGTTTGTGCTGGTCCTGGAGCTTTTCCGGAAACCTGGACTTTATTTGGTGGTCAGAGCAGGACAGTGCTCTTAAAATATCCTGTCCTGCACACATCAGTATGGGTGGCATCCCAGGTGAAAGGTGTTCAGAGTGGGAGGCCGCTTCAAGGCTGACTGAGGTTTCAAAGTGCCAAAATATGAACATCTTGTCGCTTTTAGATAATGTGTGGGGTCTGACTTAAATGTTGGGTTTCGTATTTAATCAGTATTAATATGATAACAGGAATGTGACAACTGAAGCGAACACAAAGAGATTATCTTCTTAGCCAAATGCATCCATTAGCTAGGAAATATAGGTTTCTATTAAATGAAGCAGACAGATGGGCTATTGGAGGTGACTGAGAACAGGAGGGGGAGGGGGCTAAGAGGTGAAAGTTGAGGTTTAGAAAATCTCTATAAAAATAAAAACAAACCATCCATCTTGATGGCTGGCGTTTTACCCTCCCGTTGCACTTTCGGGATGGTGCTCCGATTCCTATCAAGAACATTATGCTGAAACTTAATCTAACAGAGCACTTACTCCTGCCAAACTCTGGCTCAGCAACTGCTCTGCTCCCCCAGAAAGAAGCGGCCAGCAAGGCTTCAAATACAGGACAGTGTTGTGCCATCTTGAGGAAAACTGCTACTCTGAAATCCCAGAGGAAAACAGATTAAATCTTGTCCCTGTAGTCTTATTCTTTTTGATAGAGAAGCACGTTGGGGAAACAAAATCATGTTCCAGCATTTCAGAGCAGTTGTAAAGTAAATTATTCATCTGTGTGTGTATGTATATCCAGACCTAATAACTGTTGTAACAATGTTTATAGCCAGTGTTTGAAACCAAGGTTATAATAATATAAATAATTTTAGATAATGCAGATAACAAGAAGAAAATAATATAATTACAATTTTACAAGGTGGACAATTCACTAAGATAGATGGAGTAACACAATACATTAAAAAAAAAATAAAAATCTGGAACAGTGCAAACATGACACTGGTGACAGGAAACATCTGCCTTGCCAACCATCCCTGGGCTGGCCACAGCCTCACATCTGCACCACCAGCCTGCGAGCTGCAAGTGCTCCGTTGCACGTGTGTGTCAGACCCTCAGCCTCAAGTGGCTGGCTGTGTTCTGACACAGAGGTTTGGGTTATTCCATGTTGGGAGTTTTGTACTGGTTTTAAATCTCATAGCATTTTACTTGAAAAAAGAAATTGTAGAAACCACATAGGATGCTGCTGCTTAGGACAAGTGGAATGAATGTGAACAAAGTGAAGTTCATTTTTCTGAAAGCTGTTGTGAATTGAACTTAATTCAGCACAGCAATTCTGAGCGGTGAGAGTCTGGTTGGGTGCAAACAGTTTTTCATGGCTTGCTCTTACCTTCCATCCCGTTTTGATTTTGCTGCCTATGGTAATTCCTCATCTGGATTTTGAGGAAGGTGCAAAACTTCCTTTGGCCAAGTTTTTTGTGGAGTTTTAGATTTGGTGATTGTGGAAATAGGAAAGGAAAAAATGTGTGGCTGGAGGAAGAAGCGGCATCACTCTTCTGTCTGGTGTTTCCAGGCTTCACACAGAGGTTCATAAATGAATTTTATGTTCTTTTACTTGGGTTCACTCTTTCTGTCTGCATTACTTCTGCTTGGTTTTTCTCTTAAGCTTTAGGTGTTAACAAAAATGGGACATGTGAAAGTCCAAAGTGGACTTTCCTTGACCCTTTACGCTTGTCCCGCTGTTCATGTCTAAGCCAGTGCCAAATTAAGTTTATGTGACTAGTTCATTTGGGCAGCAGGAACCATGTGTTCTTACAATCTCTGGATTCAAGACACTTAGAAATCAAATTTTAAAACCAGATTGGGTTTAAAAATACATTGTATGTGGTGTTCCATATTTATATGTACTGACTCCCCTCTCTCCCCCCCTTCCTCAACATGTGATGGGTAACAAGGAGGAGAAAAAGACCTTGGAGAAAATGCATAGAGGTGTGTGATGGTGGTAGAGATGCTCCTGTGGTAGCAGAGGGAGGGCTGTGGCAGGGCCCCATTCCCCAACAGGGAGGTTTGTGCTTTGCTGGCTTCATGAGGGAGTGCAGGAGGTGCAGAGCCATTTTTCAGACAGCCCTGTCATTCCTGCTTGGGAACCTGACACATGGACCGACTTTCTTGCTTGTGTTGTTTTTCAGGAGGGAGGGAGGTGACTGAGCAGCTAGCCCCTTGACAGGGCAGTTTTAAAACATTCATAAAACTTTTATTGGGCTGCCACCCTTACAGATAAATATTTTCTGACTTTATGGGCTTAGTTTAAGGGTTGAAGCTTAATAGCAGCTTTGTAGCCCTATCCGTCCCCAAAATAGCCTTTCAGCAAAGCCCATCTCTGGAGGCTGCCATGCTTTTCTAGGTCTTTGGAGTTTCTTCATCTCTAAATTATTACCCTTTTGCCTCCTTCCAGCTTTGTATGATTAAATGTGACCCAACTGTTAAACAAGTCTTTCCCCTTCCCCCAGCCTTGCTGAAAACTGATCCAGTGTACCGTATTTGGTCATCATGAAAGGAGAAAGATTGCAGTAGTTATAAATTCATTTTCTTTATTAAATTTAGTTTGTTAGACTTGTTTTATTTGTGTCTTGATTATCAATCTTTTCTTAATGCTGAGTGTGATTTTTAAGATGGTACAGGCTGGTGGTATTTCGGATGTGTACTGGCACTATTCAGGCACTTTCTCAATGTGTTTCCACAAATACAAAAGCTTTACAGAGTGTCTCAGCATTAAGTGGGGAAACCAGTGGGCTTGCAGCCAAGGCTATACAAAGCAATGCTGTATGTAGTGCTTGGAGGAAGATGGAGCTGCAGTTTGAGCATCCGAGCCACAGTGCCACTGTGTTGTGTCCAAAGAGGTGTCATGAATTTCCACACGGGGTTTTGCTCAACGCTGAGTCAAGACAAGTGGGTGTGTTTTGGCTGCTTTTGGGAGAGCTGCGTATGATCACTGTGTTTTCCAGCTCCTAAAAAGTGAATGTGTTTAGCACCTGTAACACTATTACGTATTATGGTCTCTTTGTATCCCAGTGCAGTTACTGATCTCTGCTCTTTTCTTACCAGAGACAGTTGTAGTGCCTAGAAGGAAAGTGCTTTTTCTTTATTTCATTTGCTCAGCTCTATATTGAGATGCTACTTTCAATGGCTGGTTTCCTGAATAGCAAACTTCTGACACATGGTATTGTATCATGGCATCCCCTGTCTCATCCCAAGTGTTTTTGGGGTGTGAGGCTTCTATGCTGGAGCCCCTTTTCCAGCATGTGATTGCTGCTCCCTCAGGTATACTCAGAAAAATACCTGGGATAAGAAGCAACTTAAAGGTTGACTTCTAAGGTTCTTGTGCGAGACTTAGACTGTAGAAGTGACAAAGATAAAACAGGAGCTTCAGGGCAACTGAAGAGACTAAAATAAAGTTTAACTCTCTTAAGAGGGTCACTTGGTCCTAACAGGTTTTAAAAACAACCAAACCAACCCCATGTGCTTTATTTTGGGTGAGGTTAAGAACTTATATAGTCCGGGAACTCCCTTTTCCAGTCCACTCACAGTTCAGCAATACATTTAGTGATTTGTTGTTTTTTTGTCGTTTTTTTTTTTCTTCTAAAAATAGGAATATCTATTTTTGTACAAAACAATACCGAGACTTTTGTTTCTGTATTTCCATGACTTCTGTTTTTTACGTCTGCACATCTTGGGACTTGTCCTAAAAATAGAGCTGATTCTAATAATGATGGTTTTCTGGACATCATAGCCATCTAATTGGTTGCTTAGATTATGAAACTGTTTACTTTTGAAGGATTGTTTTTCTGCAAATGTTACACTGATAAAGAAAAAGACATAGGAGTGAAGAAAGTAATGTTGAATGCAAAAATTAATTCAGACAGCTTATATGCTTAAATAACTCAGCACAATCTCAGTACAAGCAAAGAGGTTAAGATTTTTTCTTTTTGGTTTTTTTTTTTCCTTTTTTTTTGCAAAGACTGTTGTGTTCCATCAATATGCACATTATGTGCAGAGTTCTTGGCAAAATTATTGGTGCTGGACAGTTTGAATTTTTATATATTCATATGTGAATTTTATTGCTATATCCATTATGTAGATATGAAGATAAATGGATAGTAACTGTTTCAAGTCCTTTTCCCTGGCAGTTGGTAGTGGTAGTTCCCAGCTAGTGCTTGCATGTTTTGCATCAGATGGAGTTTATTCTCCCCCTGCCCCCTGCCGCAAAGGAAGATGTGGAGTAGAGATCTAGAGAGATTAAATAAGTTGCCAGGAGATTTATGGCAGTACAGTGAAGATGACTCTGGAGTTTTAGTTTACCACTGGTATAAGACCACCTTCTGGAGCTTTTGCAGTGTGTTCTATTTCAGGTTAATCATCTGGTCAGCCAGCAGCCAGTTGGCATTGATTGTTGATAGGTGTTTTTTTTAAATCACTTGTCACAGTGATGTGTTTTGATCCATTGCATTCATTCACCATTGGGGATTAATCTGCGGAAGCAAAACTGATTGTTACATAATTCATAAGATTTGTAAAATAGTCTGGTAAAGTAATTAATATGTACTTTCAGGAAATATCCTATCTTAAATTGAGATGTTCCCTGGATGATCTAATAACTCTCCATAATTTCTAGGATCTTATAGTTGTAAGGACACAAAAGGACTGAATTTTTATCAAATACAACTTACTAGTTTTTTGTTTTGTCACTCTTTCTTTCTGGAACCTTCTGATCATGTTGTGACAGGACCTTTCCCATTCTAAAACACTTGATACACGTCGGTGTTCCTGCCATAGCAAGATACTGTACTGAGAAACATGTTCTGTAGATTGTCCTTTCTTTCATTAATATGTCTGTGCATAACATGCATAACTGATGCTTGTTTTCTGATATGCTGTGGGAAGTTTTCAGACTGCTCTGCTCTTGGTGTGCTGCCACATAGTCACAGGTATTTTGTTTCTCAGCTCCCTCCTAATGTGAGCAGAGGTTGATCCACTTATAGGAAAGGTTCGTGGGGACAAGATGTAAGGATTGGAGGGGCTGCCCTTTGGATCTGGCCTGTTTCTTCACTTCGTTTTTGTGCTACGAAAAGAAGATAGTGATGATTGGTTTGGGGTTTGTACTTTTTTGTTGTTGAAGTGTAGAAGATTGTTTTGAACATTTAATGCAACTAAAGTAGCAGTTGTTCCTTTCTGTCATATACCATTTTACATTAATACTTTTTTTTAGTTTAGTTTCATAAAAAAATAGTGGTAGGATTTTATCCTTCTTGTGCATGATTTTGGAGAAAAATACTGGAGTCATGAATGTGTATGTATACCAGGGATTCTTACAGATTCTTTCCCGAAGTAACAGACAAAAGGTAGAAAATAAAAGAAATGGATAGAAGTAGCTATTAATTACTTTCTTGGTATACTGTGGGCTAAAAGATAATCATAGTGAGGGTCCATGTACAGAAATTAGTAGTAGACATTATTTTAATTTTCTAGAAAATATAAAGAATTTAAAGAGCTGGTGGGTTTTGTTGTGGGTGTTTTTGTTTGTTTGCTTGGATTTTTTTACAAGTAACTTTGAAAGACCCACAGCCTAGGCAAGTTGAGAGATACTTCTGATTCTTAATTGACTTTGGAACTCTGCATCTGTGTTTTCTTTTTTTGTGGTTTAAATTTCACATCGCCCAAAAGTTAATGCTTGTTAAGGATGTAATTTACGTTCAATATGATTCTTCTTGCTGGTGTATGGATGGTTCAAGCACTGCAGTTCTGATGGGAAAATACGAACTGCAGACAAGAGTTCTTGCTCTGGAAACAGAAATAGTGAAACAAGGAGCAAATATGGCTTTAGGGGGGAAAAATACACTTCTCAAGTTTTGTTGTAAAATAATTAGCCTTCTGTGAAGGCGCAGAGACCACAGAAAAAGCACAGGAGCTGCTCAGTTGCCTGTGATTTGACTTAAAGTTTATGACCTTGAGTAATGTGCCTGCTTAACCACACTTAACAAAAGCATATTTGATGAAATGTTAAACTCATGAATTACATCTCCACGGAAAGCCTTTTTTAAAATTTGTAAAATCAGAAATAAATCAACATCTTCAGTGGAGTTGTTTAAACATGGAATTAAAAGGAGCAGGCTGTTTCATCAACAATGACACTTTGTAAACCCATACATAATGTGTAGCTTTTCTTCAGGTTTAAAAAGGATTCTGTATTCCAAGGTATTGTATAAAGAACTGTAGCACTAGTAACTCTATTTCCTAAGTTGGGAAGCTGAGACAGAGGTGAAACAATGTTGTGAACTGGTAGAAGCCAAAGAACCAAAACTGTCTAGGCCTGGGTTTCTTAATTTCCAGTCTAAATGTCTGTTCATTAGGGCTGTAAAAATTTGAGGGCAAGTTGTACAAAAGTTTGGGGGCTTCTCTAAGGCAGTACCTGTAATCTCTGTTTTCTTTGTTCTGAGCAACAGTTATTGGCTCAGTTGCATTCTCATTTCAGCCATCAAATGTCTGGAGTTATCCCCAGTTTATACTTACAAAACAGACAGAATCCAGTTTACTTGTGAGAGAATAAATGTGCTGTGCCTTCTACATGCAGCAGCAAGCTCTGGTATCCCTTGTGTAGAGCTGTCAGCCCAAGGGCTCGTGTGACATTGGAGAACCTATTCTTCTCTCTTTTATTGCTTGGTGAGTTTTATTTGTCTGCTTTAGTAATGCATTGGAATTGTTATTATTTATTATTCAATTTGTTTGTGGTTTTTTAAAGTAGTTGGATACTATGTGGAAAAATAGGAAGTGTTTTCTTTGACTTTTGCACTAGATGTTATGATTACTATATCACAATAAAAGTATAGGTTTTGTTTTCTTGGAGGGTTTTACTTTTATTTTTCACCTTTAAGGGGATCAGATCTGATGCTGGATCCACATAGAAAACATCTTTGTTGAAAACTGGCAACTTCCCTGTGAAGCTAGATAGCTTTTTTGGGTCATAAGAAAGTTTGAAATGCACAATAGCTCCGAACATTAACTTTTCACTTTGTCCCTGGAACTTTTGAAGAGAGACTTGCATTTTTTGGCATTGGTCAAGTAGTCTGGTCTTGATAGACTTGCTGTCTGTAGTGTCTTTGTGTTAAGTGTTCCCCCTGGGGCACCATCTTGTGTTTTAATTCCCAGTGTGTTGCTGATGTATGGGCTCTTCTGTTAAATAACTCTTATTTTCTATGCCATTATGCCTACATACTTTACTTGATTTGTGTTGCATACAGAGTGTTTTCCCCTTGTTGTGCTTGGAACTGGTTTGTAATAGAGTTACTGTTGTGTAATTCTGACTGAAAGTTACAACTTTATCAACAAACACAAAGTGCTTGTTCTGTTTGAAAATTTGCATTTTCCACTCACCATGAACTATTTATTAATTATATGCTGGTTTTTATCGTTTAAATAAAAGAAACCACTATTTCATACATGCTGCACGTTAGGAAGTATTAAAGATTCACTGGTATGTAGAGCACTTACTGCTGTGAACACAAGTGAAGAGCTTCTGTAAACAATTGATTCAAGATTTCAAAATAACACAAGTGCTGAGAAAACTGCTGCACTCAACTGTACTGTCACATTTCCATGGATTAATGAGTTACTGTTTGTTATCTCAGTGATAGTGACTGTCTGAGTGCTCAAACCCCATCACAAATGTGCTATAAATTCATAACCTTAGATCTCTCTTTAAATCCCAGTGAAGATGTTCTGTCGTGCATATGATGTGCTGAGGAGCATATTCGCAGTTACCGAAGCTCAGCTGATAGGCACTAACTCGCTTCTGTGTCTGAGCTGTAAAATGACAAATGGTTGAAAAATATATCCTTTGTGCCAAGATCAGAGATTTCTGCCCACAGTTGTAGAGTGCTTTAGAGCAATTCAAGAAAATATTCATATGTCAGCTGGAGAATACATTAATTCTTCCGAGTTGTGACTGTTCCACCAGTCTGTGACTCTGCTTCTGTCACTGGTGCTCATAAACTTACTGTGCTTAGAGATTCTCAGCCTCCTTATGCTTTCCAGTCTTCCTGCCTCTCTTGTTTAACCCCTGCTTAGACTTTTGTCCTCCGTTGTCTGTGATGAAAAGCACTGTAAATATGAAGGTGGTTCCTTGGCTATTGAATACTTGGGTGTACCTGTGGTGGGCATGTTAGTGATGTTAATCTGGCCAGGCTTGCCGAACTGGTTATTGTACTTTCTCTGGATCACAGTGAATCTATTATAAATAAATAGGCAGTATTGCAATTAAGAAATTCTTTCATTAATCTGTCCTTTTGAAATTATGCCCAAAAATTCCAGAAGCTTTTTGAAATGCAGACTGGCCATGTTTGGTTTGGGACAGCTGAATTCTGCATCCAGTACACAACATTCCAGTGTATACTGGATAATGTGTTGGTACTTAATACGTGGATCGTTCTACATGCAAACCCATACACATAAACACTGTGTATATTGTGGCTGCACATCTTCAGCTTGTGTGGTATGATGTACACACTTGTACACGCCCACATACTAAACCTTTGCAGGTCAAAAAGGGAGGATAAACTTTTGAACCCAGCTGCTTCCAAATTAAGTACATGTGCAGGGACCACCAAAGCTGGGGTTACCGTATTCCAGAAAAGTGCCGGACACTGACACCCACATCTTGTACTGCAGGAGTCTTCTTGTTCTTCCCTTAGAGCCTGAAGGATGATGTCTTGAAAACACACTGTCCTTTTTGCCCTTTCCTTGTCACCAGAAAGGACAGGCAGCAGTTTGGTGACTTCTCCCTTCGTTATGGAAATGGGACTGATACAGTAATCAGGATGCTACATATGGAGCTTTTTAAATTACTGCTCTTCAGTCTTTTGTTAGCCTTCATTATTCCTGAAGATTTTTTTCAAGTCATAAAAATGACATTTTTAATATGCAGAATTAAAAAAAGGCAATATGAAGAATACATTTTTGTCAATAAGCTTCTACCTTTTAAACCAGTTATCTTAGTTTCTGCTCTAGGTATTTTAATTGAAGATTAACTACTGTTAAAGAGTATACAAATTTAGGTAGTGTATATTTGGAGTAGTAAAATAGGACTGAATAAAAGCTGGGAATAGAGTTACCTGTCCATTATAATTTTAGATTGCAGAGCACAAACTAACCTTCATTTGAAGTCAGCACAGGCGACTGAGAGACTATTCTGACATGAATGCTATTTTATTTAATAATTTTTTTTTTTTGTTATGATGGAGTTCACTAGAAGTATACTTAGAGTTTCGAGTTGAGCAGGTCTTACTTGAACATTTGTTTTATTTCTGCTACCTTTTTAAATAAAAAGTTAAGTCAAAGCTGATGCATGTAAACGTGAAACAAAATGCTAAGATAATTGCTCTGACTCTCTGCTGAAATGACCTTGGTGAGCTCCATTTTGCCCATGACAGTAATTAAGACTGGTTCATTTCTGTCTAAAAACTGGTAATTTCTCTTGCACCTCAAGCAGCCTCGGGTACAACATAGGTTGTCTGAAGTATGGGCATTTAAGACATGAAGGCTGATTTTGCTTGAGGGGGAAGGAGTTGAAGATGCTCTAACCACCTGCATTGTTTCTTGGGCAAATTACCTGCTTACCTTTCAAAGAGATTGACTCTTACCTTCCTCATCCCCTATTTTTTGAAAGGATAAAAGGGTAGCTGTCCTGAGGAAAATCTTGTTAAGACTTACTGTTTAAACCTATTTGGAAGGGAGTGCACCTGGTAGGTGCTGTAAACACTCAGATTTTTCTTTCTCCTCAGAGTTTTTACAAGAGCTTGAATTTTAGCAGCAGAAGTATTAATGTAAACTTTCTGTAGATCCACAGCCTTGATGAACTGCGTGTAAAACACGCTCTTTTATGAACACTTCTGTGAATTCCCTCATCATCAGTTTGCAGGATGAAAAAATGCTGCTTGCTTCCATTTTGATCCCTGAAAGCTGGAATAGCTTAATGAAGTGGAAGGTGGTGTGTGTTGGCATATGAACCTGCATGGAGATGATTCCTTGCTGGACCATTCCCTTGCACAGTACCGGGTGTATCCCCTCACTGTGCCACAGGGCATGTAGGTCTTTAAAAGGAGAATAAGGCTTGATGGTGTGGTGCACTGCAGGCTTCCTCCTCTTCTGCTGGTAAGGAAGGAACCTGGATAAAGTAGGACCTGGGACTTGACTGTAATAGTCTCTGTTGTGAGCTTTGTGCAGACCAAATGGTTATTGATCAGAGCTGTGCTGCCCTTTATCCATGACACTCCCCTCAGTCCTTCCCTTTCCTTAGTTTTGGGGGGGGGGGGGTTGCTTTGCTTTTTTTGTTTGTTTTTGTTTTTGGTTTGGTTTGGGTTTTTTTTGTTGCTGTTCTTGTTGTTTTTTCCCTGCTTGTAAGAAAGGGAGGGTTTGAACCAGAGATTTGCTGTGATTCTGCTGCAAAATCAGTAACAGCTGTTGGAATTGTAAATGGCTTCTTGGTTGCCGTCACAGAACCTGCAGTTGATCAGCTCTGCCCTGAGCAATAACTGGAGACATCAGGACCACTGAGGCGATCTAGAGAGTAAGGGTGGAGGGAATTAAAACCCCGAGGCAGGGCTCTAAATAGAGAACACAGGCACAGATGGGTATTGGAAAGGACACTGTTTCCTTTTACTGGATGGCTTTTCAGATGCTGTGAAGTGCAAAGTTGACCAGAGCAGTATCATAGTGAGGAAGATGTAAAGGAGCTATCGGAGAGAATATAATTTGAATGTGAATTTGTATTATCTTCCCTGTCCCCCGCTTGCAAAAATCCAGTATTCTAGGAAAACTCAGAGGGCAGAAGATATTCTATGCTTGGTAGGGTCACTCTACAAGCCACTTATGTTGATAGGCTAAATATGTTCCTGTGTTGTCTTTGAGTAATTTAGGATATCATAAACATTGATATGTTAGTACAAGGAAATGTTTAACAATTATTTGTCAAGAAAAATAAATCTTGAGATGTGAGAGCTCCTGCTCCTGAAATGGACTGTACTAGAACCCAAACTTAATGAAATCAACAGTCCTTACACAAGATGTTACCTTTGTGGTTTTCGTAATGGGGCTAATTTATGCTTAACATGTTTGTGTGTTTTGGCTGGTCGTATTACATCTTCTGTACTTTTAATTTTGTTCTCCTTTAATGCTGCCTTTTACTGCACTCCCTAGAAACATGAAATTTGTTTCTGGGGGTTGGATTTTTCTTTGCAGTCAGTGCAAGTCAAAGTGGGTTGGTGTGTTGGAAATGTGCAGTGGCTCTTCAGTCCAGATTGTTGCTCCACAGAGCTGAGTTGCCTGTCATAACACCGTGTGATACCAGCTGCAAACTTTTTCCCTTTCCCTGCTAGATTTGGACCCAGACACTCAAACAGCTTGGCATTGCTAGTGGGAACCTTGTAAGTTTGCTGTAATTTGTTCTGTTCCAACCACCTGGCATCAGGATGCTTCTTATTAAGTTCCGTGTCAGAGCCCTGTGAATCGCCTACATCTTATTTATTAAACAGAGTAATCAGCACCTGAAAAATTTCAGAAAGATGGAGAACCTTTTTGGGGGCGGCTCGGGAAAGCTGATCTTCAGCTGAAATGTGGTCTGCTTCCCTGGACTTGGACAGAGAGGCTGTACCTGTGTTTTCTGATATTTTACTTGACTAAGTTTTAGAACAGTCTGCCCCAGGAAGAGTGTAATGAGGAAGGAAACCCAGCCCTTGGGTGCTTGCCTAGAAAAATGGAAGTACTGCTGTGGCATGGCTAGAGGTGTGAAGTTATTAATGTGTGCTGGGTCTGTGTGACTGTATCTCTGCAGTTTGGGCTATCTCATATAAAGTCTGACTTACTGTGCCTGTCCCTTAATAAACATACCACTGCTTGTGTTTGACTCTGTCAGCTTTGTCGTTCAATTGGAGCTCAAGTACTATGAAACAGTTATTAGAAAACATGAACTTTATATTTAAAGGTTTATTTCTGGTCTTTGTGTTTACTGAGAAAAAGCATGAGGTTATTGAACTAAGTATTGACTTTGAAAAGGGGAATATAAGTAAATTATGCCTTTAAAAATAATGCTTATATTAATTTTAAGTGTTTTTAATTGGAGAGTGGACTGATGACTTGGCATTTTTGAAATTAATTCTATTGAAACAGCTTACATAGTCCCGTTCTGCAAATCTTCCCCCTTTCTGATAATTATTGGCTGATTTATTTCTATAAAAACATTTTTAAATATTTGTAGTTAAATAATAGAGAATCAGTTAAGGCTCAGTAGTGTTCAACCAGCATGTGTTGAATGGGGAAAAGCATAGTGTCTTAATTAAAAGAAATGCAGGAAACTTAGTTATTGGAAAGTATTTTTCGCTGCTAGAGGATTTGTGGGTGACTAAGAAATTTATAGACTTGAGTTTTTTATTTTTTAAATAAAAGCCAGATACATGTCTTCATCCTTTGGCTTGTTGACTCAATTTACTTGGATGGAATTTTTCAACATTTAAAACAAATTAAAATTCATGAATCATTTCTGCTTAAAGGCACAAGCTTTTATAGATACAACAGTTAAGACTTAACTGGTTACATACATAAATACTGTTTTGGATATGTAAATTTTGTACTTGCTCCCTTAAAAAAATGCAGATGAAAGTTTTAATAGTTGGGATACAGCAGGGATTACCTGTTATATGATAATTATTTTGCTCAAATAATTGTTTATTTTAGAATTGCTTTCTCTCCCTCTCTCTTACTTCTTGCAAAAGCAACAATTTGTTTGCAGGACAGATGTGAAAAAAACATCCCACCATGTCAGAGGGCAATGGTGTGGTTTGTAAAGCTGTTTTATGCTGCCTTTAGTGCAGTCTGCAATTTCTGGGTACTTACTGAGAGAGTGTTTTCAGTTTTGCTGCAGTGATCTATATTCACTCTTGAACTCCAAGGTTTTGCTGCTCTGTGTTGGTGTGATGTGACCCTGTTCAGGAGGGGAAGGTGTCATTTCACCCAGGGTACATTGGTATTAGATTAGGATCAGCATTGTTTTACTCTATGGTAAATGCAGCATGTGAATTTTTTTAAATTGTCTTAATTATTGTGGCCAGTTGATTGCAGGTACAGCTAGGTGAGCTTTTCCACAAGCATTTTGTAAACATGGCAGGCTTTATTCTGAGGTTTTAATTTGTGTTTTCCTGGAGTTTGCTTAAAAACACAGCTCAGGGAAGGTAGGCAAGCAGTCAGTGCATGTCAACAGAGAATGACAGTTGTGCCAGATCAAAATGTATGTTCTTTTTAAAATATATTACTTCAGGAATATTTCAGTGATTTTATGTAGTTCAGGATTTGCTTAGGAAGCTCATTTCTCTGCTGCAGTACTACCCAGATACCCAGTCACTGTAGCACAGCTCTAGGCACTGTGTTGGTGTTCAGGGACATACTAACCATGGCTTGTTTCTCATCTGGACTTTTTTTTGCTGAGTGTTTGTAGCTGTTCATGTGCACATGCATATATAGTGCTGAGAACTTAAAGAAGTTCCACTGGAATGTAAAAGTTTTAAGTAATAAAAGAATTAGGTAAAACTGGACGAATTGGGAAACAGGGCTGAGTACACGCTTCTGGATGTTATTTGCTGAGGCTGCTTTGTATGTAATGTCCATAATTTCTACATAAAAGTCCATAGTGGGCTTCCGCTGAAAGCTGTGTTCATTTTTTGCATAAGGGGTTTTTTTAAGAATACTGGAGTAGTTGAGAGTTTTGTTACATGAGCCGGATAATTAGCATTTGAGCATCAACTATAGCTGGAAAACAGCATGCCTGCAAAAGCAAACCTGTCCTGTCTTGTCCCTCAAGTGGCCTCTTCTTGTTATATGACCCTTGCTTTTCTCATGCAGCCTGCCCTGCTATTTGACTGAGATCCATCCGCCTGTGAGTGGTGTTTGAATCTGGGAACCTCACCAATGAACATGTGTGTGCCCTGTGCGTCTGCTGCATGTGTGGGTGTTTGAGTGCTCCTTTATGATCTTCACCGATTTCAGTGTGTGCTGTTGGTCTTGGCAGACACTGGGAGGGAAACACACAGTGGAACTCTGAACCTGAAGAGCCATTTTATGCATGAAGTATATAAATAATAAAGGAGGAAGAACTGGCAAATGTTTGAATTTGTTGTGGTAAAACAAAATTACACAAATCTTTAAGGTCCCTTTTTTTTCCTTTTTTTATGTACAAAGCTATAGAGGAGGAATTTATAGGTTATTAAGACTGGAAGCTTCATAGTAACCCAAAATTCTCATGCTGTTTATTCTCTTCCACCTCCCACAACATTTTATTTCCCTTGTAATATTTAGTTTGAACTTTCCTCTATTTCTCTGGCTCAAGTAATTTTCATACAACTTCAGGATTTTTTTCTATGCTTTAAATCTTTCTTCTAAATAGTGTTTTTTATAACAAAAAAATCCATGAATACATTATAATTTCAATTTTCATGGTGTGTGAAAGATTTCTGCACTAGGTCTTTATTGTTTTTGAAGAATTCATCACCCTAGTTAAGAAGCTTAATATAAATTAAAGAAGGTATTAAGGAACATTAAGACATCAAAATGTGGAGCGTTCTTTTCCTTTCGATTGCTCCAAATGCAAACAAGTTGAATAAAATGCAATCAAAGGGCCTGTTTGGAGAACATTGAGTGGCTTTACAGCTGTGCTGTAGAGAACCTCTGGTAAGAGCATAATTCAAATAAAAAGGCCTTTCTTTCCTCTTCCTAATTCTCTTTGTTGTGGTGACAACAGAGTACAAGCCCGATAAAAATTTAATCACCTTATCTTTTTAAAGCAAATTGCATATTTGTTTACACACAATATACATAACATGAAAAAGAAAAAGCTGCTATCCAATCCCCCTCCCCTTCTAATCGCATTAAAGGCCCTTGCCTAGAAGTTTAGAAAAAATTTAAATGTTTTATTCTTTATTCTGAAGTCCCATTGTTCAGGATTGCTTTATAAAGGCAGCCCAGGGGAAGATGGATATCACCAAACTTAAACTGTGGACCAGCGCGGAGCAGCAGATGCCTGGGATATGTCAGCGGAGTTGGTCCAGCTTAACTGGCTTCTGCGGTGCCTCCTCCACATCAAGAGTTGCAGGCAAGATGGGGGGATTACAGACAGGCCTGCGGATCCAGCACTTTGATTTGAAGCTGCTTTGTAATGAATTGCCTTTGATTCTGTGTCAGATCTGCTAACCTGAACTTTTTCCACATTGTATACATTTCTGAAAGGCTGCTGTAGGAGAGATTGGGTATTGGGGCTGGGTTTGTTGTTGTTGTTCCCTTTTCGCTAGGCTGATGAAGTTTTAGTCCCTTGTGTTGAATGCAAAACCTGTCTTCAGTTGTTTCTGCTCACCTTGGTGCACACAACATGAGCACTGTTGGGTTTATTTACTGTTTTATAGGTACTGGGGTGCTGACAAAGACACAATCAAAAGTATCTTCTGGCCCACTGCTGAGTGGGGTGGGAAGCTCCCTCATTGGATAGAAACTTAGTGCCAGAGATATTATGTGAGTTTTAATATTATGAGAGCTCCTATGCATAGTGATTCCTTGATCTATTTTTATATACCTAACTACTTTTTGGGGACATGTTCATCATATTGCTCCTCTTGATTTGAGAATGTCATCAACGAGGACTACCTCAACAATAAAGCTTCTGAAAATTGGTCCTGTACAACAGCTGTCAGACTCTCCCAAATTTTATACCTTGGCTTTACTTCTGTGTGTTTCTTCATAGTCTCCCAGGAAGAAAGAGAACTTCTTAAGAGGTCTAGTGACAATAATTGTGATTTTTAAGATGCTATTCTGACTTTGACTGTTTTGAAGGCCTTGGGATATTTCACGCAGACCTGCCTATAATTTTTCTGTTGTTGAATTGTAACAAGAGCCTGTCTGTATTCCCAGGGTTCCATCTGCATTGCATCTATTTTTATTAAAAATTTGATGTCCTTATTAGTTCCATTATTTTTTTCACAGTTGCTCCTGTTGCGCACTGGGCATTTTCCGTGCACTCAGTTTTTGCTTCAGGGAGCTTGAGGAATGTGTAGACAAAAATCACAGCATCGTATGAGGTGCCTTTCCCCTGCAGGTATGCTGGGACAATGAGTGCAGTGCTTGGGCATGATCTCAATGACTGTGTGGACCTTGAGTGGCCATCAAGTGAAAACAGAGTTTTAATAATTGCTGGCATGATATATCAACTGGCATGATTGCCGCCTTGTTACTGTACTGAAAGCCCATGCAGAAATTAATTGGAAAATTTGCTTTAGGATACTGGAACAGTGTTGGATTTGAGGCCAGAAGCATTATCGTGGTTGTCTTTTAGCTCTGACAGTTGATCCATTGTGTTGTGTGGACACTTAGTTTGTGTAGCCTGAGCCTGGTCTATGGGGCAGTGTAGTCTCCTGTGTAACCTGCAGTAAGTTAGTCTCTGACATGCAGAAACACAAAGTGTTGTGTAGAGCATACAAGTCATAGTTGTGTTACAGGAGTGCAGGGTGTAAAGTCATCTGCTCTTCAGGGGCGTTGCCCTGGGAGGACTTGGCCAACAAAGAGTTGTGGCACAATGTGTAACGGTGGCTGAAGGATGTGTTGGCCTGTAAAATTAGGTTAATTTTTGTACTGTCAACCAATTTTGTATTGAAGGATGGCCAACTAGCCAAGAAATGAAGACCTTAAGTATGTCACATCATTTCCACACTTACATTTAGGGTTGAAGGGCATGTTGGATTAGGGTGCATTTTGGAAAACCCACTGTAGGAACTGCAAATATCCTTCTAAGGTTCCTGTGGGCTTGTGTAGACTTACTTAAGTAATGAGATGGCTGCAGAGCAGTGATACGATACATAGTGGGTATTTTTCAAATGCAGAACTCTATCCTGCTACATGGCTTCAGATGACAGGGGCCCATTTGTGTCTGGTGTTCAGCAATTACATTTTATTTTGGGGAAAAAAGATTAAAATGTGGTTGTGTTATGTAAATTTTGGAAATTGGATAATAGGTCCTAGACATCTTGCTGGAAATTGAAAAATATAAAAGTGAACAAATGGCATACTCAATGCAGTGTAGTGTGCTGGGTCTTCTCAGTGTAGATGACAGATTAAGGATGAAGAGAGGAGAGGGATGGGGACAGGCAAAGCATGCACAGGGATACACACCATTGATACCTATTCAGCAGCTAATAGATGACATGGTGTGGTACTGCTGAAGTCTGTGCTCCATTTAGCAATATAAAAAATATCAGACTGAAAATCAAGACGCTGACTTCATGCAGAGGGTATGGCAGACTAATTAAAGAAAAAAATGTGTACCAATTGAGCCTATAAAACTCTTCCTGACCTTGAGAAAGCTCCCAGAGAGCTGTGGGAAACTCCAGTCTGTCCTCTCTGAACTTTTTTGTGTTGTTGTTTAAATATAGTAACTGCTTTTTTAATTAAAAAGAAAAATTAGATGGCATTTCAAATTGTGTCCACGGTGCCTTGGGGACCTATTACAGTACAAATTACCCTCTACTATTTAGTGAGGTCTTGTTTACTATTGTGTGAAGCGAGGGTTACCAGCGTAAGGATGTAGGACAAGAAGGGCCCTTCTTTGAAAGTCTGGCTCTGCACATGAAAGTGACGCCAGCAATTGGAAGCAATTTGTGGAATTGTTTGATTATATTAATTATGGCACCAGCAAACAGTGCTTGGGAAACAGTTTTGTTTTCTTGCATTCTTTCTTGATTGCTTACAGCAAAAGCCAAGATACAAAATGTGCCTTTAAGGACTGCCGGAGAGCGCGGTTCAAGCCATTGTGTAGAATTGGCACTGAGCTTGAAAGGGTTGTGTCCGCTTGATGTGAGAGTTTTCCAAATACAGCTTCGGCCTGAACTTCACCTAGGTCAGCCTCTTGAATTAAAACAGCTTCTGTCTTTCTCATCAAGGAAGATTAGCTCTTTCCCTGCTAAGAAGGAGCCCATAATGAAATCCATGTTATTTCCAGTAGTACCACCTCTTATAATAGTGTCTTTCAATCCAAAAGCCTGTATAAACTTAACAAATTGATACAGAAGACTCAATTCTGCTCACCACTGAACTGCAGCCTTCTCTGATGTGGTACAGGGCAGCTGTTCCCCAATTTATGGGAAAATGTTTTATTAGTTAAGGATTTCCAAACAGTCTGCCAAGCTGAGACTGCAGGACTAGCTCTGCTGATGCAAGGCTGGCTATCATCAGTGTTTGGTTGGGACATGGGGCAGTTGACTTCTACTCAAAGTGGCCGTGAGATGGGTTTTTTTCTTGCCTCTGTCATCAAACCATAAAATATGGGTGTTTTGCGTGGATCCCAAATACTGTGCCAAGGCATTAGTAT
Organism: Scytalopus superciliaris; assembly: GCA_013400415.1. Classification (NCBI taxonomy): domain Eukaryota; kingdom Metazoa; phylum Chordata; class Aves; order Passeriformes; family Rhinocryptidae; genus Scytalopus; species Scytalopus superciliaris. Next base: position 1,950,840 of record VXBX01002109.1, on the reverse strand, counting down.
GATTCTCACTTGGAAGGAAGGAGTCTCCTTTCTTGTTTCCTTGAAGGCTGGTTGCTCTCTGGCCAACTTTATGCTGTAGTCCTATTAATATTCACAAGCCAGGCAAGGTGATAATAGCCGATCTTGTACTGGCCAGAAGAGAAAAATGAATCTACTCTGGAGTTTGAAACTCCAGCAGAATATTTGAGAGAGCTGAAAAGAGATGTGGGAAAGGTGGTGTGAATTCAAAAGAGAATTACTGGAGAATAGTGAAGGGATTTACATAAGTAAAATTCATTGCCTGATCTGTGAAAGTAATTGAAGCTCAAATCCTGAGCTCCTGAGGGTAGCAAGGAAAGGAGTATCCCTTGTTTCTTCAGTGAATCTCTGGTCAACTATTGCATTGAAATTGTCTTGGTAATCATGTTATCCTTGTTATCGTGGGGATGAACACCTAGGAACAGGCTAGATTTGCTCCTCTACAACTGTACTAAAATATTTTGCCTAGAAGAAGTTCATAGGTATTGACATGCTGACCCTGATGTCAAGAAGAGAATTCCTGCCTGATCCCAGGCTCCAGTTGGCTCAGGACACAGTTTCATCCCTGTTCTTTCTGAAGCACAGTATGTTAATGACAGGCAGATAGGATGCCAAGCTAAATAGGACCAGCATGACCAGTGATCCAGTCTGCTAGATGTGGTGTGGTGTATCTGATGTTCCTGTTATAGTGTTTATAGGTAGAGTAACATGAGCTTTTTGTCCTTGGCAAGCTCATAAAGATCTCATTTTTCCTGATCAGTTTGGGATATTTTTTTTTGTTTGTTTTTTGGTTGGGTTTTTTTGGTTGGTTTGGGGTTTGGTAGTTTTGTTTTGGGGGGAGGGGGTGTTTGGGGTTTTTTGTTGTTCTTTTATTTGACTTTTGCTTTAGGTGGGTTGGGGGGTTCTGTTTGTTTCTTTTGTTTTGGGGGGCATTTTTGCTGGGATATTGCAAATGAAAAATTACCACCTTTAGCTTGAATAACATCAAAGGCAGAAGTTTTGGGTGTCTTCAGCAGAGGAGAAGCAGACTTTCTAACTGATAGCTCAATATAAAGAGTTGAAGAAACAGAATGTCACATTTTGTGTTATTCTTGTCCTTTCTGCCTCACTGTGTAGATAACTGTAACAGGAGAGCTGGGCAAACTGATCTGATTTTGGGATCCTTCTACTTTTTTGTGTTTTGTTTTGGTTTTTTTTTTTAATCAAAACTCCAGAATGTTACCTTAAGGATATTACATGAGCCTTTCATGTTTTTAGGACACAGATAGCTGTTTGGTAGAACTGCTGACATGTTTTAGGATTAGGTGGGAAATTAATGTGAGCTTGCTGTTGTATATTGTGTGAGAAGCAGCTCTTATACCTCTGGTATTTCTGTTCATTTTGCTGGAAACCAATGATAAATTTATAAATCTTGTTTTAAAGTTGATCAGAATCTGAAGTACATAGGAGTGCTGCTTTATTTGACCCTTGTACCCCTCTTCGGACATAAGTAAGTGGGGAGTTTTTAACTCTTAGTTGAATATACATAGCTGTTGCAAGAGAAGAAAGGAATTAGTTTTTAATTGTGTTATGCTCAAGTATAGGATTCTCAGCTCCTGCAGTACTGGCAGAAAGTTTCTGTTTTCTTTCACTAGTCCATCAGTGCAGTAAGCTGGGGAGAGGTTGTTCTTCATCCACTCTCCAGTGCGGTCCCTCTGCATCAGACTGTGGCATGGATGTCTTCATCTGGGGCTCTAATTAAATCTGATTTTCAGGTCAGCCGGCTTTTGTACTCCCTGTTAGCGGGAGAGTTGATGCAGGCACACACTCTCTAACTGTGTAATTAGGGTTCAGGTTCTGAGGGTTCAATTTAAGGAAATCCTGAAATTGTGAAAACCAGCTGTTACGAATAATCCATTGTGAGTGAGGATTATCCCCAACCCTTTGCCTCTTTCAAGTTTTGCTCTTTTTTTCCTTCCCTTGGGAAGAAAGAAAAATGTCTGCCTGTCATATTAAAAGGTTACGTTTGCCTTGGATAAAAGTTATTTCCAGCGTCAAACGTATTATGTTAACTCATTCTCTGATGTTCAGTCATTTTTTAACATTTGAATGTTGACAGAAAACAAGAAGTTGCAGGTGGCAGAGTCTTCAACCTGCAACATTCAAAAGAAGTGAATAGGGTATTTTCTTGACAGAAGGTAAAGCAAGCTCAGTTTCCCACTGAAACTCTCCTCACAAATTCCTGAAGGGAATGGGAGGTTTGGCAGTAATATTTTCTCTTCCCATGGTAACTACTGCTGTAATGTCAGTGTGCTTTTTCTTAACAGTGTTGTAAGAATCCCGAGCCAGTGCTTTTCCAGCCACGGCAAGTATAAGTATGGGGAGTTGGTGTAATACATTTGCTAATTTTCCTGTTGGTAGGAAGAGCTTTTAATTTTGGCCTGAAAGCCAAATTCTCATTAATTGGAAGACTTGAAATCTTTTAACATGATTTTTTTTTTTCCCCCATTACAATTCTTGATGATGTAAAAAAAAAAAAAAAAAGGTGTAATAATCCATGCAAATACTTTTGTGTTCACCAGGATAGTTAACAACAGGCTTTTTTTACACGTGTGCATATGAGGGGGGAGTTGCTGAAGTTTAGCAAAATAAATTATTCTCCCTGGCTGTGCTGGAGGGCATGCCCTGCACCTATATTATTACACCTGTTTTCAATGATAGGTTTATCAGTTGCTTAAAAATTACTCCTGTGTCTGGCTGAGCTACAAGGAGATACTGTATTATCTTGCTCCTCATCTAAAATGTGTCTGGCATTCAGTCCTTAGAATCTTCCATTGAAACACAACGTTTCATTAGCTTTGACGGAGGCAGGACTATTTGTAAATATTGAAGATATCTGTGAAAATAGGAAATGGAAAAGGAAAATTTGAAAAACAAAGTTGGAAAAAGAGAGAGAGCAATAAAACTCCTGAAAGGCTGAATAGCAAGTGCAATTGGGAGTCAAGGAAGGAGGAGCTGAACCTTAGAAAGAGCAGAGACCACCCTTAGAGACCTTTTGAAGAAGCAGGGGAGCAGAAGGCTAATAAGAGAAAAAAGTCAACAAAGCTGACAGAGGATGTTGATAAAAAAGTGACAGCATTAAGTGAAGGAGGATGTGAAGTGAGGAAGTTCTGTGTAAAAGGTAAAGTAGGATTCAAGTTTACAGGTAATAGTTGAAATAAAAATGTATATGGCAAAAAGCACAGTGGTGCTCCTTTACCCTAAGAGAAATTAGAGGAGCAGATGTTTTGTCAACTTTCATCCCTGTTCTTGCTGAAGAAGTAGTAAAAATAAAGCAAAAGTAAGGCTTGCTGGTTATGGCCACGTGTGTGCTCCGTGTGTGTGTGTGTTGTGATTTGTGTCCTGGCTGGCATTCCCAGCAGGGCTGGTGTGGAGACGCTCCCGTGGGATCCACAGGAGGGTGTTCATCCCCCAGCTTTGTGATGTCTGGGTTAACATAAGGAGAAAACAAAGCTTTAGAGAAACGTAAAACTTACGAGTATCATGGCTGGGGGGAGGGAGGGGAGCTAAATTAATTTTCTGTATCTATACACAGGAAGGGGTTCAGAATTCCACAGTGTGAAATTTCCATAGGAAGTTATTGAAATCTGCATGTTTCTATGCAAATTTCTTGCACGAATAATTATAGAACTTGAGGATGCAATGCGTTTATAACTGTGTAAGATAGAGCAAATCACTACGCTGCTAGCTTTTTATTTGTGAAAATGGTATAAAATATTGTGTTTATCCTTTATTTTGTGCATATGAAGTTTTTCTTAGACTTGGAAAATATTCTTCCTGATGTGATGTTGCTTTTCATTTGAATTTGAAAATTCACATTTTCTTATTACTATTTATAAATGGATCAGTTTGGACTAAATCCTTCGTACTGTGGTGAGACAAAGGATATTAAAGAGTCTGTATTTTTATTTGTTAATTATTAACACTAGATGAAACAAAAAAAAACCCAAGTAGATTAAACTGTTTTACAACTAGATTTTCATATCTAACCTGGGTTAGTTGATGCTTAAAAGTACATTTTTCATAAGACCTTGTCTGGGTATTTCTTGTTACAGACATGGTTTTGATGGGTGGAAATGAATTTGTTAAGCTTTCACATATCTCATGTTCCTTTGAGGATGGCCTGTTAATGATATTAATATATAGGTATTTTCCATTGTTGTATGCAAAGCATTTCTTAGAACTTTGAAGCTAAAGTCTTTTTTT
>VXBX01002109.1:1898821-1946462 GCA_013400415.1 Scytalopus superciliaris | reverse complement strand
TTTTTTTTAAACACACGGGCTTTTTCAATTTAATCCATTAGCAACTTGGCAAAATAAAGTAATTGTCCAACAGAGGAAGAAAAAAAAAATCTATTAACATTTGCTACAAATCCAAGTAGTACAGGCAGCACTTAATTAATGGAACAGATTTCTCACTATGTGTTCAAGCTAACATAGCTATTGTTCAGGAGAGATTAGACCCTTAATGTAAGTAAGTTAAACTAGACCTCCATCTAAAAATATCCGTCATTTCAGCTATTAAAGGTCTGATGTCTTCTTCGGTGACAGATATATTTCCCTTCATTTCCTTGGTTTTGTAAAATGTAAAGTATGCATTGTGTGTAACGCGAGAAATCTGCAGAGCGAGATGAAACCCCGATTGTGCCTGTCTCTCCCTGCCTGCTCCTTTGTGCTGCTCCCTGTCACAGAGCCTCCTCAGCCCTGAGACCTCCTGGCACCAGAGCAGAAAAACAGAAAATGCCATTTGTCAGGGTACGATGCCAGCCACCTAATCTGTTTGCAGAATGGGGGCCATGGGATCTGATTAGGTAATTTAGATACCTTGTGAGTTTAATAATACCTGAGCTGCCTTTGGCTGTCAGCCCGTCACTTCACTGGTAGGAATGTCCACGTTCTTCCATTTCTTCTGTAAACTTCTTACCTGTAGTACCTTGTTTAGTCCAAACAGGTGTTAAGGACTGCAGGTGAGGTACATCTTCACTTCTATGTGGAAGTTAGTGGTGGAGGGGGTGAGATTGCTCAGTTTGAAGTACATTTTTGCCAGTAGAGTTCCATGTGCAGCACATCTTTCTTTCTTGAAAATGAAATTTTTCAAATACAAGATGCTATGTTAGAACGCTGAAGATGCTGCGCCAGGTTTCAGATGTCAGGCTGTCTCACTGATGTCACTGACAATTTTTGAAGCTCAGTTTACCCAAAGTGGTTATTTCACCCTCAGGGCTGAGACTTTCCCAGCTTGCTGCTGCAGCTGAGTGTCTCTCTGGGGTGAGAGGCTGACCCTCCCTGGGGGGATCCACCCCACTGTGTCCCCCTGGACAAGGGCTGGCAGTGGCAGTCTGGGTTGCCTCACTTCATATACCCATAAGGGAAAAGTTTTGCTGCAATTTCAATGCCACATCTCCTCCCTTCCTCTCTCCTAATGCCAATTAGCATTTTTTGGAAATTACAGTCTAGCAAAGCCTGCTAACATAAATAAAAGTGTTTTAGGATTTGTTTGCTTTAATTAAAGTGTGTCTTTCTGAAAGGGTTTAGTTAAACATCTTTCTTAAACAGTGCTGTGCCAGTAACAGCAACATTAGTAATAGTGATAAGACGCAGAAAGGGAAACCAACTAGAAAGCAAAACGAAATGTTTCTTTGTCAAAAAAATAAACGGTCTTCCCAGGAAAGTGGAGGAAACCCTGTGCAGGGACACTTACAATTAGGTTGGTCAAAACAGTAGAAAACATAAAATATGAAATAAGTCCTACAAAGGTATAGAGCAAGGCTGTGTGAGGTCACTCTTTTTGCCGGTTTTGTTTTGTTTTCCCCTGGTTTGGCTCTTGCTAAGTTTTTTTCTGGCAGCAACCAAGATGTTCTCAGAGCTTTCCAAATAGGAAATAAGTTGCTTTTCATGTAGTGATAAATTATTTTTCATAGTGAAGTTGGAGTGATTGTAAGGGTAATGATATTAATGGGATTTATATGAAAGCATCCAATTAAAAGATTGAAACAGCTGCATCAAACATGACTATACAATGTAATAAAATCATATAATAAATATGTGGTCCCGCCACCCATATTACCTAGTTTGATTAATTGAACCCTACACGTGCAAAGATAGTCATTATCAGACTTCTCAGCCATCAAGGAGGAACAGTCTCAATTATTTTCACAATGAAATAATCATTGCTTTTTTTGTGTTCTGCCATCTGGAAAGAGAAAACAGTAGCAGCCATGACTCTGAAATGCAAGATCTTGCAGAACTGTACAAAGTTGATTCTGATTCTGTTTGATGCCGGACTCCTGCAGCCTTAGCATGGGCTGTAATTTATTTAGTTAAATACAAAATGTGTTGCTTTTCTCCTCTTTTGGGCACTTGGTTTTTTTGTTTGTTTGTTTGGGGGTTTTTGTTTGTTTGGGTTTTGGGGGTTTCGTTTGTTTGGGTTTTTTGTATTTTTATTTTAAAAAAGAACCAAAACAAAACAAGATCTACCCCTCTCTCTACTAAAGTCTCCCTGTGCCTGTGCTGCAAGGCCTTATGGCTGGTTTACAGCCTCTGGTTATGAAATGGCCAAGGAACAGTTTCCTGGTTTTGCTTCAACACTTCCTCGTTTCCTCCTTTCCCTTGGCTGAGTGGTGGGAATGCCGCCTGGAACAATTTGCTCTCTGACAGAGCAAGATGAGAAGGTGGGCTCTGGGGCCACATCCCCCTGCAATCAGCTGTGAGTGCCTCTGGATGTGTCTGAGCTGGAGCAAATCACCTGTGCCTGTAGACCTCCTGTCTCCAGTAAATCATAAGCATCTCAATCTTTTTGTCAGGCCGTGATATGAGAATCCGCATCTGAATTTCAATATGAGGGGAGAGAGGCTGATTAAGTGTTTGAGATAAGGTTATGTGACACCACGGGTTAAAAATATCTGAACTGATTTTGGCCAAGTGCCTGAGAACCACATTGCACCATATTCAGGTGGCACTGAAAAGCTTCTGAGCAGTTTGCTGTCTTCTGCTTTATACAAGCAATTTTCAGGAGTGGATCTTTAGGAGTTGCACCTCTCTTCTTTTACAGCATCTCTTATCTAAAATGTCACCAATATGTCAAGTTATAGAAAATATAAAGGTATTAAAAGCCCTGGCCATTTAGGAAGGAAAGGACAAATATTTTTGTTTGGCACAAATGTCTAGAGAAAGACTCAAGTTGGATCCACAGAATCCTATGCAGATTAATTCTAGTTCCAATAAACAGTGCTAGTTGAAACCTTTAACAAATACTGTGTTTTAGCAAAACAAAACCAAACCCCAACAAACTAAACCAAACAAACTAAACCCCTAAACAAACACAAAACTGTATAATTTGCAGTGTGCAAATTATAAAAGAAGCAGTGTGCTTCTGGTAAATCTGGGAAATAGACTCAAAGAATTCAAGAACCTTCTACTGCCTATGACTCTACATAATTCTAGTATTTTACTGGTTGTTTTTTATTCATGACTTACATTTTTATAGATATTCTTAGTGATGATAAGAAGCTTTGCATATGTAAACTTTGGGTGTAAATAATAGGGAAGACCTGCTAAGTGAAAGGCTTAGTAGGTGAGTTGGTCTGGCTTGTTCAAATTCTTGCCTGTGTTTAATACTTTAAAAGCTGTAGATGGACACAGAAGGATTCGGGATACTGCACTAGTTTTGAGGGTTTGTTTTTCTGTTACGTTCAAAGACTTCTCTTATTTTTCATATAAGTTACCATATTCCAAAAGTCTGATGCAGAAATACTTTTCCTAATGCATTTGATTTACTTTATTTTCCTTGGTTGATTTCAGATGTAAACGTGCCTGCTCGTTGTTTCTGGTTATACTGAAATGTGACGTTGAGTGTGTTCATCATGTGTGTTCTTGTTCTTTCACAGATGGGCTGAAGCCAGATACCAAGATGCTTCTTACTGTTGCCTCCAAGAAGAAAGCTAAGGGAGGGAAGGCAGATACGACCAAGGAAGATGAAAGCAGCAAGAATGATTCAGCCCAACCTGTTACCGTCTCTCTTAGCTTTAAGAGATATGTCTTTGACACGCAGAAGAAAATGATTCAATCCTGAGAGAGCAAATGAGACCTCCAATTGCACCTGAAAGTCCAGACTCTGAAATGAGTTGAAGTGGAAGGCCTTTCTTGTCTGAACACATTAGACTTTTTCCTTCTTCACAAATGGAGCCTGGAAGCTCCTGCTGTGAATATGTGCCCCCTTCCACAATCTCTTCAGTCTGATTTTGTTCTGTTAGAATTGGCTTATTTTATCATCTTTGTGATATGAATCTTTATGGCATCTCAGAGAATGTCACCTGCCAGATGAGCCCATTTGGGGTGTATGTTGTAATTGCACTGTTTTTCTGGAGAATTGTGTTGAAGTTTCTCTTGATTTAGAAGTTTGCCACCAATATTAATCTAAATCAAGTCAAGATGTGGATTTCATGTGACCCACAAAGTGAAGCTGGTTATTCTAGGCTTACTTGCCTGAGCAAAGCGGGAGACAGAAAGTACACAGTTTAATAGGTGAAACCTAAAATGAATGTTTCACATTCCTTCAGCTGCAGCTATGTAAGATGCTATCTGAGAGATGGTATGGATGTTTTTTATAAATATGATTTCTATCTAGAAATGTTTTTCATATTAAAAATGATGTGTGTAACTGAGAGTCTTAATTGTTCTGTTTGCTGTTCCAAAGGTTCAGAACCTATCTTCATTGACATTTTATAAAACTTTTCTGAATTTTCTGCCTGTTCTGCAGTGAATCCTATTCCAGAACTGTTTACTTTCTTTTTTTAATTTTTTTTTTTTATTTTATTGTAATCACAATGTCTTTTGTGTGTGAAAGAAAAAGTTGCCTCTGGAAATAGTCAAGGGCTTTATTTCATTAAAATAATGATAGAAGATTGCTGCATAAGCCTTGTAAAATTAGTATCTCCAAGATGCTTTAGAAATCATTAGTTGTTTAATAGGGATTTCATGGCTGCTTCAGTTCTTCCTCTCAATTTTGTGTCCTAGGCTCATAAAAAGGAGAGCACTGCTAATATCCCTTCTTCGTTATGTGCAAAGCATAGGACACCTTAAGATGAAGACTGAAAACAATTCTACAGGTGCGAAAGCTGTGGTCTGGAACAGAAATTGGACTTCAACTTGTCAGCATGAAAAATGCTAGTTCCTGCCTTCTGAACAACAAGAGTCTCTCTTGTTGATGCTAAAGAGCAGCCTCTGACCCATTCACTGAAGTCAGCCATAGACAGTGACCATGTGTATAATGTAAGTGCATTACTTGCACATGGGAGAGTAAATAACTGTAATAGATTGCTACACTCATTAGTCATATTATTGTATCCATTGATGGGCATGAGTCCATCATGCTAACCTGATCCTGATTTTTCTTCTATCTTTTAATTTCCAGGTAACCAAAGTAGATACAAATGGCAGAGCTGTCAGCTGTTGAGAGGATATTTATGGCTGGACAGTCGTGAGACAGGACAAGTCTGGTGTCTAAACTAGGTTGATGGTGCCCCTTTAAATCAGAACAGAATTAGTGCTTTGTGTAATAATCCCAAACAGTTTCTGCTGAGTGAGTCCCAGCAAAGCTTTAGCACATCCCTTAAGATTATGGGGTATGCTTTCAGTGTGATCCCAGAGGAATTAAGCAGGCAACTTCAGCTGTGGCTTAACGTGACTTGCGCTGCCAGCCTTGCTGGAAAATGTATCCTTCTGTAATGGAAAAAATGCATTTCACACCCCTGTCACCTCTCCTTCCCCATTTCTCACTTCTTCCCAGACACCCCTAAAGGCAGTTTTTTGAAAGAATGTTTATAATGTTATCTTTCTTTCAAGCCTTTATCAAATCCTGTTTTGTACTCTGCACTGTTACCTCTGCCTAAGATACTGCAGTGATGGAACATAGAGAAACAGATGACATAGAAGGAATGGCATTATCATCATCACAGGTTAGTCTAAGAATTACTGGTATAAGAAACCCTTCTAATAAAAAAAAAAAATCTCTAAATTAAATACTAAGGAACATACACTTGTATCTGTATAGTTCTAGTGTCATTGCCAAATTTTAAATGGGTTGCTAAATTTTGCCAGCTCTGGAGTATTGGAAAGAAAAGGAGAGTGATCAGGAGAGGCACTTTCAGAGTTGTTAGTCTTGCACTTACAGGGTTTTGTCATCCTCATTTCTAGGGCATTTTTGAGTAGTTGTGGAGAGGAGGCCGTTGGTGTAAATGGGAATATTTTTACAATGGGTATTTTTACAAAGGCCTGATTCCTTTCCCACACAGATACACACTGTAGATTGCCCAGTGAGTTTGTTGTTATGGAACTTGAGCCCTTTGAAAACTCATTAACCCTGAATATGTACATTTGCAGCCCTCTTCTTGTCTGAAAGGACTCCTAGTGCTGAGGATCCCACGGTTTATTTGCTTGGGGTACTCCAAGGGAGGGAGCAGCAACAACTTCCAGAGTTGGACATCCATCCTTTTCTTGTCCAGTCTCTTCTAAACATACATTTAAAATCTTCCCTCTATCATCCATTTCATTTCCAGACTAGCATACTAACTCAGCATTTTTCTTCAGTCCAAGAACCTAACCTCTTCCTCAGTCCTCTTGTTTCCCTTCATTGCTTCTCCCTACTCTGGCTCTGCTTTTACCTCTGGAAAAGGAGATGTATATTTGGGTGCTGGCAGGACTCCCAGCACCTACTGTGGGAGCCCAGCGTGGTGGGGAAGGTTCATGCCCTTCAGCTCACACCAGCTCTTGGGTGTGGTGAGTAGCTGCCTCTATTCAGGCTGTGGCTTGGGTAGAGTCTCCTGGACAGCTGCCACAGACCCACAGAATCTGTGCTGAGGGGGGTGTGCTGTGCCTCACCTGAGTCCCTTCAGGTGCCACTGTATCTTTTCCTTCTGCTTTGGAATCCTCTGTGTAAAGCCCCTGTTGCAAAACCTCATCCTCTTATTTTGCTCCCCTTGCAGAGGTTTGTGTTTGACAGACAGGTGGGGAGGAATCTGTTGAAGATTGGGGTTTGGTTTTGTGTTTTTCCCAATATAGAATTCCAAAATAGAGAGCTTCAGTGTGCCTAAGAACTTTGATTATAATGTGCTATTACTGCAGATCTCTGGCTGCTGTCCTGAGGCTGTTGGATACACATTTGAAAAAGGGTGAAATGGTGGAACAAAATGATTATGGGAAAATCAAAGCTTTTAAAGACATTTGTAGGATGAACAGATGTTCAAACATTCTTTTATTTGGTTTCCAGACAGACGTGGAGACTTTCCTTTCATCCTCGTAATCAGTGCATTATGCTGTAATTTGTAAAAATGGCATTAAAAAAATATTAACAGGGTCATATTGTGATCTACTGACTCTGTGTCATTAAGCCGTGAAGTTAAGAATGGCAACTGGGAACATGGGTTAAATGTTGCAGAATGTGCTGTACTAGGATGCATTGTCAGACTGTATTATAATGAATCCAAAATGGAATAAAGATGTAAAGAGGTTTTTTTAATACTGCTAAGGTTGTCAGTGTTGCAAAACTAGAAATTATTACGACTGTGCAGATGTTTGGTGAGTAATACATCTTTGGGTTGCAGGGAGAGTAGCAGGGAGAAAAGCTTTGTTTTTACAAGCCTGTTTTCTACTTTTTCTTGGAATTTATTTTGGGACTGCAGTCTGCCTTATGATTGTGCCAGAGATCTGGAGCCATTAGGGTCAAAGCTGTGTTCGTGGTAGCAAGGATTCAGTAGGTGGCATCCTTTGCTTGGAATCAAAGCTGAGTCTCCCCACCTAAAAAGGGGGTATGTGCTGAAACTGAGAATTACGGGTTTGAATCAGGCTTGCAACCCATCTCTCAAAGAACAGATTCTGTTAAAAGCTGTAGTTCATATAATGACTGGGACAGGGCCATTGACTCCAATCTGTTCACCAAATCCTAAGGTACCATCGTCCTTTCTGGGTGTGCTTCTGGCTCAGTTGAAAATAGCTCTGTTTCTTAGATCCTGTGTTAATAGGTTGCAAGTACCTGACTGTGGAAAAATGAGCCATCTGCACCAGTGGAGTTCCTGGTGTGTAGGAAACCTCTCTTTCTGGGCAAGAGGGCACTTTGCTTGCCTCTTGAACAGCCACGGGGTGGCAGAGCAAAAGGGAGAGCCCAGCATGGCTGGAAGTTGCAATGGTGCAGTTGTGTCCTAGAGCAGCCACGTTCCACCCCAGCACTGCTGGGTGAGCAGCTCTGTGTTTACATCTGTAAAGTGCTCTGGGATCTTGTGAAATGAAGGATGAAAGGCAGCAGAGGAATGCTACCTTACTAGCAGCTTCAGAAACTCTTTATGTTTTTGCTTTAGTTTAATATCCACAGTGAGCTTGAAAGCTCTTAATTTAAAAACACATGAGTTTTACACAAACTTACTGAGGATATAGAGAGAATAATTTTAAGAGTAACCTGCTAAGCCTGGGAGAAGGTGAAGAACTGTAGGACTGCAGTCTGTAAGGCCAGTTTTGCTAGATGATGGGCATCCAGAAGGAATCCAGGGGTTTGGGGAGGTTGTGTTTAAGCAAGATACTGGTAGTCTTCTGGGATTCCCCACAAATCCTCCTGCTTCTCTGTGCAAAAATAGGTTAAAACCATCATTTGACACAGTTGTAGCTCTGCTGTAGACAGTATATAAGAGGAGAAAGAGTACAGTGGATCTGCTTGTTTCCTGCTGTCAGGGTCAGAATATGGAGTCTTTCCTTCATCTGCTGCTGTGCATACTATGCTGGTTTTAGTTCCAGTTGTTACTAGACTTATAGTTTAGGGTAGAATGGGGTTTTATTCCTTGGTAAGTATTACAATTCTTTTTTATTTGTGTGCCTTATATGAATACTTTTCCAAGGTGGTTATAAGTCTGCAAGACTTGGATCATCGTCTTCTCCCTCAAGGTGATTGCTGCTTGTCAAAGGTGAGTCCTCTATGGGACATCTTTGTCTCAGAGCCACGTGTTTCTGATACGCATTTATATGCTTTTCCTAGTAAATGACAGGAGAGAGAATCTGTCAAATTCTTCTCTTTTTGTAGCTCAGGGTCAGCTGTGAAAGGAACTCCTAGAACAGAATCAGAAAATCCTGCAAGATCTGAGCCCTACGCTGCTTTACAAAGCTCATTCTCAAAAACATTTGTGACTATTTAGTCCTTGCCAGTCTTGCCTGTTCTGCTTTGTTTCTTAACCAAAAGGTAATTTTAGGTCTGGATCAAGTGCTGCTAAGCTGACAACCATGGTAGTGAGTGAGGTGCCTGCTAACACCCTTCCATTGGCATTTTGGCTAAACTGATCTGATTACTTTTGATCCTTTAGGAAATCTAGTCTGTTTATCAACTTCAGCATGTTCTGTTTAGATTCATTTCTTCTCCTTTGATTGGAAGTCATGCAGTCTTGTGTTTTGGTTGATCATACTTAGATTTCTCAAGGGCCTCATTCATGTCAATCAGAGTCCATCCTTTTTGGACTGCAAACTGTTTTTATTAGGCTGTATGTGGCTCCCATTCAGATCAGTAGGAACCAGTTCTTTTATACTATTTTCTGCGAAAACTGATACCTTAGTGCTTCTAACTTCAGTCTGACAGTTAGGAGCAATCCATGCCCTCACAGTGAATTCATTCCCAAAACAGCATTCCAGAGGGACAGGCTGAAACTTAGAACCCCACACAGTGGTTTTGCCTAAATTTCTTTTAATTTTCAGTCTCAAGCTTCACTTCAACCAAAGCTGAGTGGAACTCTGCACCCTCTGCAAGAACACTGTTTTGTTAGTTGGAAAGATCAAGGTCTTTCAGAAGCTCTCTTTGACACTGTCAAGTTACTGAAATATTATCTACATTGATGCCTACTTCTGTTAATGGTATGGGATTTTTTTTTCTGCAGGACACTGGTCATACTGTCTGTGAGGACCTTAGACGTGGAGATGGGGTATTTAGTTGCTTACTGTGCAGGACTTGGAAACAACCAAAGTTATTCCCAAAAAAAAATTAGGCACCTGAGATGGTTTCATTGCCTTGTGTTGTTTTTAACTATGAAGATTAATCTGTGCTTACAACCCCACTGGATAAGTGGGCAGTTTGGTCTCCATACAGTTTCTAAATTGAGTTTTAAATCTCATGGCAAAGTATGGCAGTTTCAGGGAGAGATGTGAGTTTAGAAGAGTGGAACAGCACAGAGGTTTGCCAGATTGGAATGAAAATAGAGCTGTCAAGAACACAAAACTGAATGAGAGGCACAAGTTTAGGCTAAAATATATTTGTAGAGACCTAGAACTGCTGTAATAACAGTATCTGAGCACATTTATTTAGCAATTCTGTTGGTATATAAATATTTAAGCATCACAGGTTTTTAACATAAACAATTTCTTTTAAAGCTGAAGTTGCTGTGAGATCATTTTTGAGCAAAGCTCTTGCAAAGTATTTTATCAGTTCCAAGTGCTGACAGTTTTTGACAATTTTTGCCCTTGACATATGATGTATTTCAAAAACATTATGTACAGCTCACTCTCACTCGTGTCTGTGCAGTGAATCCATGCCCAGCTGATGAGTACAGAAGTGGGAGAGTGAATTGTCTGCTGTCACATGTGAGGTGTCTCAGGGGTGGAGCAGAGTCTTCAGGCAGCTCCTGCTGCTTCTCTTCCCATGTTTCCCTTGCTGCTGTGTGAAGGCCACTTCCAAGTGTGCTCTTGCTAGCCTTGAGGGTAGTTAGTCCAGACTCTTCAGAACATTTCCTTTCTTTCCTGGGACAAAAGAGGAAGTCTGGGATAACTTCATCTTTAGCTGAGGCAACACAGACAGTTTGTCCATATGGTCCATCTGTGGTTTGGTCTGCCTTCTGAAGGCAGATGCTAAGGTAGTCTGTGGTGTGCCATGCACCCTAACAAAGGAGGCTTGTCTAGGAAATGGTACTGGTGTCCCACTACTAAAGTAGGCAGAAGTGAACTTGTAGTAACTTTGTCCACAAATATTTGCTTAAAATACTAATGTTAATGTAATCTATGAAAGAGCAGCAAAAGACCACCTTCAATTTATACATAAGTCTTGCTAATTTGCAACATTAGTTTTGCTAGTTAGTGTGGGGGTTTTTTTCCACTTAATTAAAATTTTTAATTAGAGCATGCTGTGTATTAAGATGTTAAAGCTTTGACTGGCAGTTTGGAACTGCAGAAGGATCAGCTGTCTCTGTAGGGCTGCAGCACAACAGGGATTAGCTCGCACCCTCCTGCCTGCAGGTATGTTTAGCTTGAGTCGGATCATCAGAAAATGTTCCTCCAGGTAGGTAGCATTCATCTTCCTGATCAGACCTTGTCTGTTCTGAGGGGCCCGAGTTTAGGGGAGAGCTACAGATTCACAGATCATACATAAAGTGTAAAGACAAAGTCTCAAAACCGAATTACAAGCAGGGGAATTGTTGGGCTGTTTCACCATGGCCTTGCCCCTTTGTCCACTGACTCCTGCTGTGATGCTGCCAGGACAGGGAGGTTCCCTGTCCGTGTCCTTGGAGAACAGTTACTGTGTTGACACTTCTGCAGCTTCAGTTTTCAGTCCTGCCTGCAGAGGTTTCCCCATCTTTGCTCTGCTGATCTCAGCTGTCTGTAACACTCCATGCATAGCGAGTTGCTGGGTGTGAGGGAGCCTTGCAGGCTGATCTATTTTTCTGTTGCTCAGGCTCCCTTACCTCATTTTTCTTCTCTCCTGCTTGAAAGAAGATTCAGGGGAAGATAGGGATAGATTCTAAATTATTAGCATTTAATGTTTCCAGCATCACGCTCTTGGAAAGTACAAAAACTTCTGCCATGGATAATTATGGAATAACCTACTTAAGGGAACTGTTTCCCCAGACTCCTCACACTTCGTGGATATCTTGTGTCCTTTGAGCCTGAAAACTCGTATTTTTGTTCTGTCTAGAGTAAGTGTGGGTTTTTCTGTTAGCCAAAGAAATACACAATCATTTAAAAAACTGCTGAAGTGCATTTTCCAAGATATCTTGTAGCACTGTAACCCACAAGCTAATTATGAAACTGCAATTATAATTTGCTATTTTGAGTTGATTTCATGTTCTGATGGAACAGAAGTCATCATTTCCCTTCCTTCTTGCTGCTAATTTGTTTATCAGATGTCATCTGTCTTCGGAAGTGCAAATCTTTGCAACCTCTGTTGGTGTAGAAAGCTATCCATGCTTCCCATGGTTTTAGTAAATCAGTGCTCTTCAAAATGAAGATTGTTCAGTAGCATTCTAATAATTTCAATAATATCTGTCCCTTTTCTTAAGTATCTATCCTGCAGAGTCCTGCTATGCAGGATCTGTATTCTGTTGAGCTGTTCAGAGTGATGCCCAAATCTTTTGTCTTGGAGTCTTCTGTTAATGTATCAGTGTCATTCAATTTATACATTCTTTGTGGTTAAGTTTCACTTGTCAATATTCAATTTCAGCCTAGCTTTGGTAGTACTTAAGTTCTTCCTCCTCCTCTTCTTGACAGCTAAATAAACTTTCTGCTATTTGCAAATCTTGTCCAGTTAAAATTCTTTTCTTTCTGGAAGGTCAGTAGTTAAACAGCACTGAGTTAGTGTGTAGTTTTTTAGCAGTTGTTTAATCTTTCATTTGGTTAAAGCCATATTCTTACTTTACTTCTGTCCTTTTCTTTCTTTGGTTTTTTTTTTTTGCAGATGGTCTTTGGTAAGCCAATGGTTTAAGAAGCTGTGTGGATAATTTCAGTATAGGAGAGATGCCCAGTTTTTTCTTTGCGTTTTTTCTGGTGCTTAGTGAATTATATTTATCAGGATGATTGACCAGCCTGGTGTTCTGATTGTTGCCTTGTGGTTTTATCTGGTATTGAAGTAAGCTCACACTGGTCTGTAATTCCCGGGAGAACTTGTAAGTTCTGTTTTAATGAAAGTGATAACATTGGCAATTGACTGTAGTTAAGACGTGTATGTCTGTTAGTGTCTAAATCATTTAATAATGCCGTCAATAATCAGTGAGGGATTTTATCATTTTCTGTTGATTATACGGTTACTTAGTGGACTTGTTATTTTTATACCAAACAATGAAAGTGACTAAGGTTATCCTGGCTACTTTAAAAAACCCCAACTAAATAAGAATCTTAATATAGTTCAGAAGCATGTTTCTGTTGGATTTTGTTTGGTTGTTTTTTGTTGGTTTTTTTTTGCCATACAGAAGTACAATAACCTGAATCAACAGTTGATAATTAGTGAATGTTACCAAGCACCTCCACTTTGTGCTGAGCGGTTCTAGTTCAGAGTTGGTCACAAGATTGGATCAGGTGTTGGCACAAATTCTAGAGCTTGTCACCTTATTATGAAAGCAGATTCTGTTTTAAATTAGTAAAGCTGATATTTTCATTATTCATCTTAACTTTAAGCTAGCGCTATAAGAAAGCATAATGGAATGAGGTTTTGCTGGAAGAACGTTTGCAGGTATCGTGAATGTTGGTGGGCAACCCCTGAGGAGGGGCTGAGCAAAGCCAGTGCCCCCATTCTGCACTTGGCTACTCCTGCCTTCTGCCCATAGCAGTAACTTCGAGTCCAGTATTTCAGTGCCTTAAAAAGGAACATCAGGAGAGGCTTTGCAACAAGTTGAAAATGAGCAGTGATGTAGAAAATATGCCATGATTGAAAAAAGGCTGATTTAATTAAATGTTTATGGCTGAGACACTCTGCTGTAAACAGCCTGTGGCTCCTGGCTTGCAAATTAGGTGTCTTTCTGTTTGTGTCCAATCTCGCTGTTTGTGCTTGGGGTACCAGAGTTTCTGTCACTCTGAGCTTGAAATACTGAATCCAGGTAAGTGACTGCACTATATGAGATAGAATCCCTTCATTTTAACTACAGGAGTGCAGCCTTTCTTGAAGGGGCAGTCAACAACAGCACAGCAATTTACAGAGCAGCACTGCCACATCCATTCCTTCTGGCACTGGTGTGTGAAGAGAAGGAGCTCCATTACATGTATGATTTGGAGGACAATATGATAGTGTCTGTATAAGATTGTACCAGATCAGATGGAAAGTAGTGTACACTGAGCTTCCACTCTGTGACACCTCCATTTTTGTCTTGAAGTCCTGTGGCTTGTTTTGTCATGGGAACTTAGCAGTGATGCTCAAAAGAGAAGCAGTTGTAGTTTTAAAAGTAGTTGTTCAATCTTGGAGCAATTGTGTCTAGTTTAGAATCAATATAAGAATATTAAGAAAGCAAACCCTCTTCTGTCCTGTCCATTAGCAAGAATTCTTCAGGTAAGTGTTTCTCTGCACCTTTTCAGTAAGAAATTGTCATCTGTTAGATTGGATGTAGAATGACAGGGATTCATGTATGGAAGGAAACCTTAAGTTCCTCTTGTCCCTCTCCCTACCCAAAGGAAGGATCAGCTGTATGTGTGTTTTTCTTTTCTGGTGTCCAGCTAACTTGTTTTTAGAGGTTTTTGTCAGTAGCTATCACAGATTTGCACTACAATTAGGGTTGTTTGAGAGGGCAAGGGAACAGGTTTTGTCTCCTGGTATCTTACTTTTATCTTTCTTGTTGCAGTGTAAGCCTATTTATATATTTTTTTTATCCCTATCTGCTGTGATACAGAGAACAGACTATTCCTTTTCGCTTTGCAACGCTCTTTATGTACTGTTTATGTTTCACATTCATGCTCAATCTTCTTTTCTCTGGACTAAATGTTCTTTGTTGGTACAGTCTCTTCCCTTGGGGTCTGTGTTTCCTAGGTCTGGGGTTGTTTCTGTCTTCCTGAGCTTCTCCAAATGGTCAATGTCTTTCCATAAGTGCATTTCTCTCAGCCAGGCAGTTCTCTAGCTAAGGCCTCACAGGGTACTGAGTGATTAAAGCAGGATTTTAACTTTGAGGATCTCAGGACATCTTCCTGTTTATGCTTCCCCGTCTGTGGGTTTTGAAGAATCAGGAGTTTATTGCCTTGAGTTTAATGTGTGAGCTCAGATCACGGTGCCTCTCTATAGGTCTGTTATATGGCCTTTCATTATTCATTATGTACTTACGCATTTCAACATCCCTTCTTAAATAGCTTCCTATTTTTTCAGACTACTTTTCCCAGTTTGCTGGGATCACTTTAATTCCAGTTCTTTCCTCCAACATACACATTCTTACCTGATCTATCCACTCATCGAGATCATTAATGACAATACTGAATAGAACTAGCTCAAGGACAGATCTCTGTGAACCATGCTTAATACATCCTCCCAAACAGTGTACCATTGATAACGATTCTCTTCATGTTCTCCAAAAAGTATCATGCTCAGCCTATAATGAGTTTCTCTAGGTGACTCTTCCTTAGCTTGCTTATGCAAATGTCTTGTGAAAAACTATCAAAAGGTTTTTTCTAAATCAAACTACCTAGACCTATATTCTAGGGGGTGTTTTCAGAGTTTTTCACTCTGCTTTCCTTTGGCTTAGGCTACCAAACTGAACCTGGAGCCTGCTATTACAAGGCATGTGTTTGGTTTTGGTTTTTACTAGAATCCATTTTTCTAAGAAAAGTTAAATTTTTTAATGTGCGAGTGGATACTCAGAAATGTGGACTGCTTTGGTGCAAAGTGTACTGTATGAAGGTGATATGCAAGTTTTCCTGGTTCTGTAGGTGCACTTCAATCTTGACCTGCGAGACTGTCTTCACAGCCTGATTTAAGTATGCTGTACTCACAGGCCTAAATCAGAACTATAATCGCACGCTCGGGTGCCAAGCATCCAAACCCAGCCTGGACCCAGTTTCAGTACTTTTCTCTCTCGTGGCTCCTGTCTAAATCACAGCCTGTAAGTCTTTTGGGACTAAGAAGCAGCAAATTTTGCAACTGAATTGAATGACACTTTGGTGACAGGATGAATCCTAGAAAGAGTTGGAGGAGACATTCAGGCTCATTTTCGTGTGCGGAATAAATGGGGATTTGAATTGCAGTTAAGCATTCTGGCCCATTTTAGTATCACAATGCTTTCAGGTGTGATTAAAATGTTTTTGTTAACATTTAAAAATCAAATAAGACGTTTTCTGATAATTCCTTCTCCTTTCTTGGCCTCGTAATAAGCATATAATAAATTCAAGAGCTGACGTCATGAGGAGCTATTGGATTTAAGCCCATCTGAACATGTAGATATTAGGACGCCTCCTGCACCTTTGTGTATAATGAATGGGTCTTAGTTATTATAAAGTGCTGCACAACTTCACCTCTGCACAGGGTGTTCAGAAAACAATCCCCAGCAGGAAATGCCTGTTATTGCCTAAGCCATGGGAAATGCTCTCCTACTCCATTAGCCTCACTGCACTTGCTCATTTTTTTCCCCCCTAGTAGCTCCAAAGAGGAGGGAAACATATCTTCACAACCACGCAAGCAAGAATTAGCCCAACTGTATTTTACAGGTAAACTAACAAATAAGAGGAGAATCTGAGCGGCCCCCGGGGACCTGAATTTGTTTGCTGCTGGGCCGTTCTATCTGCAGCTGGCATCGGTGGAAACCTGAGTGCTCCATTAAAAGTCGACAACCTCTGTTCGCTGGGGCACGGGGCAAACAGAGCCAGCCTGTTCTGCAGACAGACTGACGGCCTTTATCTCCCCCCACCCAGCTCGTGATGGGAAATGATGAGACTCTGAAACAAAAAGCTTGAAACTGGGACTCGGTGCTCTTACCCTGCAGCTGTTGTACCAAGGAGGAGTAGGGACACAAGGTTGCCTTTCAGGGGCCATGTGGGAAATGCACTGAGTGCTACACATTAAGTGAGGATTGGGGCTCATCTATAGGAATGGGGAATAATGCATGGTGCTGGTGTGGGCCCCAGGTGGTGACATGGGGTGTGTACATCTGGAAATCTTCATTCCAAAACCTCAGGGGTGGCAGGGGTAAGTTACCACTCTCAAAGCTGATGAGGACAATAGTCTGTCTACTTTTTCAACCGTGCCCATGGATTAATGCCTGAACCAGCAGTGTGCTACCCTTTCACTCACCCCAAGGAGGCTCAAGCCTATGCTGTCCTGTAGCATTATCTTGCAGTAAATGTGACTGCTCAAATGATGCCTTGATGCTCTGGTTGTTCACAAAGCAGAAAGTAAGGGTATATGTGGCTATGTTCCCATGGTGCAGCAGGATTAGATTGCGTCTCAAACATATGGGATTAGGGATGATTCATGTGAAATACATAGAATTTGATGTTTTCGTCTTTTTAAAAGACGACCCTTCAGCCAAGGGACAGTGTGTCACACAAGAAGTACCCTGGGCTTTGATGGTATCACAGTTTGAAGGGAAATGCATGATAGTATGAATGCAAGGGAAGTGGTCTTTCCATTCTGAGTCTGCAGATATTTGAGTGGTAAATTCATTGGTTCTCCCATGCAGAAGTTATCTTGACCCCATCTTTGCTGCATCTCTGCCCTTTGTTCCACTGTTTTTATCAGTAGAGCTCTTCAGTACGGCCAGCAAGTTGCTCTTTGTCACAGGCTTAAGGCCTTGTTTTGTTACTAAATGCTGCTGTTTTGTTTCTTGCTGTTTTCTTTTGCAGTCTGGGTACAAGCAGTGCACTGGGGTGTTGGGGTTGTACAACAACAGTGTTGTACTGGAGTACAACACTAACACTGGATTCTTGGGGTTGTTGGGGGTTTGTGCATAATCCTGTTATCCTTTTACTTGTTATTTCAATCAGGAAGTGTTATAAAGTGTGTACAGGGAGAGTTCCCCATATCAGCTGCCTTTTGTTCATCTTAATCTCTAGTCAGTGTGAGTGACCTTTAGATACCAGTAGTTTGTGCTCTAAAAGCTTGAACGTCGAAATGAACGCTGCAAATATCCTTTTGCTCTTAGCTTTGCACCCTGTGTTGGGTGCATAGGCTGAATGATTATTCTCATTGCCTTTCAAAGGTAAAGGTGGTAGCCCATGCATGGGATTTTCAGAAACAGTAGCCCTAAACTTACTTTGCAACAGTCAGAGTGATTTTTATGGCTAACTTCAGGGGGAAGAGTGTGCCCACAACATGCGAGTGGAGGCCTAAATCAAGTTGCTATACTGGATGGTTTGCATGAGTGACCTTGGTTGATCTCCAACAGAATTTGAGCGTTTTCCCCTGAATTACAGGGATTTAATCTCTTATTTGTATGGCATGCTCTGGTGCCTGTTCAATAGTCTCTAAGTCTTTCCTCATATACACAGTAAATTGTGGTATTCCTGCAGAGGAGGGAAAAAAGGAAGGGAAAACATCTGGGGGGTGTAGAACGTGAACATATTGTCTTTTGCTTATAACAGTGTGTGGAACCTCAGGATAATCCACTGCAAGAATGGGGCAAGGATGGTTCCATGAAAAAATACTTCTGGCTTAAAGCTTGTGCCCATGTTTTACATCAATTTGACCATGGTGTTGCACTGTACCAAAGAACAATCCAAAGCAGTTACATATTGAATGAAGCAGTATAAGATCTTGCAAAAGGATTTGTGGCTTTGCCTTACTGGTACATATCACTCAATGCAGAAGTCTTGGAAATTTCACAGTCCTCCCTGGACTCTTTGGCTAACCTGGAGAGCAGAGAATGCTTAAGTCTTGACTTTTTGTAGGTGTTTCTCAAATGAGTGTGAAGTTTTCTGGTGAAGAGTGGGAAGGAGCAAAACTATATAGGCACTTTTGGTGTAGTTTGTGATTAACTTCAGCCTTTAAGCCCTTCTACCTGCATGCATAGGTCCAAGCCTACTGCTTGGCTTTGTGGCTTCTGAGACTTTTGAGTTGTTGGAGTGAGGAAGAAACCCAGTGATCTGAATGTCAACAAGGATTTGGCAATCCTGCAGTCCCCTTAGCAAGTCTGTCTGGCATGTGTGTTGAGTATTTTCTGCGATGTAAGTGAATAGCGTGTCCTTTTGGTCTTAATTTCAGCTACTTTGTGTCTCATCTCAGACTCCAGAAAAATTGCTCTGGTCTCAAGAATACCCATCTCAAATCATTTTGGTAGATGCCTTTGGTTTGCACTGCTGTCTGCCTCCTTGTTTGTGACCAATGCTTTCTCTCCCTTCCCTATTTTTTCTGACATGTTTCTGGTCAAGAGGTTTTGTTTCTTGTAGCACCAGGAGCAGAGTTAGAGGCGGAAGCAATGCAAAACTCTGATATGTCCACATCTCTCTTCAATCTGTTTATCTTCCGCAGAGGCCTGATAGTGAGTGACATTCAAATAAACAGTGGGTGAAAGACCTGATGTGCACAGTTCAAACATCCTGTCACGATCTGGGCACATGTACCTGATTGAAAAATAAACACCTAACATGCATAAACATCTGATGTGTTTTCCTGATTAAAATTTTGTGTCCCTGTGCAGTATTTTTGGAAGACTACAGTTTATTCTTCTATTTTCCCACCATCCGTAAGATATAACCTGGTTTTAATTCTTCTTTGAGCTGCTGGGTGTGACTTGATTGCTGCTGTAGGCAAGTTTATCTGAGTGCAAGTTTGTGATCTAACAAACGTTACTTCAGAGAAATACTTAAATGCTTTTCTCTTTGCAGCAGTGACCTGTTAAACCATTTTACACAATTTAACCTTGTCTCTTCTTTCAATACACTTGAAGGAAAGGACAGTGCTACAGTATAGAAAGCCATGTAGGTAGGACTTGTCTATCATTTCAAATTCTGGAATCTCTAGTCTTGCAAATTTTTCAAGACCCAGGTGAATAGAGTCCTGAGCAGCCAGGTCTGAACTAACTTGGCTTTCAGCAGAGGTTGGTGCTAGATGGTCTCCCAGTGTCTGTACCAGTCTGGGTGATTCTGTGCATCTGTGTTAGATTGTGTGCAGTGACAGCTGAAATCAGGTGTGCTCATCTTGAAATTCATGTGGTTTAAAAGAAAGGCAACAGAAGCCGTCAGTTTTATTCCTGGGAGCTCTTCAGCTTTGGAGTTGGCCTCTGATTCTGCCAGAGAACAGCTGAAGTGTAAGAATCTTCTTAACACATCACACTTCTTTTTAGGGCTGTTTGGAAGCTGATTCCCTGTCATGTGAAAATCTAACAACTATGCAACTCTCAGGCTCTGAAAAATTACTAACTGGAAGTCCTTGGGAAAAGATGAATGAACCTAAATAATAGGGGGGTGAATGCACAGAGGAATGATGTGGAAGGCCAAAAGTGTGCTCTAACACCATCCTAAGATAATATTTTAATTGCTGCTTCTCTATGGAAGGCTCCTACAGTAGGATTTTTTAACTAAAGACCAGATGTTTTCAGGAACTGAGGGAGTGCAACAGATAAACTGCTGGAAAAGGTGTAAACAGAAGGTGTGGTGAAACTCTTCTAGAGGCATCACTTACAGCAGTTGTGGTCTGGTTCCAGGTGGCACCTGTGTTCAGTGCTGGGCAGTCCTGAACATCTGTGGTGCTGCCCTGGCTGTGGTGGGTTCTCTGTGCTCTGTCTGTGAAGGTAAAACTGATCCAACAAGCTGGGAACTTACTGATCATATGGAGGGATTTCACTGCACTCATCTCACTGGAGGGACATGACTGAGTGTCCCAGAGCTGTGTTTCCAGGATAGTACTCCCTTTCACCACAGGAGGGTACTCGCTCTCCCACATTACTCGAGGGACAGACCTCGTGGCAAAGTCCTTCAAAGATGTGCTTTCTCCTACTCCAGGGGGAAGAAGATGGCAAACCCAGTTCAAGGGCTGCAGATGTGAGAGGGGATCAGGTTTTTGAGCCTCAAGGTCCTCAGTGACAACTATTTTAGTGAGGCTTCGTGTAACATCTTTGGTAAAGACTTACATGTACAGTTGATGCTTTTGTCTGTGAGAAGTTTGTTTTTACTCCAAGGCGCATTGTGTGTGCTGTTCATCCCTAGCTGTCTCTTTGCCCTCCTGCTATCCTCAGCTCTTTTCAGAAACCTTAGATTTATCGCTCTTGGATCATCTCTCTTGTTCTGGCTTTTAAAAATAAAAGCTTTTCAAAAGGCCTTTGGAATAGGCTGTGTTATTTTTGGCTCAGGCTCTTAGTGACACTCATTGCAGAATTAAAACTTCTAATTAGAAAGCAAAAAAAAAAAAAAATTGCAAGGGAAGGAAAACACTTTGCTGCAAAGTTAAGGTGGATATTTTAATTGCCCCAGAGGCATGGAATTGCAGTCCACTGCAGAGTTTGCTCTGCCCCAGAAGATCGCTGTAGGAAATGATCCCTGTTTTCCATAAGTAATCTAGAACCTTTTAATTTTAAAAGCTCAAACAAGCATCTCTGCCAAGGCGTTTGGATGCTGCCTGAGATTGATGCAAATGTTGTAATAGGAACCATTTAAAATTTACACACATGATGTGGGGAGGGTGATAAACCAAGAGAAAGTAGTAGTTAAAGATGGCAGGGGAAAAAAACTGTTGTTGCAGTAAAACTATAGACACAATGGAATTAGAAATGCAGATGACCTCTGTGACATTGGATTTTTTGAGTGATTCATTTCTCCTGTGCAAACTTCTTGAAAATTGCTTTGAGATTGTCTGCCATCAGGCTCTGCACGAAAGTATGTCTGTAGTAATTCATGTGGGCTCCTTCCTGGTTTGGGTGAGTGCTGCCTGATGCTGCTCTCTTTCCTTTTCCATATGTGTGTGCTTGAACCTCAGATCTTTCTCTGGTCCTTTTCACCGGGGCCGGAGTGGTGTTTTTGTGCTTGTTGGTGTTTGTGTGTGCTTGTGTCTGCCAGAACCCCTGCGAGGTCCAAGTTGTGCTCTGCGAAGCTGTTTTGAGGAGAGAGGAAAAAGAAAGAGAGAAGGAGATGATTGACAGTAGCCCTTTAGATTTCTGTTGTTAATGCACCAGTAATAAGATAAGGCTTATCTTTAAATGTTCATGGAATCGAGACTTTGATGGAAACAGGCTTTTGGGTTAATATATTTTTGATAGATAAAGCAGAATGAAATGGAAAGACCACGGGAACATACGGCATATGGGAAAAGACATTTTTCGTTTAAATCTCTCTCCTCACATGCTGTCTGTGAGCATTTGACATGCATATACAAATGGTATGTTTGTAAACACACACTCGGTGCATGTGTTTTGGGGGGGACAGGGGATCCCAAAAGGGGTGCTATTTAGCTAAGAGGCTGCTGAGTGAGATGAAATCTGCCAGTTGAGATGAAAAATCTCACCTTCCATCCCTCCACTTCTGTTCAAGTCCAGCTCTTGTCGGGTGGGTAAATGTGAACAGATAAGAGGTTGCAACGTAGCATAGATTTTGCCTCCCCCATCCTCTGACATGAAAAAGGAGTTGCGTGCCAGCCAGTTGGAGGAGTTTGGGCAGCAAAGTTCTGTTGGTTGAGATGCACGGGGGAGTCTGGGATGTCGTAGTCATTAATGCATTTCAGCTCAAGCTCTTTGGATGGTCTGGTTTGCATATTTGCACATTTGGATGGAATTAGCTTTCAACTGTGTGTAGTGCAGTGTCTGGGAAGGCCATGACACAGTCTCCTCACAGCGAAGAGCTGCAGCATCTGTGACTTGGATCACAGACCACTTGGTTGCTGTTTTTTCAGTTGTGTGTTTACATCACAATTGTTCAATTTTATCTACTGGCTTCATCCCTCTCTTTTATACATCTTCAATGAGAAGTCATCTGTCCTTTCTTGTCCCTCCCTGTCCATGAACCCCTATGCTGCAGCCCCAGCCACCCGACGATGCAAGTAGTTGTGACAGGGAGGTGGAGGGAGGAAAACAAAGCCTTGTCATCCTGCAATGTTAATCTAGAGAAGAAAGCAGAGGGGAAACCTCTAATGCTGCAGGATAGCAACTTGGGGGAGCAAGTGACAGAAATTGTCATTTGATTACACCAAATCTCCAGTGTGGCTATGCCAAATTGGGCCTTTGATTTCTCTTGTTGTAATAAGGTCTCTTCAGCTTGGTCCAGGGTTTTGCTTGTTTCAAGGAGTTATAAAATCAGGTCTGGAAAAGCGACTCAGGGTGGAACCTTTGGTTCTTTTCAAAATTGGTGACAGAAGTCTGACTTAATGCCATTAGGACTGGCAGCAAAGTCAGGCAAACCATTTTTCAAGGAGTAATTTTACATGGAATAGATTACAAATGCAGTAGAGCAGAAATTTCTCATGTATTTATCATTTCTATTTATTTCAGCCTTTCACCAAGTGGTGGGTTCTGGGCCCTGATTTCCTGAGCTTGCTTATCCCTGGTTGTGGTGTCCCTGCCCTTAACTGGGTGAGCCTATCAGTGTTTGTAGGCACTTGTCACAGGTGCCAACATTTGCACCATTGTGAAATTTGCTTCCTTTGGACAATTTTCATGAGTTTTGGTTAATTAGGAACCAAATGCATTTTTGAAACCTGCATATACGTTGCTTAGAACATATTTGTGTAACTCGCAGACCTCTATATTTAATTAAGGTAGAAAAACTGTCTTGAATCTAAGAAGCTATCTAGTTGCAATTAGTTCTTGTTTGCTAATTAATTACCAATGGATGATTAAAGACTTGTTTACTGAGGTTTAGCAGCTATCAAGACACACATCTAGTACTCAGGGGATTTACTATGCAGTAACAGAATTGTTGAATTAAATTCTTATTGGAGACCTTTAAACTGTGACTGAAGAAAGCTGCTCTGCTGACATTTGCTCTAACAGCTCACCTGTATCCTCCTGGTCCTGCTGCCATGGGTACTGTTGTTCTTAATGGGAGGGGAGGTTAGGCAGGTACTCCTGGCTCAGTGGGGTAACTTGTTTCCTTCTGCAAATTAAAGGTGAGGTAAACCAGGATCTCAGGTCTTGGCTGTGTTGATAGAGCAGTGCTGCTGCCATGCACTCCCAAATACTGTCTGTCATGTCTGACAGTCGTGGTTCATCTTTGTCTCTTCATGGATGCTCACATCTTAGTCCAAACAGACAGCCTTGAATGGAATCTTGTTCTGTTGAGATTTGTTTGCAAACTGGCTTGTGTTTCTGAATGTGGGCTTTTGGTTTGGCTTCTTTTGGCTATTTGCTTGGTGGTTTTCTTGAATTGTTTTAAGTCTGTGGGTTCATTTCAGATTTAGTCCCTGTGTTTATGGTCTGTTTGGTCACCAACCCCCAAATTTCTGCTCACCACTTAATGAATGAGAACAAGATTTATGGCAGCAGTTAGTTGCTTTTTTTGGGTAACCAGCTTGAAGAGCTTTGAGAAGGCGGTGTATTCACTGCCTTCTCAAAGCCAAGCTCTTGAGATGTCTGGAAATGTGCAACCATCATTGCTCACTGCTTTTGAGAGCCCTGCCCTGCACATTGTGGATGAAACAACAGAAGGGAAAGTTACACACTGATACACACAGAAGCTCTTGGGTTTACCAGTAGAGAGTTGCTTCCTACAGACTGACATGAACTAAAGCTGTCCATGCAGGTGTTGGTGAATTATAAGGGATGGAAACATGCTTTATGTGAGCAGCAGTTGAGGGTTTGGAGGGCTGGCTTTGAAAGCTGTCTGCAGGATCTTTCAGCCTCTCTATCAAGGACTGCTCTTCATTTTGGTTTTTACCCTGTAGGTCATGAAGGGAGGTAGGAGACCAGCAAGGAGTGCTGGGAGTTACTACATGGAGACAAGCTTGGTAGGATTTCATGGAGTGATTTTTATCCATTCTTGCATTTTCTCTTGTGCTTTCCTTATTTATAAGCCTGAGGTTTGGATTGCTTTTCTCCAGACTCTCTCACTAAGCAGAGCTGGCAGGGGAAAAAAAAAAAATCAGAGAGAATGAGCAACTGTGGCAGAAAAGTGATTAAAAAGAATAATTAGCATTTGCCCCTGATAAATGAGCAAAGCCATTAATTAGACTGATTTACTCCTGGCTTTTTTTTTTTTNAAAAAAGACCTTAATTAGATTTATTTTCCCCTGGTTTTTTTTTTTTTTTTTTTTTCCTTCTCCCTTTTCTCTCTCTCTCCTTTTTTTTTCCCTCTTTATCAAATGGCAGCGCTGTGACTGCCCCTTTGGTACGTTTTCATCAGCTTTTCACCAGTTGTCAGAGCTAACACCCTCCTTTCCTGGAGCCCAAGCAGCCTCTTGTAGCTAATGGATATGGAATGCAGCCAGAGCTGATAGCTGCTAGATCTCCACTGGCTTACAGGTGTTTCCATCATTACTGGCATATTATCTGCCACTAGGTCCCCTTCTTCCTCCTCCTCTTCTCTTTTCTCTCTGTTTTCACCCTTCCTTGCAGTGTTCTGGAAAGTAATTACAGTTTATGAAAAAAAAAAAAAATGCTGGCAGATTTTTAAGAATTTTATTTTATGCAACACGATGTCCCGGTGATCAAATCAATTTCTTTTTTTGGCACAGTGACAAACAGCGATGCTGCTGCTGTCTCCTGTTTGAATGTAATTACCAGGATGAAAGGGAGAATTTTAATTAAGACAATTTCCCCCCCACACCTTCTTCCCTTCCCCTTATTTAAATCATGAGCTGGGGGCTGTGGTTTTCTAGTGGTTTGTTTTGGGGGGCTTTTTTAATATATGCTTTTTTATTAAGAAATACTAGTAATCATCAGGCAATTGCATATTATATCATGATTATGTCCATCCCCCCCTCCTCCCCTGATGAGAGCTGGCTGAAGGCATGGGTCTGTGCAGAATGGGAAAATGATATGTACACAGTCTCAAATGGGGGCTTGGCACTTTACAAGCTAATATGAGCATAAAAGTCCTTGTTTCAAGACTAAATGATGCAAATGGGATCACTGGCATGTATATGGTGCTTGGAGTCTTTTGTGATTTATTATTATATGCATTCCTGTAATGCCCAGAGGCCAAATCCTTCATGCAGTTTAGGGCATAGGAAGCAGAGACAGGCCCAAATGACTGCCTGGGAAGCCAAATGGCTCAGGAACATCTCAACATCTGGATTTGACTTTCATTCTTCAGACCCACCTCTAATTTAAGGAAGCATTTGAATTGTGTGCTGGGCAGCGGGTAAAAGAAAGGTGCTTCTAGGGTAGAAGGAGGAACAAAGTTGCTGGCAAAGGGCAGATGTGAAGTGAAATGGGAAAATATGCTGGAAGGAAGCTGAGGAGAAGCAAATGGCTACTGGAGCTTGGAAAATAAGGGAATTATCTGGAATGAACTTTGCTTTTAAGGTTCAAGCAAGTGAAAATGGATATTTCTTATGAACCTCTGGCAGAGGAGGTGCACTGGCATTGGGTTTTGCAAGTAAAGACAGTTAGAGTTAGGGCTTTGTGGAGAGGATGTGAGGTGCTGAGCTAAAGATTGCAGAGAGTAGTCAACCAAATTCTCTAGTCATCCTGTCAGGGTGAGTCTTGATTTTTATCTCAGGGTGGCTGTTGCTTTGGAGGGGCAGTTCTGTCACCTCTGTGCTCTTGAGTCTCACCACTACTGTTAACAGTTATAAAGAGGTTAAGTTCTCTGGGACTGTGCCACAATGCACAGGCAGAAACATGGAGAGGAAGTTTAGTTATTTTTTTCGTAGGGAGGGCAGGGGACACTTTCCCAGTCCTGCTGAGGTTTCCTCATATCTGGGTTCACCCCATACCGCGCATCACAAACCTCCTGTGCTCCCAGGCAGGGGCAGGGCATCCTCTGCAGCCTGGCCATGCAGGTCTGTTAGCAATCCAGAGTGGCTAGTGCAGGGTAATTCAAACTGCCTCTTCCCCCCAGGGCAGGACACACACTGCCTCCAAAATAGGCTTTTTAACCTGGAGCCTTGGAACCAGGGCAATGCCATTACTTGAGACTGAAATTAGGTCTTCAAAGGATTGGTGTTAAAGGGGCTACAGAGAGGAAATTCATTTCCCAGCTGTGTTTTTGAAGCATGTCTCATGTCAGCGAAAGGTAATTTAGACCAATCTGGGTGCTTGGTTTCCCAGAACAACTGCAAGTTTATGTGCAAGTTCCTTCTTGGCTGTGCAGTGTGTGGCAGGTATCCTGAGAAGGGCTGGTTCCCAGGCTCCCCATGCTTCACCCTGCCTTCCTGGGGATCACTTCAGGCATGACTTGAAGATTGCTGGACAAATAGGAAAACCTGCAGAGCAAGGTAGGTGCCTGCCAAAGAATGAAGGCAGAAAGCTCTGTTTGGGTCTCCTCATTTGTTCAGGGATGTTCAGAGGGGTTACAGCTCTGCCTCCCACCTTGCCTGTCGCGCCGGCTGCCATGGAGTAGTGGAGCTCAGGCATTTGGGCAGAGCTGGTTGAAACAGCTGAAAAAAGGGAACTGGTAGAACTTGAATCATGTCTGAATGACTGCCCTTGTCTTCTGCAAAGAAACCATTCCTGTGTATAAAATCCATGTGCTTATACCTGTGCTTTCAGTCCAAAGTGGAAAGTTTTCTCCTCTAATCATTCCTGAGTGAGCTGTGGTGGGGCGTGAGGACCAAGGTTACTGGATAGAGGGTGTTAGAGGGGTCTAGGTGAGGAACAAAACCAAGATGGTAAGAGAGAGAGACGAAGGGATGTGTCATTGTGCTTTTGAAGGCCTTGGGCTCTGCTGGATCTGTCCTAAACCTGATAGAGCCATTCACAATCTGGCATCAACCACCACAACGGCCAATTGTTTTGGAAGAGCTGGTTTCTTTAGGATGCCATCCCTTGAGGGTTTGGCAGAGCTTGGATGCACTGGGTTAATGAGCAAGGATCAGTATGCTTGCCCCAACCACACACAAACAGATGCAATAATCTGAATTATTTGTGTGCAACCCAGGTCCCTGGCTTGCTCAATCCCAGAGTGGAAATTGCGCCTGAGGTTAATGCACTGCAAAGAATGTAGGGGAAATGTTTCGCATTTTAAACAAATAAAAATCAGTGCGTATTTTTTTAGTGCTTGCTGACCAGCTCTTCACATCCTGTTAAGCTAAATATTTGCACGGTAGTAGCGCAGAGAGGGCTGAGCAAGGAACTCCTGTGTTTCGTTTGGGTGGCTCTATATTGCGATCAGCTGCTCTTTCCTCTTCTGTCTGTTTTTCTTAGCAGGGTCAGGACGAGTTTCACAGTCCGAATGGTTCACTGCAATTCTCTACAGGATATCCTCATTTTACTTTAATGGGGAGGAAATTAATGAAACATACAGGCCCTGGGGCTTCAAATACTATACATTAATATTATCCCAACGTATTGTGGTATGTGCACTCTCTCAGACTAAACTTTACACTGGACAGAGGAAGTTGTGATCAGATTCAGGTGCCTGTGAAATTTAAGTGGTAGGGAGGGAGAGGGGGGGAAAAAAAATAAAGGAAAAGAGAAGCTTGAAGCTGTTTCCTTCCGTTTCAGCCCCTGATCAGTGTGAGAACAGGGATGTTCAAATGAGATCAGGTCAATACAAACCAAACAAACTATCCCAGCTCTTAGAACAGGAATATTAAGCTGTATTTGTGTATCTGGGAAATTCATTATTTTGATTTGTTGGTTACCTTCTTTGGAGTGAATTCTTCCCATCTGTCACTAGACCAGTAGTGGTCTAAGACAGTGGTGGTCTTTGCAGAAGATGGACCACAAAAGGATTGCAACTCTTCCTACCTCCCTTTCCTCTGGATGAAAAACACCACGAAATGGGTGACTATCAAAGGAATAAAAGAAAATTAAGTTCAGCTTCAGTTTTTCTGGTTGTTACAGGGAACAATAAGACAGGCCTGAGCATGCAGCTGTTACCCCTTGTGTGAGCCACCTTACAAGCCAACAATTTCCATGCAGTGATGCATTCCAGCTTCAGCACAGCCCAGGACCTTCAGCTGGACGTGCCTTGCCCTGAAAGTGGACTCATATATTATTAAGACTCTCAAGATGTCCAAAAAGCTTTGGCCATGTGTAGCAAACAGTGTAGACCCTGGTGCTCAGCTGCCCCACCCCATTTTTGATCTCAGCTGCTTAAATACAGCCCCTCTCATGGCAGCTACTCCTGCAGCTGGAAGGGGGTCATTAACACTGGGCTGTGTCGGGCCTACTCCTCAAAGCTGCTGACAATGAATTCGGTTTCTCCTTCTGGGATTTCTGTTTTGTTTTGTTTTTCCTTGTGCTCAGATTTCCTCATGTTACAGCAACTGGCACTGTTTTTGCATCGAAAAGAACAGTCCTTCACAATTTTGGTGGAAGAATAAAGGAGGAGCGGATCTTGTTTAGAGAAATTGACTGCATCAAGGAAAATAAGAATTTAAAAGGTCATCACAGTTTTGGGGTCTTGGGGGATAACAATGCATTTTTTTCTTTTTCATAGAAATGCACTAAAATACCATAAATTTTATATGGGCTGAAGTAGAAAGCAACCCCCTCCCATTCCCAAATTCCACATCCCCAACTCTGTCCATTTGATTTTAAATGTTGCTGAACTGCTTGCCTGGTGGAGAAAACCACAACTTGAATATTACCACATTTCACAAACTGAAGGCTCTGCCTTGGGATATGGGGACAATTTATTAGTGGAAATATCTTTAATTAATTTGTGCACAAGTTCGTGTTTTTCTTTAATTCTTCTCCCCAGGCACTTGACCCATAGTAATGAAATCCGAGAGCCCTTTTCAGAAAATGACTTTCTCAGCATTTTTGTTCCTTTTAAAGTTAAGTGTATCGCATAATGACCATGAAATGTTATCCTCTATTAGGAACACACTTTTCACTGAGAGTCTTCAAATAGACTTTATTACCAGGAACTCTGTGGTAAGCTGCCATCCGCTGCCTTGCAGTCAGACAGGCCTGGCTTTGAACTCTGCATGTGAGTATCTTCGAGGACAAGTGCTCTGCTCTGGTGGCTTGGTTGGGACTGGTTGTCACTGGAAGAAGGTGGGTCTGTGGTTTGTTTGCAGCCTCAAAGGCCAGGCTCAGGAGAGAATGTACCTTTGGCATGAGTGGCCAAAAAGCTGGACAGTGGGCACTTGCAACCCAGCCCTGCTTGACTGAAGCATGGACATCATGAACCAACACTGGTGTTTGGGAACCTCATGTGCGACCTGATCCCTAGGCAGGTCTAGGTACCTCCAAATGTTGCAGTTGGAAACACAGACATCTTTATTAAGTCTGAGCAGGGACCAGGACCAGAATAGCTCTTACTGGCCCAGTCCCTGCCAGTGTCATATTGAGGTGGCAATGTCTCAATGGTTTTCTAGTCTCTACGCTGCCACCAGGGAAAGATTCCAAACTTGGGAAATCAGGATATGTCTCTATAGAGGTTTTTTGGCTTCTTAGATACGCTTTGCCTCTCACTGCAGGCAGTCCGTAAGGATGGAACAGTTTCCTTTTGCACAGAGATGGGCCAACAGTCCCCTGTGGTTTGGCATGTGGGGACGTTAGCCCTGACACAATGATGATTGAGGGGTTGTTTGGGAGTAAGGCTGCCAAGGCAGAATGGGATTTTTCAGTTTTTTTGCAACGGAGAAAGATGGGAGGGGGGTGCTTAACAGCAACAGGCGATGAACAGTTCTGATTTATAACCCATCTGAAATATGTTATCTCTCCATCCCACCTCCTGCCCTTTAACTGCCACCCTCTAAGCCTGGCACCTTCTGATGCAACATTTAGGGTGCTGATTCAGAATGGACTTGGAGGACATGCTGTCATTGTGGAGTAGTTCAGTCTGATGTTTCTTAGAAAGTCTCATTCAAGTACTGCCTGATGTGACCTGGAACATATGCCAGGGAATTCACCATGCTGTAACGTTACTGGGTTGTCCTGGAATGGGCAGTCTTGGCCAGAGCTACAGAGTTCCTTGCACCCCTCCAACTTCATGTCTGAATCCTTTCTTGGGGCAGTAACACAAGACAGTCCCTGCCCTCTTCTGTCTCTGATGCTCATTCCAAGTAGATTCAAACACCAGGGGTCAGAGTCAGCTTCCTGGAACCAATTCACATCATGCCCAAGTGATTCATCTTATCACAAAGATATTATTAGTGTTTAGAAACCCCCTACCAACAGCAAAAAGAGCTGTTTCACAAAGGGCCTGTCCCCATTGTTTTGAGGTCATCCATCTCCCTGTCCTGGTCCAGTTTTCACTCTAATTTGTTTAGACCACAGAATGGGTGCGTGAACAACTCCTTTTGTTTTTGTTTTTGACGGGCAACCACAAGAACATTGGCTGCATGTGCTTTTGTTTGGTTGCAGTTTAACAGCTGTTCCCTTTGAAATAACCCCTTTTCTGCTGGCTTTATTTCTTAGTCGCTCTTACCCAACTTTTCTGACCAGTGAGGTTTCTCCCTCCTCCCCACCCACCTGGCCCTGTTCCCTGCTCTCCCCACCACTACCCTAGGAACGCTTTTGGTTATTTCAACCTCCGTGATTAAACTGGCCCCCAATTGTTATCAAGAAGATTCAGGAAGGAGGATGAAAAAAGGAAACATAATCTTATCTGAGAATAGAAAATATGATAAGGGCCCCCTATCTGGAGGCTGCAGTGTCCCTCGTGGTGGGGCTGCAGCAGTTCCTTTGAAAATAATCATCGACACCATCTCTGCTAAATCACCTTTCACACAGCTCAGGCCTTTGATACAAAGGCCCCTGGCAAAATTAGAGCAGGATTGTGTAGACCCCAGAGCAAACGCATTAAATGCTCAAGAGATCAGAATTAGGGGGCACCCAGCTATAATTGCACAGGAGGAACTCGTGTTCCTGGGGCGGTGGCAGTGTGCCTCTGTGGGTGTACGTGTATGCACTTTTGTGGCTCTGTCTGGTTGCTACCAGATGATGAGAGCAAGTTGTAAGGCATGACATGAGGTGCTAATTAAATGGCCTTTGTACCTTTTAATCATCCACATAGGAGAGGAATTAATGCTGGACTGAACACAACATATAATGGTTCTGAGTGCTTGATTCTTTCAGAAAGTCCCCAGCAAAGCAGAGCAGTCCTGTGCTAGTTATGCATAAACAGCAAAACCAAGTAACTTTTGCTTTTAGTTTTTGGTTTTTTTTGTTTGGTTCTCCTGCCTGTTTTGCTGTTGGAAGCCTCAGGCTTAACCTTTTCTTGTTTTATTTCAGCTGAAGTGAATTTCATAGTTTTATATGGTAATAGACTCTATTGGGCACATTGCAAAAACACCTCAATGAGTTGCTCCCAAGAACTTGAAAGATTTTTTTAAAGCATATACCTGACCTGAAATAGCACTGGTGCAGTGGAGAGAGGCTGCAGGGCCTGGGAAAATGAAATATCTTGCAGGGATAGGATGGAGGTGCATTGGGTGGATGTATAGAATCATTGGAAATACAAATATACGAGCCATAAGTACTACTTATTTCAAAAAGAAACCAAAATCTCCCCTGTAATAACTGAGATTCTAAGCAGTTCTTAGGGTTTTGGGGTACTTGTCAGTTTTTAGGTTCTTGGCATGGGGTGCCTTTCAGAGGGTGCCATAACATATCCCTTTTTAAGCAACTAGGTTGTTTTAAAATGTTTGAAATTAGTAACCTAAAAATGGAGATTCCCCAAATCCCAGCTCACTTGAGAAAATTGTACATTGCTAATTGACTCCATACATTTCTGATCATCATGGCTTATATCCTTTAGAAAATTATGTGGGTTGAACTGGAAAAATCTCACAGCCACCACCCTGTCACAGGTGTTAGCCATCAACCAAACTACCCATTTCCAAGGTACTTCAAGGCAAAGCTTAAAAATATGCTTTAAAAATGCTTTAAAAACCCAAACCAAAACAAAAACCTGTGAAAACTTTCAACAGCCGAGCAAACTCCACTCCTTTGTGAATATCAGGTTAGGAAGTTTTGCTCTGGGCATAGGAAGTGCTGAAATTGTCACATCTTGTGAAATTGTTTAACTAAAGAATCTGGGCTGAATCTGGCAAAGCTCAAGCTGTAATGTAGTTCCTCTGCAACATAAGAATCTGGTCTTAAGCTATTTCTCATAGAGGGGAAAAAATACTTTTTTCTTATACCTTCATGGTGGGACACTGCAACAGGGCGCAAGGACATTATAGTGTTGCCACCTGGTATCTCGGGGTGAAGTGTTAACTCCAGTGCTGCATAATTATTCTAAGGTTAAAAGTTTGTAAAGTAACACAGTTTTAAGTGCTGGCCTGGAAACAAATTGCAGTGGTGGGAAATTGGCACAAGAGGTAACAGATAAGCTCAGAAATCCATGTCTTTCTGCTGATCTGGCTTTCAGGGACTGGCATTTGTGAATGCAGCCCATTGAATACAAGAGCTGTAGTGTGTTGGTTTGTAACAGAGACATGGTCCGTGTGGAATAAGGTTGTGAATGACTGGCAGAACCTTCTGTCCAATTTTTTCCAGATACACAAAATATGCCCTTTAGGTCTTTTCCTCCTATTCTTCCCCCTTGACAGCACAAATTATGGATGGAGGTGCCAGCCTCAACACTAAATTTCCTGTTGCATGTTGATTTGTGGGTTATTTGTGCAAGTGAAAAACACGTTGATTTGTGGAGCATTCACAGAGGGCTAAACAGTGAATTTGGACATAAATCCACTTTATCTTTCATAGATGGGTGGAATCCTTTGTCACTTCTGTAACTGGCTATGAAATGCATCTAAACCAAATCCTCAAATTTCTTTGATCCTTGTGGGAAGCTTAAATCTGACATGTCCCATGAGGGACATCTGAAGCAAAAATCTAGATTTATCAAAATGACTGTGCTTCATAAGCTCTTTATAATTAAATGTAATTGCTGACCCAAAGACACTACATTCAAGTTCACTTGCAGAAGAATGAAGTGAGGCATGAGCCAGCCAAGACAAGCCCTGCTTTCATTTGAAGAACTCTCACTGGCATCACGGTCTGGGGGCACTGCCAGCCTGGAGCAGCCAGTCCCCTTAAATGCTGATCATGTGGTTTTGTAAGGTGGTGCAGTGAAATATCTCAGGAAACTGATCCGACTGCAGAAGAAAAAGAAAAGTCCTGCTTTTGTGTGTCCTGTGTGTTTCTTGCTACAGTGGATCAGTTCCCCAGTCAGGCTGATGTCATGGGCCATTGCAGCAGCACATGGAGGGGTTTGCTCACTGGCAGGGCAGAGGCAGTCAGAAGGGAATCCATGAAGATGGAATTGCCACCAAATTTCTAACATGAAACTGGCACCCCAGCAAAGAAAGAGAGGACCATTGTGTGAAGAGTTAAGAGGAAAAAAAAGAAAAAAGGAAAAAACCCAGGGAAAACTGCTTTGCTGAAGAGAGGGAAAAAAAATCCATAAAACAAAAACCAAACACAAATCCAATCCAAACTAAGTGTTTTTTCAAAAGAAACAGCTGAAGATCAGTGTTCTTCTGCCTGACCCAACAGTGGGGAAGGGGGCTGTTTTGGGAAGCTTGCAATGCAGGAGGGGGAGAGAGAGAAGAGAATAAACAAGAGCAATGAATGCCTAGGCAGTGAGGCTCAAAAACCCTTCCTCGTTTGGGTTCTGGCAGCAGAAGGTGATGTTGGTGACCATGAAGGAAGGAGAGCTCTCCTAAAGTGTCTGACCCTCGCATTGCTCTTGGGCTGTGGCAGAGGCAGCTGCCATTCTTGGGCCCTTTTTTTGGTTGCACCTTTTAAAGAGGGGTTCCCAGGCACTGCTTGATCCATAACCTTAGGGTGCTTCCTGCGGAGCGCACTCTTAAATTATTTTTTATCAAAAAGGCCCAGAAATTTGATAGGGGAGATGAGAAGATGGGCGCGATCAGGGAGGATAATAATGAAGAACTGTCACTTCCCTGGCTGCAGCTTTGTTGGCCCTCCTGCTTTCTGAGATAAAGACACAGCATCTGGTCTGGGTTCTATATCAAAAGGCTGATTTGGCTGCTTGATTATATATGAAATATAGATTTAAAGCTTAACTTATGTTCCCAAAAGCGAATCAATTGCAGGGTAAAGCCTGACACATTTGTTATGATCACTAAAGAGCTTTGCTGGGCTTGTTGATACCCATAGTGGCTGGAGGGGCTTTAAACAGCTGTTTGGATCCAGTTTACTGAAATCTTACCTGTTCTGAATTTATTTATATATTTATTAATAACAGCTAAGGGCGGGAATGCTTTCTTCTCTGCTATCCTCCTTCACCTGAATTTCAGGAACTATCTCCAAAGAAGGAGTCAAACATCCTTTTCCTGTGCAGAAAGGAAAAGAGAAGCAGAAAATCTTCCAGAGCCAGTGTCCAGAAGGACTGTGATCCAGCCAACTACTTTATTTCTTCTGGAGCTGACCTTGCTCAACTCTTTGGTTAAATGCTTTGCTGGATCTGCTGCTTTAGGCTTTGGTCCTGGAAAGCAGAGTATATCAGACCTAGAGAAAAACTGCCCTAAACATCACTACATGGTTCTGGTACCCATGCAAGCTTTTGTAGAACAGCCTGGAGCATCTCTGTGGGCCCTGGAGGAAGAAAACACCTTCAGGGGCTGTGGCTCTTTGCCACGGTCACCTCCCTGGCAGCACTGACAAGTGCACAGCCAGAAGGTCAGTGCAACACCAGGAGTTTGCCAGCTGGAGCCATCCTGCCTTGGCTGACAGGCCTCTGGGGCTTGTCTGCTCACAGATGACACACACATGCATGCACAAATAAAACCCTGGCAATCACTTTCTGCAAGAGCCTCGCTGCTTCCAGGGGGAAGGAGTGCAAAGTAATTTGATGCCTTCATTATCTTCATAACATGAACCAATTTGTCAGCAAACTACTGTGCGGCCTGATTCCTGATTGCAGGGGAAACCAGGCTGGGAGAGAGGACTATTATTTGCAACTAGTTTAAGCATTGTTCTTTTTCAGAGGAATATAAATACACTGTGTAGAGCTGGCTCATTAGTCACTTATCCATTTGTATTTACGGTTTAATTAAATAACTGCACGGGAGGACTTTGGTTTCTAATCGCGGTAACAATGCATTTTTGCCCTCCTTATGGCAGTTTCTTTCTGAAGAAGGCTTTGTAGCCATGAGTGTGTTTAATCTGTCAGCTCCCATTCCTTGATGGAGAGAAGAAAGTAAAATACTTTAACCCACATTGTACAGATGGGGGAACTGATGGGTAAAGAGTTTCAGTGACCAGCTTCAGGTTATTCTGGTTACTGCCTGCTTGTGAGAGCACACTAAGTTTTCTGCCTGAAAAGCAGGCTTAGAAAGTGAGCTGCTGTTTGCTTCTAAAGAGATTGTTCTCACAGAACTTTGTAAGAACCACTTTTATCTTCTTGTTTCATTACACTTTCCAAGCTTAGTCCACTTTTCCAGTCACCCTGAATCTGGTTTTGTTTT
The DNA here is from genome assembly GCA_013400415.1 of Scytalopus superciliaris. Taxonomy (NCBI): domain Eukaryota; kingdom Metazoa; phylum Chordata; class Aves; order Passeriformes; family Rhinocryptidae; genus Scytalopus; species Scytalopus superciliaris. The sequence goes on along the minus strand of VXBX01002109.1, from coordinate 1,910,608 downwards.
GCAGATATGGGAGAGATTTTCTTGCTATTGCTCTGATTTTAACCTAAAGCAGGAAGAATGGAATGTACTGGGTATGATTCCTCTGAATGAGCTCCTGCACAGGGCCCTGTGCTGCTTCCCCATTCCAGGAGCTGGATTACATGCAGGATGTGGCAGGAGCTACCTACTAAGCTGGGTGTAGCACAGATGTGAGATGAGTTACAAACAACCAGAAAAGCTGCAACCAGGTTGGGTGATCCTCTGCCTTTCTCTGAAGATGATGACCCCTACTCTGGTATTGCTTTCTTTTCTAGTATTGTCTTCTGGTACCAAACCCTTTGGGTTTCTTACCACCCTATATTTCCTATAAATACAATTCCACAGAATATTTGCTTTAAGTTTTTGCTGGGACACAGTCTGTGTCATGGCTCTGGAGTGGAAGACAGGTGAATATAAAGCTGCATTTAATAAAAGGTAGCTTTCTGTGTCTGCTTATCCCTTCGCTTCTTGCATCAGCTCCCATCTGTGATGTCAGTCTGGGACAGAGGACAGAAGGGTTATGAGATCTTCTGATCAAGCATGCATCTTTTGGCAGTGCTTTGACTTCAAGGCTGAATTTTCTCTCTGAAAAGTCAGACGAAATCTAAAGGAGCTGCCTGTTGCTTAGAGAGGAAGAACTCTTTGACATTGTGTTTTGTTACTCCTAATCCCTGAGGTAGCTGATGTTTTTATTTCATATTTTTCTCTCTCTCTTCCATGTTTAATGTGGTCCCTTAAATTGCTAAGCTTTTTTTTTCCTCTTTAACTCAGTTAAATCAGATTCCCCATCCCTGAAATATAAAATACATGGAGGTTTTCTCTAAAGCATAGTTTATGCAAATAATTCCCTCTCTGCATTCCTGTGCTAGAGTCAAGCACTGCATATCTGATTGGGCTCTTAATGACTTTTGGGAATCATTTAAATATCTAGCTGACTAGCCCAGTTAATAATCAAAGCTGCAGCTCCTTGAAGCAGGAGTGACTCATGGAAGAAGAAGAAAGCTTCTGGTTATTTCTAAGCCTCGCTCCTGCCCCTTCAGCGCTGTGCAGGCTTGAAGGGCACGCTCTTATCAGATGTTCCCAGGCAATGTGCATCCTTTCTGTCTTGCTCCCAGTCACACGTTCAGGTGTGCAAACTGCCAGCTCGCTTTCTGAACATCTGTTGCCTGTGCACCCCGTTGCAGGGAGATCACTGGAGCTTGCAGATTAAGCAGTTCAGGGGCAGATTTAGTGTTTGAATTGCAGATTTTTCTGGAGGGGAAACCTTTAGATGCTGAGGTGGGGATAGTGCTTGGGAGACAACTGTCTTTACTCCTGTGTGTTTAAGTGTGTCCCGATGCTGCTGGTACTATCTGTGGATGAATCAGAAAACAGTGAACATTGGGATTTGCCTTTGGGATTGCTCATCTAATTCAGTGTCCTTTCCCAAATGACTGTAACTTTATGTTTGTCTGTATTTTTAATGTAACATCTTAACATCTGTAACATCTTAACATCTCCAAAAGTTTCATTTAATCCCTAAAATGAGCTCTTTTTCACATTTACATCTGTTCTAGAGTGTTGTGGATTATTGTCATGTACTGTTGTTGCTGTCTGTGCTGCAGCCAAACATCTGCTTTGGTAATGGAAAAAATAATAATTGCTGTATGTTTCCCCTTCTCTTGCACCCCTGTATTACTCTCCTCAACACTAACATGATGTTAGGCTACCTTTGGCATCTCTGTTCTGTTTTGTGTCCTGAATGGCAGTGTTCACTGAGACATGCTGCTTCTCTGATTTATGAATCGAGATATATTCCACCAGAGAGAATGACTGCCCGAGGGAGGAGAGCAGGGCTTTGATCTCACTGTGCTTTTGAAATATGACTGTAAAATCAGAATTAGATTGTAATCTCTTTGGGGCAGGGACATCTTTGTTTGCCCTGTACAGTGCCTAGCATGCTTTGGGTGCCATGTTATCAACAACAGAGGTTGAGTAATGGGTGATGCTCACAAACTGTGTCTATTGACCCTGCAGAGCTGAGAAGCTGTTCTCTCCTCATCCTGTTATTAATAGTACTTTAATTTTCTTTCCCCAGCTCCTCATCTCCATAGTAGCTGGACCTTGTGGGGCCCTCTGGCCCTAAGTGTGATGGGATGGACCTGCTGCCAAGCCATTCCCGGGGGTTTGTGCTGTGGATATGAGCTCTGCCCCTTGCTGTGCACAGCCTTGTGTCTTGCTGTGCCAGCCAGGGTCAGCTGCTGTGGCTCATCTGTGGTACTAATTTTCTGTAATTGACCTTGAGTGCCTTCTGAGGCTTCAGGAAGCCTTTAAATGGTGAAGGTAGCAAGCACAGGGGTATGCTTGCACCTGAGAGAAGGCCAGCAGACACTTGTTCCAGCCTTCTGTTCCTCCAGGCTGTCCTCACCAGGAGCTCAGCTCCCTTGCACGCTGCTGCTGGTGGTTTGCTGTAGAGGGACATTATTGCAAAAGGGACTTGAGCACCTGCTGTTTTAGGTGTATTCTTACAAAGAAAAATTCTCATGAGCTCCTCAGAGCCTCTTTGTTGTCTTTTGCAGCACAGCCTCAGTTCTTAGAAAGGGTCTCTGACTTTGCTTGGCAAATACCTGAGCAATTTAGGATGGAATGTGCATCTTCCCTTCTAGAAAGCCACCCCTGGCAAAAATCCCAGGCAGAGCCCTGCAGTGGGATGGCCACATGCAGGGAGCTGCTGAGACCAGTCACAGGGTTTTTCCCTTTGCCTATGCGAGTGTAGAGATGGCATCTCATTCCTTCTCTTGGTTTGAAGTTTTGGAGAAGACCATGAGGGATTTATTCACTGGGCTGAGTTTTGCCAAATCCACAAACTGATTATCTGAATTTTTGTTTCTTCCACTGTCTTTTTTTTTTTTTTTTTCATTCAAACACACTTCTGCCCCACCCCCCAGATGTGAAATATCGATTTTCAATCACCTGCCCTAAATCAAAAGGTTTTCAGCGGGGAAGGCACAACTGAAGATGTCCTTCAGAGCTGCTCTTTCCTCAGCACAAAAAGCAAGACTATACATAATGGTTTCACCAAGTTTTTGCTATTGCTGCTACTAAAAAGTCTGATTTAATTCAGTCCTTGCACTTGAGTGAAAAAACTTGCCTTATCATTGCAGGGAAGAGGAAGGAAAAGATACTTAAGGTGCAATTGCTGTGATTCCTAAATGCATCATGGGTTTTGATGCTGAAAGAGCTGACCTTGCCCTCATCAACTGCTTATGTGGCTCTGGTTTCTAAGGTGAAAAATGGGATTACAGTCTGTTCTGTACCTGGAGGTTCAGATTTGAGGATAGTAGATTCCATAGCCTTGATGGCTGGAGTTTTACAGCTTTGGGGAGAGAGAGCTGCTCCTCTCCAGAGTGCCCTGTTGTAGTGGGGAGGCTGTTTACCCTAATGGCAACCGTTTTTGAAGAGGGGGTGCAGGATAGGTGCTCATGTTATTTGACCTGAGTTGGCTGTGAAATACAGTCCCTGTGGAAGCTCTTTCAAAGAGGACTGTTTTCATGTCTGTCATGATAAGATGTAGGAACACTTTTGAAATTATCATTCTTTCCTCAGAGTGGATTGGACTTTGGAGTGAGGCATAAAATGTGTCTTTTGAGACCCACCAAACTATGAGTTAAAGCTGAGGTGCACAGCTTAGCTGTCTATGGTGCTTTGCTCTAAAACGGGATGTGTGGTGTCTCATTTACATGGGCTATTGATGTGTCCTAAAACTCTCACCTAATTATCTTGGTTCTCCACCTACAAAGATTGTTGCAGAGACAGAAATTTCTTGCCTTCCCAGCCAGCAAAAAAAAAAAAAAAAAAAAGGCAAAGAGTGGGTACAGGGAAGTGGTGGGGGAAGAGCTCACAAGGAGACTTTGCTGGCAGATGACTACAGTGGATCTTACAACCCCATTCAGCACATCTGTCTCTAAAGAGTAGCTGATGGCATATGTGAAATGCAGCAAGTCCTCGGGCTATTGTGTAACTTGGGGGATGCCTGCAGCCGCTGTTCATAATTAATCATTTAAGCAACAGTAAAATCAAGTGACTTTACTGACAGTATCCAAACTGCTGACCTCAATGCATTTTAAAAGTTCGCTGGATACTGAACCTCAAATGACCCATGGATGGATCTGGAATAATAATTTTCATAATCCTCAAGTCATTATCTTAAGAGGGAACGTATTGTTCTCCTAATTAAGTCTGTCCACACGCTGTGCAGCTTCCCATGCAAATGCACTGTGCATAAACTAATTAAAAGAAATATACAGCCACAAGGACTTAAACGGTCTTTTATGCAATCTCTTTAAATTATAGTCTCCCTCCTCCCCCCTCACACACACAAACTAACAAGGGATTCGGCACCATATTCAGCAGGGAAAACCACTGAGCAGTTTTGGATCAGAATTTGGAATCCCCCAGAATTTATTAGAAAGCTTTTGTTTTATGACATTTTTGTGAGGGCCCTGGATGTGTAGAAGACCCTAATTAAGTGAGAGTTATGATTGTTTAATAGGAGACAGTCCATGCCCTGAAGAGCTTACAGTCTAAACAGACAAGAGAGCCAAAAGCTGAAAAATCCTTGTTTTGCAGTTGAACAGCTCAGCCACTGAAAAGTTGAATGACTTTTTCAAGGTCATACATAGAGAGCTGGGAACTAGAGGCAGACCTACTCCAGCACTGTAAGCACCTGAGTCTTGTGCCTTTAGTAACAGACCCAAAAGACATAATACATAGAGACCAATTTGGTGCAAGAGCACTAAAGTGCAGTTTCCCAGTGGAACTCACTGGTATTTTGTTGGCTGGGAAATGGCTGTGAGGCTGCTTGGCTGTTTTCAGTAGTTGTTTCATGTTCTCTGGTGAGGTGGAGGCTGTGCCCCTGGAAAGCAGTATGCTGGGGGCACGTGACCATCTTAAAACATCTTCTGCCATGTCTCCCCACAACAACGCTGTGCAGACACAGAAGTCTCCTGTGCCAGCAGTGTCTGTGTTCGTGCTGTCTGTGTGCCTCACATTGGATCCTGAGTTAGAGGCCAGTCCAGGGTTCATGAGTTTGTGTTTGGTTGTGAACATGAATGAAGCAAGACAAAGGGTATAATCAGGGTGAGCCTTTTTGCTGCTATTTCCCCTGGGACTGTTGCTGACATCACCTTTGGCTTCTACTTCGTAGAAGAGGAGTGGAAGCTCTGGATGTAGGATGTCCTGTTTGCTGTTTTCACTCTTCTACTCATGTGTGTATCTGGTGTCTGTATGTTTGCCAGAGTACTGTGGTGCTACTGATTGCTCTCCTCCTGTAAGGAATCAAAAGCAACTGAATTATTTTGTCAAATGCATCGTGATGGTCTCCACGGGGGCAGGGAGAGGTGTCTGTACATATTAACATGCTAAATTGGAACATAGCTTAAACCAGTGGGTACACCAGCAGGAGAACTTGGATTTTTGTCTTGCTCAGCCTTTCTCCCAAAAAAACACTTCTTGGCTGCTGGGGTTATGAGATTCTCTGGCTTAGATCTGGGTCATCTGATTTGGAGCAAAAACCTTGTAAACTGAATCTGAGTTCAGTGTTGAAGCATCCCAGTGTTTTCGCTGGTCTGAATGCTCTTCAGTGGGTTTGGTGGTAGAGGGATTGGCAATTGCAAATCTCATATGCATGATTGTGGACCTTCTGTGCACAAAGACCAGGAGTGATAGCTCATATCACATGGAGCAGCCAGGAAAAGAATAGTTTGTGAGTAGTCTGACCTGAGCAAAGTACTACAAAGAATCTGGTATTTGCACTGAGGTGAACTGGGACAATGCAGCCATGCCCATCCGTGTGAGAGGACACAAGTGATTGTTGTGCACCTCACCTACTCTGGACCAGGGGGAATGATATCATCTGCTAGATGAAGATGGGCTGTGTAGCTAACAGCCCTGCAGAAGCCTAAGTTTTGCCAAATAGATATTAGTTGGCAGTTGCAGCTTCTAAACAAGTGATATCTGCAATTCTTGAGGCAACGGAGCTGCTTCAGAAACAGCCCATCAGTGTGTGTGTGAACACCATCCATGGTGGGACTTGTTCAGAGTGAAATGACAAGCAAGCCCTTAACAGGCCAGGCATGGCTGGATAGGAATTTGCACATGAATTTTGGGAAAGCATAGGGATTTTCTTGCTTTCCTCTTTAGGTGGGCGTTTACAAGTGCAAAGTGGATGATGAAATTTCCTTAGGCTGGTCTTGATTACTGTCTCATTCTGTGCATGTGGCAGGTTCCCTGACAGCATCCCTATGGATTCAGCAGTCATTGGAACAGGCAGCTGGAAAAGGAAGGTGAAGAAGAGCCTGGCCTTGCGGCTGGGAGGCCCCTCAGCACAGGATCAGAACCAGAGCGAACAAGCAGTTCTCCTCTTATCTGATGTAGCCTGGAGAGCAGACAGATAGGACTGCAGCAATCAGTATGATGGGAATGCAGTGGGTGGACTCTATCAAGAGAAAAGAAACCCTCCCCTCTATGGATGAACCTTCATCTCCCTGTTTCCCCCCTCTCCAGTCCTCATTCCGGTAAGAGGGAGGATCTTTTCCCCATCCAGCAATGAGATGAAAGAGTGCCCCCCATTTGACACTTCATGAGTTGGCTGAACCCAACAAAATGATCTTCATAAAATCCTGATTCCAAAGCATCAAAGCCTTTTCCTGACTGGTAAAAACCCTAAAAATTCCTGGAAGGACTGCCAAAGGGCAATGGGGCTGATTCTGTCAACTGCCTTTGGTTAGAGCTGGGTTTGGTTATTTATGGGGGCCGGGGGAGGCAAGAACTTTCCAGATGGGCGGCTCAACCAAATATAACAATGATAAAAATCAATTCAGTTATGTGAAGGGAAAAGAATGCCTGTGCTAAAGGGCCTGCATGAGGCACACACTCTCTGTGCTGACACATCCCTCAGCACGATGCTGCTTGTGGCATCCCACTCTGTGCTGTCTCATCCCTGTGCATTACACAGACACATCTGTGTCTGCTGAATTCCCTCTTTGCTGGGGGGATTCTGCCTTTATTTAATGGTACCTACCTAATGGGACTTCACATTGAGTATCTTGTGCAAGTGGGAAGATAGCTAGGAGTCAGGACTGAGTGGGAGATGATAAATATCTGGTGAGAGGGGAAGTTTGGTAGAGAGGGTTGGAGTTGGTAACTGCAAACTGTTTTTGTATGAGTGCACCCTTGGGTTTCCTGTATTAGTGCAATTTTGGATGCCTGCATGGATTGTTAACAGCCACAGAATTAGCCAGTCCAATATCCTCATCTTCTTAGTGCTGATCTTTATTTTTGGAGCTGTCCTTTGGTAGGAAATCTCCAGTACAGTCACAGAAAACAGATGCAGAAAATTGTCCCTTGGGTAATTCCTCTTTTCCACTGAACCCTCTTGTACTTCATAGAATTATAGAATAGTTTGGGTTGGAAGGGTCCTTAAAGATCATTTAGTCCTGATCCCTCTGCTGTGGGCAAGGACATCTTGCTCAGAGCCCCATCCAACCTAGTCTTGAACTCTCAGTCTGGTATTTGCATCCTTGGCCTCACCTGTTGACCAACATGTGTTTATGCTGTTGAAAAGGTGGTGAGGCTCAGCCTACTGAGGTTGCTGATCATCACTGTGCAGTGAACTCCAGCTCTGTAGGTAAGTGTAATTAAATTGGGGAGATTAGCCTGTCTTATCCATCAGACAGAGCCTTATTGAGTTGGGTTTCTTTATTTAGGTCAAGTGCTACACCTGTTAGTTGTCCCACTGTTGGGACTTTCCGCAGTCTGCTGGCTTGAGGGAACCCAGCCCTGGCCACAGTCATCAGTCAACTATGATGCTTCTTCCTCTCTGCTCCACAGTAACAAATGGGCCCTGCTTGGAACACTTCAGCAATTCAGCAGGAGAGGGACAGGATGAGGTGAGTGATTTGTTTGTGAGTCAAAGGGCAGGACCCTTGTTTCTTATTAAAGGCCCAGGAGATAAGAGACACCATTGATGTTTCAAGGTGTTCTTATCATAGGCTTTAGCCTGAAACCACACTACTCATCCACACCTTGGTAATGAAAATGGAGAATTTTCTTCTGCTGTTTCCAGTCTCTGGAATGCCCTAGACAAAAGAATTTTTCAGACACATCATTTCCTTTTGTGAATCAAACTCTAACCCCTTAACGTTCAGCAAATAATTTGTTCCAAAGGGACTGTGTTGTATGTGATCGTAATTACATTTGGGTTTTAATAATCATAAACACTCCTGTTTTCTAAGAACCAGCTAAACTGATTTCCAAATAATTTAGTTTGAATGGCATGTTTTGTGTTTGTGTAGCATCTTTTCCCTCATACACACTTCTAAAGAAAAACAAACAATGTATTAGAAAAAAAAAAAAAAAGCAAGTGTGGGGGAAAAAAACCTCGGAGAACTTTAAAAGACTCTAAACCTGAAAAGGGAGGGTGGGATCAGCTAATTTGTCCCTCTTTTGTATGGTTTATTAAGCCTTTTGTTCTGGAACGCATGGGTTCAGTGGGAAAGCGGTTTTTGATATATAATGTATTTACTTTTGCTAATTAATTAAAGCAGTATTCATATGAAAATGCCGACTGATAATGGCTTTCACAGCAACAACTGTGTTTTTTAAAGTAGCAACTTTTAATTACAAATTGACTGGCAGAAATATATAAACCCAAATATTGTTCCACTGATTTCCTTTTAACTGTGTTACTCTTGCTTGATTTATCGGATTAGGGCTTTTCACACATAGTGCGTACAAGATATTGTTTTTAATGAGAAATTAAAAGATTACCAACAATACCCATAAACCATTAAAAAAAACACAAACTCTAGATGAATGGTAATTAGACAGAATGATTTGAGGCTGATAAATTGAAAGCAATTAATGTATTTGTTTGGGATTCTGAAGATAGCTCTGGGTGTTCCAGAAAGCACTGAAGGGTTCAGATTTGGTGCCAAATTGCGTACGGAGATACCTGCTCCGCTTCCAATGTCCAGGGCCCCAGTGGAGAAGGTGCTGACAGGGCTCCACTGGGCTTTGGGAAGGGGGAGAGGTGAGGAGTTACATGAAGGGGTTTTGTGGGGAGGGCTGAGGGGATGTATCTGGGCAGGGCTTCCCTGGATCAAACCTTGTCTGTATTTCACTGTTGTGTGTGACAGTGCAAGGAAAACCTTCATAGAACACAGAATATGTTGAGTTGGAAGGGACCCACAAGGATCATTGAGTCCAAATCTTCCCCCTGCACAGGGGCATCCCCAAGATTCACACCATGTGCCTGAGAGTATCAGAACTTGAGGAGTTAAGAGCGGGAGGGAAATGTTGAGGACAAGTAAAGTTTTCTCATCTGTGTTGTGGTTTATTAGGATTGCATCTCCTGATAACTCAAAGTTAGGTCTTACTGAGTCAGTAAGCCTGCATGAGATGCTCTCTTTTGGGACATGACGAGGTTGCATTTGTTAATGATGGCTTGTAACCCCAGCAAGAGCATCCTGTTTCTATTCTTTCTCTTATTCTTGGCAAAGCAAATGTTTTGGGATTCTGTTTCAGCAAAAGGAAGTACTCTCGGGTGGTGGTGCCTTTTGATATTGTTCCTTGTACTTGGGTCTAGAACAGAACTCACCATGATTTCCCATCTCGGGAGAATTTCTCAGCACAAGAAAAATAGCCAAAATCAAGTAATCTCTTAAATTGGGATAGTGATGTCTCTGCTCAAAAATCCTCAAGCAGAATAGCCCTCCCCACCAGAAGACCTAAAGCCACAGGCGACGTATGATCTAAAAAACCAAAAACATCTAATTTCAATTTTTGCTGTTTTTATTTCAAGTCTCGTCCAAGTGTAAATTAGAACACTGAAATACAGTCAAGGCAAAGAAAAACCTGAAACCTTTTGCCCATTTCCCCCCAAGCCAGGAGTATCTGTCAAAAGCAGCCCTTCTTACACAGATTTTCTTTGTGATAATTTGAGATTTCTGATGAGGGGTGGGGTATTTTCATGGGAAAAAATCTTGACGTGGAATTCTGCGAGTAGAATCCTTTCTCGACCATAGGCTTATCTTGCTGTTCCAATCCCTCCTTTAGATGTATTCCTTCCACTAGGCTTTTTAGTGCCTATCCAGTGTAGAAAGAAAAGCATTATTTAACAAGGCAGGAGCAAGAGAACAGAGTATGCCCTTTGAGTTCAACCATCAGCTGCTGGTATCTTGTTTGGGGAGATCAAGCATTTGTCCTGCAAGTGGACATCAGTGGGTGGCCAGTTCTTTTGAAAACCTGGTCATTGCATTCCAAGTTAAAGTTGTTGGACTGAACCAGGATGGGTTTTTTTGAAGTTTTACTCCAAAAACTTACGTTCTCTGAGGAAATGTCAAATCTAGGGCCCAATTTGCTTACTTGTTTACTGTCTCTGAGGCACACTGAAGTCTTGCAGGCTCTGAAGTTTGCATTTGCAGGAGTAGGAGCCCTGTCTTTTCTCTCAGTGACTCTATCCCTGTGCAACACACTGTGGCTCTCCTGGGGTGATTTGTTACAGCTCCCTTCCATCCTACTGGAATCGTGGTTGGTTGCACAGAAAAGTAGGTGTGTTAGCAAGGAGTGTCTTTCTTCCAGGGCTGAACTGGACAAGGTTCCACTTCACCCAGCAGCCTTTCTCTGGGGAATATTTCCTGGGTAGTTGCCACTGCTGTGAAGTAGCATCTTGAGTATTGCGTTTCAGTATTTTTCATTCCTCCTGTACTGGTTCAGCCATCAAATTAACAAATAAGGTTCTTAGAGGAGCCACCTGGGACCTATTGCTCAAGCTGGTTGCCAGTAAAATCCAGTTGCATGTAGCAAAAGGGAAAAAACCAATAAGGAAACAATAATAGAAAAAGCTCTGTTAAAAAGGCATATGGGTACAATGTTGCCGGCCCCGTTAACGAACCTGTTACATTCAGTAGTGCAATAAAATTCCAAGTAATTGCAAATGAAACTTAATGCCTTGTAAAAGAGCTCAGCTCCTTTCTTCCGTCACTGCAGCTTTTTGTACTGAAGGCTGGGTCCAGCAGGAGGTGTATGTGTGCTGCTCAGCCTGAGGAGGCTTTGGGGAAACAGCTGATTAGCTGTGGACAGTGCTGAGGTTGTTAGAAAATGTTCCGGCTTTTTCAGCCAGCCCAGCCTTCTGCAGGAGGACGTGGAACAGGGCAGCACATGGAGAATTTGACCTCGACCCTGTTCCTGTGGGATCCAGTGTATTCTGGTCTTCCCCACAGGCACAGGAATCACTTCAGACTAGTCCAGCCAGGACTCTGATGTGGTGGTTACTTTTTCCCTCTATTCTTAAGTCTGTAAGTTTTGTCATCATCCTGACTAGAGTGGTGGGCTCAAAAGCCCTGCAAAAGCAAGACAGAGCATCCTCCTCACCTTGACACTGTGTGTATCCTTTTGGGCTTTGATCCAGACTTTTTCCCTGAATTTTTAAAGCACATGATTCCTGACTGCTTCAGGCAAACCCTATTTGTTTGGGGAAAATAGATTCATGACTATGCTCTCTATTACAGATTTTGGATAGTAACCGTTTCTTTAAGTCATAGGGCTAAATCCTGATTGCCTTTCCTCAACCCTCAAGTCAAATTTCCTTTGTGTGAATAAGAAAGATGTAGGAGGAGGGGATTTGCAGCTCTAGTCTTTTCCAGTGAGTATAGTGATTTTTTTTTTTTTTTTTTTTTTTTTTTTTTTTTTTTTTTTTTTTTTTTTTTTTTTTTTTTTTGGTGTTTTTTT
>VXBX01002109.1:1847380-1898780 GCA_013400415.1 Scytalopus superciliaris | reverse complement strand
TTTTTTTTTTTTATTATTGTTTAGTGCCTGGTCTTTGGGGAATAAGTAACTGCTTGAGAATTTTAGCTTCTTATCAAAGGCATATTTCTAGTCCTTGTGTTTGTGTAAACTCCACACCCCACTCCCAATCCCCAAATAATTTGAAAGTGTGATTTGGTTATGCCTGAAAGACTCAGGATCCAGAAGGCAGAGAAAAACAACCCATACCTGTTATTAAAAAAAAAAACACCACTACCCTCTCCCCAAACTGGTGATATTTGAATTCCTGGGCTTGCATTGCTGATTTTGGGCCAAGGGAACTGAAGGCAAGTAGAAGAAGCCTGACTTGCATTAGAACAGAGAAGCAAGAACCTGGCAGTTTGCTTGAAAATGACCTGAGCCTGTTAAGCCAGATGTGCAAATGCCTGCAAAATGATGTGAGCAAGGACTGAGTGCCATAGAGGGAAATACCAGCCCTTAGAGAACACCTTTCCTGCTTCCACACATAAACCCTTATTTTTCAGGAGAGAAGTATCAGTCCTGCAAAGGATGATATCTCCTCCTTTACTAGTCAGATTTTCATTTAAATTGCAATGCTTTGTTTCCCCACATGATTAACTGTAGTTGGTAAATAAAGCTGTGAATGGCCCTTTTAAGTTACAGTGATGGTTCTAGCTGCCCCCACTTCAGTTAAAACCGTTTGGTGTCCTTCTTTCCAGGTACAAGCTAGCAGAAATCATGGGGTGCACTCTGAGAAACAGCCCCTGCTTTCTTTATTATTGCTCTTTCCTTCCTCTGATGGCATGAGTCAGGGGCACTGTTGGTCTCTGAACAGACAGCGTTTTTGCAGTTAATCTGCCTATTTCATTGTTTGACTGAGCTGTGGCATGCTCTAAGGTTTGCCTTCATTCTCTGTAGTTGACAATAAAGGGGCAAATTTCTGAAATTCTAGCAGGATTTCTAGAGGAACTTCCTTCCTGCTTTCCCTCCCTCAAAAGGAAGCAAACTCCTGCAAACACACCAGCCCATTTCTTTTCTTACAGGGTTAGGGCTGGCATCCTTTGTTAGCTTCCTGCATAACCATGGGTTTGGCTTGGCTTCTCTCAAGGTTCTTGCTGAAATTGGTCCAACACTTTATCCTCACATCCACCCACGCATGTGAATTCCTCAGTGTCACAAGTTGGTTAGGATCCATGTCATAAATTGGTTAGGATCCATGTAAGTCATGGCATCTCTTCGTCTTTACCCCGTCATCTATGCCTGTTAAAAATACATGTGGCGTTTAAAATGGAGGCAAATGGGAATATATACACAAGGTGGGGATAAGGAACTGAGAGAGGAGACAGAGTCTGCAGAGTCTATTAGGTATTTTCAATTAATGGCATGTCCCTTAAAGCTGGATGTGAAGTCTGCTGAGCCAATGGAGAGGTGAACCCTGGATCAGTCCCTTCAAAACCAACACTGAATATGGTCCTAATCAGATGATACTGCTGTGGCAAAAGATAGGGCTTAACATCTAAGCAGGACCCTACATAAGACCTCAGGTCTTTCAGAAGTGCTCATTAGCAAAGGGACAGATTCTATACTCAGGGAGGATTACAGCAGGAAACTCATCTCCTTTGGTTAACTGAAAATACCATGTGTTTTCAAATCTTGTTCCAGTTGTAGGTGTTGAATGCAAGAAAGTCAATTTCTGAACAAATTTTTAAAGACTGCCTCCCCTTCCATGTCAAAGCTGAATTTTGCAAGGTGTTATGTTCTTTCCATTCCTAGGGCTACACATATACACAGTCAAGGACTTAGGAGGGTCATTGTCGGGAAGTTAAAAAGAAAAATTAAGATAAAAAAATGTAGATATTTAGGCCAAAGATTGGGACATTTGAGATCATTTTAGAAATGGCAGGCTAACCAGCAGTTTCACCACTAGATCTTGGTTTGAACTCTGAAACCTCAGCAAAGTTAGGGTATGTTATCCCAAGACTGGGGTTGTCTAAACACAGGAATCACTCAGAACTCCAGTCAGCAAAAATGTATGTAAAGGCACTGAATAAATGCAGCGGCCACGGGTAGCTAATCTTCCCACCCAGAGCTCTGGCGCTCTCAGTACGCCACCATTATCATCTAAAATACTACCTGTCCCATTGCAGTCTGGATTTGGTCTCTTTGCCTGTGGATTAGACATAAGGAATATAAAACAAAATACATGCACAAAACCCTTGTATTTCCTTTGCAAAATCAGACTGTGCACATAGCTAGTTCTTTTCATGTTAATCTACACTTACAACCCGATAACAAGCTAGAGCTTTCTTCTAACCAGGCTTGATTAAATTTGGAAGATTTCTTCCCAACAGGAGAAACCCTTTCTGCTTTCATGCAGTAAACATGATTTTGTGCTTTCTGTATTTCCCTTTTTTATTTTTATTTCAGGAATTCTTTCTCCCCCCCTGCCCCCCCTATTATTATTATTATGAATAAGCTAGTTTTAAATCAATTTCAACAGCTGGAATTAATTTTCCTGTTACTGACTCTTCACTTGGGCCTGTCACAGAGCGGGAGGCTTTCTATTAGCATAAACATAACTGAAAGCTCTGGAATTTGCATTAATGTACTTTTAACAAGTTGACAGTCTTTTGGCACACGCTCCTGAGATCTGAGAAGCAAGGGGAAAAAAGACTGTATTATACCTTACACTGGCCGGATTGTAAGAAGCTGTCAGGTAAAACCTCAGGTTTCTTTTTCTACTACAAAAATATGGGACAAAATACCCAGTCATAAGCAGGTGCATATATCTGACAATTTTGCAAAGTCCTTACTGCTTGCCTCCTAGCCCCTGAAAGAACATGCTCCCAACTTGGGAACAAGCTGTTTTATTGTTATTTAATGGATGTGGAACTTGCACAAGGGATGGAGGTGCTGAGCAAGATATTTTGCAAAGTTTTTAAAGGGTCTGGGGAAATGTATGTTTTGGTGACTGGAGCATGGGCTCTTTGAAAAGCGATCCAAACTCTGCTAAATAAATTGGTAGGTGTGTCCAAAAAAAGAGCTGGTCCTGCAAGGTCCTTATTACCACAAGGTAGGAATTCAAGAGGATTCAGCATGGCAGTTTGGCCAGCAGATGACAAAATTGTAAGGGAAGACCTGAAGACTGAGATGGTGGTTTTCTACATCTCTGTTTAAATCAAATTATTAGAGTGAGGATCTTTCCATTTGCTTCCAGCTCCTGCTTGGCAAGTAAATTGTGGTTGAAATTGGCCTTCATTATCCATAAGACAAGAAACTGGTTTGTGGACAAACAGAAACTGATACATCACAGAATCATTTAGGTTGGAAAAGAGCTCTAAGTTCATCAAGTCTAACCTTTGACTGATCACCACCTGGTCAACTAGACCAGAGCACTGAGTGCCTAATGATGTGGCTGTAGCAGCAAGGCCTAAAAGGAAGATGATTATTAGGAAAGCTAGGGTTGGTGACATTTGGCTGAACTCTCCTGGCTTTGCAGTCAGTGTGTAAAAGGAGCTGGACCACTGCAGAGTTGGTGTGGGCAAGCAAGGGGCCTGTCTGTGCACCACTGTCTGTGTGAATGGGCTCTGCCACGGCTGGAAACTGAGAGTTAACAGTCCCTGCACTGCAGGCTTTGGGTGTATGGATAGGAAGCCTTTGAGTAGTTCTGGCTTTCTAAGCTATGTAGATGTTCTGCTTGTACATCAGCAGGGTTGTTGTGTATTTTTAAAGAATGCAATATGTTTTCACCAATTACTTAGGATAAATGTGTTTCAGTATTTGCAGGAACCGTAGAAGCCAACACCAAATTTGTATGTGTGTTTCCAGTTATATTAGAAAAGTAGGCAGGAGAAAATACTTGGGCTGCAGATCAGAGTCGTATCAGTTGCCATGGGAATAAAATGAATACTGAGAATTGAGGGAATCCTTTAAACTACAGGATTTTTTAAATTGAGTTCTTATTTGAGTGTTTGTTTAGGCCCTACATTAAGACAAAAATGTGTGTTTAGCCAGCTCCTCCTGCTGGACCCAGAGCAACTATTAGAACTTACTTCCATAGAGATATTGCTGATCCTGGCCCCAGAACAGAGAAGAAGGAAGCCTGGGAGAGCTGCCGTGCTTAGTGACACTGGGCTCACTCTGTGGCCGGGGGCTGGAGCAGCCCCCTTGCAGTTTGGCAAACAGAGGCCAACTTTATGCTTACATGGTAAAGCTGCTGCCAGTGGTTTGGCAAGGCTGCAGTATTCATCTGCTCCAGGCTTTGTTCCTCGGTTTGTCTCCTGAATTTGGAGAGACCAAAATGGTACCCCTTTGGTGTGGAAACTATGACTTGATCTGACCGGCACGGGAGTGATATGACGCTGCTTACAGTATGGGAACTGTCTCACTGCTGGGAAAAGTCACTGAAAGGTCTGCTAGTTAATTAGCAGGGGGATTGTAAATAGCTAAAACCTGACTGAATTCCCCTGTCAGCTCAGGACAGGATCCTCCTGCCACTCCTCTTCCTGCCTCTTCGGTCTTTGACCACAATTGGAGATAATTTTTCCTCTCACAACTGTTGTTCCAGTCACTACCGTGGTTCACTGTGGCTGTTATTTGTTGCCTATAGGAAAAGAAGAAACTCACTGCTGTGAAAGAGCAGTATTCCCTCAGCTGCCTTCACGCCCTTTGTAGTTTTTCCTTTTCCTAGGGACACTGGCTGAGAGCAGAGGCAGCATCTCCAGCACCACTTGGCTCGGACACTGCTGTCCTTTCTTGCTTCAACTGATGGAAGACCCTTGAGGTACATCTGCTTAGCTGTGGCTGAATCACATATTTTTTCCTGAGTTAATCCACCTGTGTACTCCTGGCTCAGTGCAGGTTCCTCATCCAACCAACAACCACGTGTTTGTGCACAGCCCGTGGTAGGCTGGGTGGTAGAGATACCTTGGTGATGTCTTCAGGTGCTGACACAGGGCCAGATCAGTGGAGTAGGGAATGGGATAATTCTTCACTCAAGCCTTCAGACCACAAGGTCATGAATTCAAGAAGCCTTCTAGAAGGTTTATCTCTTTCTTAAGACACTTCAAAGAGCCCCTGGGGAAACCTGTGTTGGTAATGGGCATCAGAACATCACCTGTCTAACAACTGTATGTCCTCCTTTGTTCAAAAGAAGACATTTCTTATCTTTCACAGAAGTTTTCCCCTTTGTCCTAACCCAATCTCTTCTAATCACCCGAGCACAGAAGCTGTCCCAAATGCAGTCTAAGAGTCTTTGTGGAGAGGGCAGCTATTCCAGGCTGAGGGCCTAGTGCCTACACCAGAACTGACCTCATGAGCTTCAATGGAGCGTGTTGTGTGAGCCAGCACCGATGGCATCAGGCCCCTGGTCAGGGTTCAAGTGTGTGAGTGGTGGGCAGAGGAGCTGTGGGCTGGGAGGGCTTTGCAGTGATGGGAAGAAGAGTGTGGGAGGGGAAAAGGGAAGAGTAGTTTGGTTTAGAGATACTGTCCGCAGTGTTGATTCACTGGGCTAATCGGATCTTGGTGGCATTTTTCCTCTGGTATCTGCTCTGAGCGTCTGTCACTGTTTTTGAGAATTTATCTTTCTCATCAGAGCTTGCGTTTTTTGATGGGGTTTTTTTCCACTCTTCATTCAATGACTGTTAGAGGAAAACCTTTGAAAACACAATGTCCTTTTCTTCAGAGCTCTGTTGAGTAGGTCTGAGCTGTGATAAAGTTTATTCTCATGTTGATTGCCAAGGAATATGGGTGCCCTGTGAGCACTGGCCAGCCAGGACTATCTACAGCCTCTGCTGAATTCTTCCTATTTTGGCAGGAGTTCTCAGTTACCCTATCTCTAAATAATATTTCAGGACCATGTAGCAAGAGCTGCTAAATGGCCACCTTTTGTTGAAGCTCCAAGTTATAGATCCTATGGGTGAGGGTTTGGAATGGTTTCTTAAGTTGCCCTGTTTCAGGCAAATGTGAGAAATGCCAGACTGTGATTTAAATGGGGAGCGATGGAGAGGAGCACTGTCTTGCCTAGTGGGTCCCGGTCCATATCCTCCCACAGAAAAAGCCTAATGACAAATAACTGAGAAGTTTCTATTATAGCTCAGATTCTGGTACTGTTCCTGGAGAGGTTTGAGCAACTGTTGTGGAGCTCCAGTCTGTCCTGTACAGATTGAGATGAAGCCATGAGCTAAGTCAAGCTTGCAATGACAGGTGTGCCAAACCCCAAAAATCTGCATCGTGAAAGAAAAGGTTCAAATATTAATTATCTGGTAACTGAAACCTCCCCTCCAACCCCCTGTCTATGTTAAGCTGAACACAGCATGAGAGAGGAAAACGTCTGATAAAAGAACTTTAACTGTGCAAAACTCTTTTAGTGAGACTTCTTGGTAAACATCATCTGTTGTGAATTCAGCCTTGCATGATCACAGGCAGACATTTGTGTTGATTATGTGTGTTTTCTGGAGGAAAGATTTTTTTAATATGGAAATGAATGGAGATACTTGCACAACCGGTTAGCATCTGTAACATGTAATTATTGAATATATGTTTTAGAGAAGTGTTTGGAGACCTTAAGTCATAGTAGGGCTTCACTGAACAAAGTACAGAATATGCCTGGGGAGATACGCCTTGCTACAAATAGCTTGAGACAGTCCTAGCCAGGGCAGACAGCTGGGCAGAGGGAGGGTGAGCATGAGGGGTAAGGTGACCTGCTCAGGGCTGCGTGCAAGAAGGTAGGAACAAAACTGGGCCAGGCTTAAACACTGCTGTCTCCCCCAGCTTCTGTGGGCAAATGTTAAATAAGAATTGCCCTGTAAGCTGGTGATGGTATTGCTATAGGTCTCTCTGTGGTATTTTTACCATTCTTCTCATTTTTCTCATTCTTCTTGAGCTTTGATACTTTGATTGAGGATTTAGGTGTAAGAATGAGAATCCTCCTTTTCTAGAGCTGCTGTTTTCTGCATTTTAGTTTCCACCATCTTCTATGGGTAGTGTCAGGAGATCAGTTAAGGGTTATAACCATCATAACAGCATCCCAAATGGGTCTGGTGTGAGACCAAACCCCAACCTGTTTATTGCAGGGAGGTTCTGACCTATGGAGTTTAGCTGTTGTTTCCAGACACTAAAAATGAAAAAAGGCCAGTTGGCAGATGTGTCCCACTATCATGGAGTGATTCTTTTGATATCTCTGTTCTTGCTGAGTAACACCATAACCTGAAAGGCTCATATGGAGTTGGCCACAGCCAAGAGCCCTCTTCCATCTCAGGGTGAGCATTTCTCTCTGACACAGCTGGCACAATGGCAGCAGGACCCCACATTGAGCTCTGAGTGCATGGGTAGGCTATCAGAGGGACCCCAGGTTAACATGACTTCAAGGAAACCTGTCTTCAGCCTCCGTTTCATTGTCATCACACAAAACTTCAGAACCTTCCTGTGGTATCGAGATGGACATTTGTTATGGTTATCACAACGGTAAAACTGTCATGGGTAAAAACATCCCATCGTCCAGAAACACAAGACAATAGCATGGGCAAAAGAGCCCATCCTCCACACCCCCCTTCCCCTCGCGACTCCTCCACACTCAGGAAGTGGCAAGGCTGTACTGTGTGGCCAAAAACAAGGCAAAAGAACTCTAGTGAAAAAGGGAGTTAGAGCTGATTGGTAAGCCAGGCATGGGCACTGAACATCTCTCAAGAGATAAGTCTCTGACGCTTGATTCTTTTCAGTCCTTTTGGAGACCGTGATAAGGAGGCGGCAGTTGCTTTGTCAGGGTTGCTCACGCTCTTTGTGCAGCATGTTCAGTCACTGAACTTGTTCAGATAAGACAAACATCTAAACTCCATTTCCGGAGACACATACCAGTCTTTGCACTCAGGCGATGGTTATACCAGGGTGGGCTCCTACAGGCAGGGCTGGTGTTGAATGCCTGTGAGAAAGATGCTCCATTGTAGCTGATGGTTCTGTGTCTCCTTTGCTTCCATGGACCTCCAAAACTGGAGCCCAGTCTTTCCAAGCTGTCCAAAGATCTGTGGTATCGGTAAAGGTGGCCACAAGCATCCCAACAGTGAAAGGGGAAGTACTTCTGAAAGACTCACCAAAATTCAGTAGTGCTTTGGGCTGAATAAAGCTGGGCCCTCCCAAATTATGGTTGCATCCAGAGTGCTAATCCCTTTGCAGGATTTGGAGTCATCAGCCATCAGAAGGAAACCTGTTGTAGCTAGTGAGTGTTTCAGTCGCTGCTGAAAGGCAGCCACAGGGGAATGGAAATTTGATTGATTAAAGCGAACAATGTCTGGACACAATTGTTTAGGACAGACAGTGAAAGAAATCTGCAGAGAATTCTGTAAGGTGTCAGGATGTGATAAATGCCTGAGGTGCAGAAATCAGTCCAGGTGTTACTTAGCACCCCTGCTGCAAGAAGTGCTGGGGCAGCTCCAGTAACTGTAGTTGACTGGAGTTCCTTTCTAAACTCTCAGACTGAGTGGAAGGTTTGCTTTGGGGACCCATCCTGACTAGAAGGAAGAAGCACTCCCTATTCAGTGACCGTAATTTTTTCAGCTTCTCTGTTTTCTCTAGAGGGCTCCCAAATAACCACTCATCTTGCTTTTGCCTGTGAGCTCTGAGAAGTCTTTCCCTTTGTTGGTATGAACAGATATACATTAAATGGCTAGAGCTGTCCCTGCAGGACCAAGACTCAGAGCAGTCATGCTGCCTGGGCAGTGAGGGTTATGGAAAGCTCTGTCTGTGGGTGTTATATTTTCTATTTTGAGACTTAACATGAAAAGATTGAGATATAGCCTGTGTAGAGAATTCTGGCTTTCTTCAGAGGCATTGTAATATGCCTGAATGTACTTTGATTGTATGATTTCTGGCATCTATCAGTCTGGCAAGAAGCAATCAAGTTTTTGCCTTTTCCTGGCCAGCTAGGGAAGTAAATACATCAAACTAACCTTCACACCCTGAAAAAGGCTCAATTCCTCAGCAAGGAGCTGATTCCTGAAGTTGAACAGTGGCAACCTGAAAAATGATTGTGTTGCTCTCCTGGCCTGATATGAAACATGTCCTTGCTACATACTGCCCACCATAAGCAGACTTCTGAGGTCCCTTAATCCCATAAAAGCTCCATTTCATAACTCATTATGTTCGTCTGCAGCTCTGTCTCAGCCTGATGTGAGGCTGGTTCAGTTAGCCTTGGAGGAGATGAGAAAATCTGTCAGTATTGGAAAGGAGAGACTGCAGGGAGAAAGTGGCACCATTTGACTTTGTCCTCTTTTTTGAGGAGGTCCTTATGGAATTGGCACCTTACACAGATCAGACTATAAGCCAGGATACCAGCAACAGACAGGTGTGGACTTGTCCTCCTAAAGGGGGCTCCTATTTGTGCTGATGCTCTGCGCTGAAAATGGATGTACTTTAGATGCCTCCTAGGAGTCCTGGAGGGAGAGGAGCTGCCAAAAATTTGAGAACTGGCTTCATTATTCTGTCGGAATCTCCTCTGAGATCCCTATGTGAATGGATTTCTCACAGGGAAAAGTTTTTTTGTGAAAATCTTCTTTCCCCTACTTAAAGAGATTTTATCTAAAAACCACCAAGAGAGGTGGGGATCTTTGGTACTCAAAGGATCAGGCCCACATTGAAGGCACTGCCTCCACTACGTGCCTGGTGGATGTTCCTCCTGGTGACGCTGCAGAGTGCTTAGTTTAACCCCTCATATGAGCAGCAGTTGCATCACTTAGGCATTTAATTCTATTTATAACCCAAGATGCTAGTTATAAGATGCTAATACATTTTTTAAACCCTGCAATGGAAAGGCATATTATTAGGCCATCAAGGATGCAGTTCTGTCAGTGAAGGGTTATTCAGTTAACTGGGATCCAAGTAATTAGCATTTTGGTGGGTTGTTTTTTTGGTGTGGGTGTTTTTTGTTTGTTTTGTTAATTTCTACTACCAGAGCAACGATTTAAAAGCATTCCTGAATTTCAGTGACATTTTCATTCACTGCCAGTTGCCCAGGGTCAAATACTGGGTTTAAGACATGTGCTGGCATCATCCTGCTGTGAACACGAACAGAAAAACCTGTCCTGAGAGATGCTTGTTTTGAGAGGAATGGATACAGGCAGGCTTCCTCTCCTTTCTTCTATTGCTTTGGATTATCCTATACAGGTCACTCAGAAGTGCTGTGTGATGGTGTGATTTCCCAGTTTTTCCCAGGCTGTTTTCTCCAGGGGCTGGGAGCAGTTGTAACAAAGAGGGACCTAGTCTTGGTCCAGGACCAAGTGCATTCATGATCTCAGGCTTCCCAATTTTCCCCTGTGTTCTGCTGCTGTGAAATGGAAACTGGAATAACACAGTCCTACTGTTCTACAGCAGCGTTTCCTGCATGGAAATGCTTCTCCTGCTTTATCAGAACATACCTGTCCATGTCTGAGTTGGAATACACCTGCTGTGCACCTATTCTGGTGTCCCTCTCTTCCCTCAAGCTTTAATTCCATCCTTGCTCTTCCCATCCCCAGACCACCTGCCTGCCCTGATGGAAGCCTGCCTGTGCCCCTCTTGTGGAAGGCAGCTGCCTGCATCAGGCAACTCCAAGAGTTGCCCAAGTCCTGAGCAGTGAAACTTTGTTGTTTCAAAGTCACATTGACCTGAGCGCTGCAGCAAACGCGTACAGTGTCTGCTGCCGCTGTTTCGCATGAGGGAGCTGCAGTCAAATATTAAAAAGGCAGCAAGAACATTAAATTATTCGGCAATGGAACATTGTCATTCCTCCATAAAACTATTTTGACCTGTAGTTTTCTATGGAGTCTATTGCTCTTAAATGTGCAGTGAGAAAGGAAATTAAAAATTAATCTTTATTTCCATCTCAGAAGAAAACCTTAATTCTCTGCATTGAAATTATACTCGTAATCCAGGGTAATAAATTATAGTTTTTAATTGCAGCTAGTCACAGCCAATCAAATGGGAACCTCTCTCTCTCTCTTTAGCTTTGCTATACAGAAGAACTCAGGGAGTGCTGGAAAAATTCCACGTACATTGACCCAGGCTCTAACATCGAGTGGAATAAGCCCAGGACATATTACAACAGCCAGGTTCTGCTCTTGCCTGGCACCTTTGAGCCAGTGACCTGAAAGTACCTTATGGGCACCAATTGCACCATGCACACAGGCACAGGGAAATGGGTAAATTATACCATTTCCATGTGGGGAAGGTGTGGTGTAGCATCTTGTTCAAGGTTATGTAGTGAGTCAGTGTTGAAAGAGGAACAAAATCTTGATCCTGGTTCACCTGCTTATGACTAAGAGACAAAAGCACCCATCTGAGCAGGGAATAGGAGCCAGGATGCCCTGCTCTGGCCCAGTGACTAACTTGGCTGACCTTCAGGCATCTCAGCTCTGACGTCAGACCTTTTCTAACAAAAAGGACACCTGGTTAAAACAGATACTTCTTTATGCTTGGTGTCTGTTGCAAGTAACCTCTGTGTTCTCTCACATTACAGTATGTTGCAGATGAGTGAAATGTTTCTTGGGATTTGATGCTGCTGTACTGCACATGAGGAAAGCTACCTTGCAGAAGGGCTTTAGCACAGCCAAGGAGTTGTGTCTGTTCCCAAATAACTGATACTTTGCATGTGCCAGCCCTTTCTATTGCTATCCCACAATGTTTAGCTCTGTGCTTCCATACTCACCATACTGCTCATCCTGCCTGGCTGTCATCTCATTGCTTGTGTAGTGGCACTTAGCCAGGGGTTGTTGTCTCTAAGAGCAGCCCATAAGGTGTTCAAATACCTGTGCAGTGCAGGTAACTGAAATGTTTACATAGCACCATTGTCCAGGCAACCCAGCCTTTTTTTCTTAACCCTGTTCTATCCCAGACAACACAATAGGCATGTTCTAACAAAGATTTTAAGGGTGGATTAGCATTTCCAAGCTCAGATAGGGAAAGGGAGAACCAACAGGAATGCAGTTGTCAGTTGGAGAGAGAAGTAATGGTGATGGGAGTCTACTGTTCTGATATTTGCTCCTAGCTTTTTTTTCCTTTTCTTTTTTTCTGAATTATAGCAGTATGTGAAAGAATGGACAAGAGAAAAAGGGTGGAGAATTGGCTAAAATATCAGACACAGCTGTGTGAATGAAATTTGATCCACCCAACATAAGAAGCCTTAAGTGGATATTATCAATATAATCACAGCGAAGGTGTTTGTTACTAATCAGGATTAGCCTGGCATGTCTCTGGTCATTGATTTGAAAAAGACTAAGATCTCTGCAGTCAGGGTCTTCACTCTGTGGCCATTCCTCCTCAGGAGTTCAGTGCTGTTAGCTGCAATGAGAATTGTGAGGTGAAATCCTTTTGCTAGGATACAGACAACAAAATCTAACAATATTTTTGTGCAAGAGCACTGATGTTCTTGATGAGTAGTCCCCAGATTCCAGAGAGGAGGTTTTATGGAGGCTTACTCTGCACTTTTTAACACTGACTGTTCCTAGAGAGCTTTGGGTGGATAAAAGGAAGCATTAGCATGGGCAAAACACATCTTTGCCATTATGATAAATTCATGCCTTCAGAAATTCTGCTGCCCGCCTTCTATCAGTGGCAGTGAGTTGCTGTCTGTGAGGGATCCACATGCCCTGAAAGGGCTCTGGTGCAAACCCAAATGGTGCAAGCCCTTCACCAGGTGACTGGCTCTCCTGGCTGGCTGATCAGCAGTTCCACCTCAGCAGGAGGCAC
The DNA here is from genome assembly GCA_013400415.1 of Scytalopus superciliaris. Lineage (NCBI taxonomy): Eukaryota > Metazoa > Chordata > Aves > Passeriformes > Rhinocryptidae > Scytalopus > Scytalopus superciliaris. Next base: position 1,886,087 of record VXBX01002109.1, on the reverse strand, counting down.
GTGTGCTGCAGAAGTTGTGCAAAAAAGGCTGATTTACCCATGTGAAATTTCATGAGGGAGTACAAGTGGTGTGGATGGGAATGCCTGTCCTGCATACTGTGGGGAGAGCTCATTCTTGTGCTCAGCTGCTTCAGCCCTGGGGCAAGCTTGGAAGAAAATTAGATGGTTACAATGAGGTAAATTTTTGACATGCTGGGGTTCTGCTGACTCTGGACACCTTAGTTCTTCCATGCATTTCATAGACAGAGCTCTCACAGAAATGTGTGTAGTGGGAAGGGCTGCTTCTCTCTGAAGTTGTGGAGATGTTGATCAGTTTGCACTGACATATCCTGTCCATGTCTTTGCTGCTATCACTGTGTAAGTTTTAGCTAGAGTAAAGGTAGTTTATGTGTGCTCATGTATGGTAAACACATCTCTGGTTTCTTTCATCTGAGCTGCTTTTAAATGTGAATTCTCTACCTTCCCTTTGCAGGATTAACCATGGCATAAAGAATCAAACTGCTTGGAGGGTTTTCCTGGTGATCTAGTTGAATTTGACAGTTAACTTCCTTCCTTCTCTTCTAGTTCTACCAATTGGATTTACTTCTAAGTTATTCTTCTTTCTTGGAGCATTTAAATATGAGTCAAAGCTGTGTAGCTTTTTCACTGTTTCACTGTTTTCCCTCCTAAATCAGTTCTTCACAATTCTTGGTCATTTTTCATTCTCTCTTTATTTCCCACTTTCTTAGTTTCATACAAATGAAGTGTTGGTAAAAAAATTGTTGAGCCTCTTCTCCTAGATTGTGGAACTGAAGAACAGCATATGTGTATTGCTGCTGAGGTATGTAACAAAGTTTCTTATGGCTCATGAAAGGGATTCTTAAATTTTGAATGACACGACTTGGTGATGCAGAAAGCTGAGACTGCCAGTTACTCACCCAAAGCCTCTGCTTCCCAACAGGGAGCAATCAGGGAGAACAGGAGAACACCCAATGGACTATGTGTATACAGACAAGGCTCCTTCTGGAAATTAAATGGTTTATCTAAAGTTATCAGACTGCTGACTGCTCTTTAAAAGAGGTACCTCAGATCTGGAGAAAGAACTCCAGTTCTGTTTGTCAAATCCTAGGGAAGAATGATTCTGTATGCGTAATTTTTGTATTTAGCAAAATACTGAAGTGAGGATTTATGAACTAAACAAGCCTGTTTCCAGAAGATGATGGCAGCTGTATGCCCTTAGCAGTAGTGGTGGCACAGTGAATGTATCTCACCAGAAAATCTTTTCTTTTATAGGACAATAAAATTAGTGAATGAAAGCAAAAAGAGGTATAATGGGTCTGGATTTTAACAAGCCTATGAATCAGTATCTCATGAAATCTTACCTGAAAAAACATAATTGTATTTTGCTGAGCAAGAGCACGCAGAGAATACGGGGAAAAGAATAGGAGGGGTAATCTTGTGACTGTGGTTGGAGATTTGACTAAGATGGAGTGGCTGGATGTTCAGAGCCTCAGCCAGGTTTTATTCTTTGCTCTATCAAGGACTTTACAAAGATGCATCACTTGCTTTCTGTGGTTTTTTTCACATCACTTCTCTTCTTGGTTTGCCATCATTAAATAGAGAATGGTACTGCTTGTGAGAGCAATGGTATTTAACATTGAGAAGTTCCATGAACCGTGGGACTGCAGACCATGTAACAACATTATATTTTTCCACCCTGCCATATGAGCAGTTATAACAAGTTATCCATTTTTCATCATTTCATGCTTCATGCACAAGGGGGACAGACTCGGGTTCCTAGTAGCATTTCATACATGGTTTCCATTGGTGCAGTTATTGACACAAGCTGCAGAAACAAGAAAAACAAGGCAAAAGGTCCTTGGTGACTGTGGGAGAACCCCTTCCCCACCAGTAACTGCTATATCTCTGTTACAGGAAACTTACCTTTTTTCTTTCTTGTTTTGCTTAGGACTGTGAGAAGACTAAAAAGATTTATCTGGTGTTTCAAAATTTCCTATAATGACACCAGGAGAGAAAAAATTACTTTTGCTTTTCCTCCATCCTGGAAATGGGTAAGAAATGCTCTTCAGTGAGTCTATGCAGTGATTGTTCAGACTCACGGCTATGTCATTTAGTGTTTGCTTGGCTTCTCAGTGATTGGGAGTGAAGGGGATTGGCTTCTCTGTCCCCCCACTAGCCTGGGGACACTGCTGTTCCTGGGCCCAAGAGCATTTGCTTTTGCTCACTCTCCTGAACACGTGTCCTAGCCAGAGAGAATGTCTTTTATGTAGGCTGGGCAGCTCTTCCTCACGCACTCTTCCGTATCAAACACTTCCCACCTTGAAAACTTCCTTGGTTAACTGCTCATTTCAAAATCATTATTAATGTATTTGCACAGGGATTTTGGAATTTAATTAGCCTCTTTTGAACTGCTCTTAGAGTGTTTGTCTAGAGAAACAGAAAATCCCTCCATGACTTGTTTGCTTTCTTCATTCGTTGGTTTTCACTGGAAGGGAAAGATACCGATGGGCTTTGCAGGGTTGCATCTTCCTGATGCGACTGGTGCTGCATCTGAGGATAAGCTGCTGGGCTCTGCAAAGGAAGTGGCTGCTTTTGTGGTGCATCAAGGCCCCTCCTGTCCAGGGGAGGCTGCGTGAGTGTTGGCACAGGCTGGGCTGTGGAGCATGGCAGGACTCAGCCAGCTGGTGACAAGGGTCTGTGCAGCGTCCCAACACACGGCTCCTCTTACTCCTGACCCAGACGTGTTTGCACCCTGGCAGCTGTGCTGGCAGAGCTGGACTCCCATTTCCCTCTTCATTAAATTGGGAAATTCAAATCCCTGACTGTGATTTGAATGGACTCCACTGCCGGCAGCCAGAGGCCAATTGGCGCAGCATTATTTTCAATCTCACTTTTTGAAAGCACCGTGTTCAGGGCAACGGTTTTGCTGCACCCCATCCAGAGGGTGCTGTGTGTACATGTGTGAAGATCTGTAGGCACTCAGTTTTAATTTGTGGGCTGTTTTAAGTTGGATTTTCTTCCTTTCGTCTGATTCTGCTTTGAAAAACAAGGCTGGGCAGAGCAGGACAGCATTTCTGGTGTTCCCTGCCGCTGCGGGAGCACGCACATGCGCTGTCTTTCTCTCTCACAAACCACAGTGGTTATGACCACTGCCTCTGGTAGCGTTGTATTGGTCCCAAATTGAGGAAGGATGACTAACTTAATCACTCGATAGTTTTGATTTCTAAAATTAAACAGCCTGCCATATGTGCAACGCTGTTGCTATATTTATGCCAGCAGTTAGCAGACAGCACCAGCCGAGTTAGAGGGGCTTCGCAGCTGTGGCTTGTGCCTGTGCTGCTGCTCTGAGTACACAGATGTTTCTTCACCCTTTCCCTAAACGCAGCCCTGTAGACTTTTCTCTTGTGAAAACAAAAGCACTTGTAGAGCTTTCTGGACACTCTTGGCCATTGCTTTGTAAATGTGTCCTGATGCTCCCTCAGCTCCAAAGAATGAGCGGAAAGGTTGAGGGACTGGATCAAAACCCGGGAGACAGTGCAGCAGGTCAGAACTCAAGGCTCCAGCCTCAGTGGTAAAGCAGGGAGTGTGAGTGAGCTGCAGAATGGGGCTTCCCTGGGGAAATCATAGGTGCTCCCCAAGAAGTCACCTCAAAGGCCATGCATGGCCCCAGAGGACTCGTGGCTGCTCAGGGTCCTGGGCTGCCTGAGCTGTTCAGTGAATTAGAGGGGTAAGATGCCTTTCTTCCACTGTTCATTTTGTAGGAGCTCAGTTAGCACCACACAGATTTATTTGGATTCTAGGACAGAGGAAATAAGAGGAATAAGCAGTGGACAAAAGCCAAGGTGAAATGTACTGAAGTTGAAGGAGTGGACTCTCATTCTTTCAAGGAGGGCAGACTGAGGGTTGAGATGTTAGTTATTATTTCAGTCCAGGCAACATTCCTCTGTGATCTTAGACACGTTGCTTGACTTTGTTTGCTAGCAGGAAATCTGGCTTGCTTGGCAGAAGGATTAAGAGATGGAATGAATATTTAGCACTAACTAACCAAGAGTGTTTGGGTGAAACTGAAATATTTTGACATATTAAATCTGATTTTACCAATTGACTTGGTGACTTATAGGTGCTTTTTGGTGTTGAGCAAGTGTTGCTGCAAAGCATTAGCAGCAGTGTGTTTTGGTAAGTTGCATGTGCTTGTTAAGTAGGTGGCAGGAAAGGGTTTGTTTTTAATTTGTTTAGGTTTTTTATTTAAAACAATTGGAATCCTTGGGGATTTCTGTCTTGTGGAATAGAACTATATGGATCTGGCATCTGTAAGTAATAGAAGTAGAGAGTATCTCTGACCTTTAGGGCACTGTCAAATTGAGAAACCTTTATCAATTAGATCAGAAAAAAAACACATTATAGTTAAGTTTCTGTGCCTGCTTACACACTCTCCTCTAAGGATGTATGAATGATCTTGGGTTAGAAACACCTCAGAGCACCTGAACTGACCCATATACTTCATAACACTATGCACTAACCTGTCATGTGTCCCTACAACTTTTGGAGATCATCTTTTATACCTGAACATCATTCCAGTGTCTATAAACTGTCTAGAGCTAGTACTTGTTTAAGAGTTACAGGTGCATGAGACTTGCATGCATGGAACAGTTTTCATTCTGGAATTTCCCTGCATGTAAATTCTTAGAAATTTCATTGACATACAGGGGCAAAATGAAACACTGACAGGTCGCTTTTTCCAAATATTCCCTCTAGTGTTTTTTTGGGGGTGGTGGTTCTTTTCAATCCACTTCATTCTGCACCTTGTTTACTGGGGGCCAAGGAGAAGGATTGTTGGACTGTTTACTGTTGTTTATTAGGCTTGTTTCCTGTAGGAAGATTTTTCAAGCCAAGTGTGGCCAATGTAGGGAAATGCCTTCCTATGCTCCACCTCTGCTCAGAGGGCAGAAGTCTGGCATACAAAAACAAACAAGCAAACCTTGGGAATAATCCTTTCTTGAAGAGAGATAGACCAGACTCTCAGCATTTGATGTTTTCTTCTGGAACCAGGAATCATCATTTCTGTGGATTCAAAGAATTGCTTTTGTACCTTAAAACAGCATTTGCCCTTGCAGGCAGATGGAGCCTTTTTGTTTACTGTCTTGCCTGTGGATAGTTCCAGGTAAATTACTTTAAATTCTCAGGTGTCTGGATAGCATGGAGCATTGGGAAAGGAGGAGGGATTCCTCTGTACCAGAGGCAGCATGGGCAGCAGGCAGGTGAACTGGCTCCTCTCTTTGGCTTATCACCTTGGGTAGGTCAGGCTCCCTGCTCAGTTTCTGCATCGCAACATTACTCTTTACCAGTGTTATTAATGGCACATTATGAATTATTGACATTTGGAAAAGACTTGAATTTACTTCCAGAGAGATGTTCTGGGGGATCAAGCTTGACTTGGGTTTTTTTGTTTTTTTGGGTTGTTTTTGGTTGGTGTTTTTTTTTGTTGGTTTTTTTTTTTTATTTTTCATTTAGTTAACTAAGTTCAAGTCCATACTTGGATTCATATTTTAAATGGCAAAACCGCAGCATCAAGGAACTGTTTATGCCAGCAGGGCATTTGGCCCTCTCCTTTTCGCTGTGCTCTCTCTGCTTCCCATCTGAAAGGCGATGTCAGATATATTGATCCTATAGCTTTTAGGACCTGTTCTATTTCTGAATCCAGACTGCAGTATTAAGTACAAACACTACTTGAAAAGGGAAGATCTATATTAGAATGACAAAGAGAATAAATTAAAGCAGCCTCCCTTCTCTAATGGTCTGCCGGGCAGTCGTTACCAGAGGGAATGCCCCGGTGCTGTCTACCTGAATGATGCTTTAAAGTCTCCAGCATCAGGGGACTTTCTTGAGCACAGTATTGATTTTTGTTCCTACATTAAGCTTTTAGCTTTGCAAATGGTTTTCTTTGAAATCATTAACATTGTGATGTGCAGCTTGAGGGGTGAAATAGCTCTGCTGCTCTTGTGTAGGTGCTTCTCTGATCACTTCCTTCCTCCTTTCCTCTGTTGAACCATCATTCAGCTGATGCACCTGAAGGAGAGTAAGAAAAGGAAGTGAAGTTGCAAGCCAGGACAGCCTTGGAACTGGGTGAGGAAGAGCAATTTTTCAAGAAATTGAAGGCAATGTTTTAAGCTTACTTAGTGGGTATGAGCCTGGGGTGGGGGAGTCAGACTGCAGGCTGGGGCTGGGGTCCTCTGGGTGGTAGAGGTCTGTGTAGAGTGGGTGGGGAGGGGGCTGTAACAGCTCAGTGGGAGCTGAGAGCTGCAATCAGCATGTTTATTGCTGCTTGAACAAAGAATCTTGGGTGAACTCAGACTTTCCCACCTCAAGACTGAAGACAGTTAAGTGGTGACAGGGCAACATTGAAGGTCTTACACTGGACTGAGGTTTAGACGAGGTACCAGGTTTGTTAGTTAGGGGATTAGCACGGCTGAATCGGTAAATCGAGATGGTTGTGGTTGTTTCAAATCCATCCAACTCCCTGTTTGGTGGGATCTGCTTGCAGACAGCAGCATGTTACTGCAGACACGGCTATGCAGTTTGAAGCAGCTCATTCCCTCTCTCCTCCTTCTGTCACTCCTCCCTCTCCATGCCCTGCTTCCTAGCCTGGCTTCCTCCTTTCAGGGCTGTCCCTCACCCTGGGGGAGTGGAAAGGCTGCTGCAACATGGATGGATGCTGCAAAACTGTCATCCTCTGAGAAAGATTGCAGAGACCCACTGCTATGCCCAGGCAGGATGGGGATTATCCACAGTGGAAATGGTCTCCGCTTGCAGTTGTGTTACTGGGGAAGAACATTTGTCTTCTGCTTTTGTCTGTGTGCATGAGCCCATCCACCTGGTTTCTTTGAGTCTAATGGTATTGTTTCATTTCAGGACACGACAAGGAGCTTTTTTCCCTTCACAGTTTTGACTTTGCTGCTGTGGTGAGTTCCTGGGAGACATGCAGGTCTGTCTCTCCTGTTACAGAAAGGAGAGAGATGTGATGTGGTTGCAGAAATGACAATTGCCCAAGTCCTGGCTATTGTGTCACCTGGCTCTCATGGTTATTTTAATGTCAGTTCTTCAGGGGAAGGAGGGCTGGAAGGGACGTGCAGAAGTTGCCTAGTCTGTTCTACTGCCCCAAGATGGAGTCCACTTGTTCAAAGATTTGTTTTGATGCAGCATAACATGGTATGGGCTCTGGCTCTCTGACCAGCTCTGCCTGTCCTAGTTCCACTAGACCCTGTTGGACATCCCCTCTGTGGGTTAGGTGGCTGCTGCTAAGGTGGGAAGCTGCAGTTCCTCCCTCTCTCTGCACTGCACAGTCCTTTTGGGGAATACTGCGGTGCCAGTGCCCAGTTTATTTGCAGTAGCAAGTAAAGACAACCCATCCCATTGCTCTGGAGTCATGATGTTTTGTGATCCTTCATCTAAACCAGTAATTCACACACACAAATAGTGCATGTAAAGCTGGAGTATTACTAATAACTTGATCTGTGCTTTGATTTAGTTTTGAATATTTTTGTTCACTATTACATCTCCATCCGGACAGCTCAAATAAGAGGCAGGTGTTTTCATGGCTAGAAAGTTTCCCAGGTTTGCTGACAGTGAGTGTGGTTCAGCAAGGGATGAGCCTCCCACCTTAGCAAGCAGCAGAGAAAAATTTTCTTTTCTGTGGTCTCCCCCCTCCCCCAGTCCACTAGTGTGTCAAAACCTCGAGTTTTGTGTAAAGTTGTTAAATAAGCTTCTAGGCAAAATAAAAGATCAAAAGGGGTCTAATTAGCTGCAGTCTGCTTAGGAATTGTGGATGTTCACCTAGTTGTATAAATTGACACTTTTAACATTAGAACTCAAAGCAAAAAACGATGTAATTATTCCCTTTTTTTGAAGCTTAGGTTTAATGTCTTTATTGAAAATTGGGTACTTCTATGGCATCTCAAGATGCTTTATTCTATCAAATCTGGAGCAAGTCATTTTTCATTTTGGATTGTAATGTGGTATAAATGATAAGGGCCTGATTCAGAAAGCTTTTTTTTTCTTCCCCCCACTGGCAGCCTGACGAGAAAGCTTCGCAGTCACCTCACAATAACCCTGAAGATAATCTAGGGTTTGAGTCTTTGTGAAGCTGCTTGCTCTAATACAAGAAAAAGAGTGAGATTTCTGAGCTCTTAGTTAGGGTGCCCGAAGCTGGCTTGTCATCACAGGATTTTTAGTTCTTTTCATATCTTTTACCAGACATAGGATGCCAAGGCAAAAGTGTATTTCTCCTATAACCTTTCTGTGCTGTGATCATGTCTCTGGGAGTACTTTGTGTCTAATTTAAATCTCAGAGAGGGTAGCAGGTAGTTGAATGGAGAACATCTGGTGATTAAAGCAAAGGAGGAATGAGAGAGAGACGAGTTCTGTTATAAATTTTTCAATTTTGTTCTGATATGACCTGATGGTGTGCCTTGTTTCCCCATCTCTGATCATTTGGACATACCATTCACGTGTTAAACCTCGCTAAATTTGACCTTAGTAACTTAGAGCAGCATGGATAGATGAGGGGAGGGTCATCATGAAGTCATGTGTTAGAGCTTGGATGGGTTAAGAGTTTTATTTATATTGTGGCAGGACACACAGGCTCCATTTAGAACCAGAGGTTGATGGTGCTGGCATTTTACTAATGCATAGGAAGTCCTGGTGCCTGCCCTAAAGACCTTACCACCCATCAAGACAAATGGCAAGTACAGATTTGTGTGAGGGTGACTGCAGAAAAGGGTCAGTCCCTCAGTGAACTTTTAAGGGTTTTTTTTGGTGTTTATCTAAAACTTCATGCAAATGGAGGTGGATTTCTTTGATCTGAGAACTGTCTTTTGTAATTTCAACTACTCATTGGCTTGTGTCAGAAATAGTGTGAGTGGGGTCTCCCCAGGGTTTTAGCTGGGCTGGAAGGGAAGTGGGGTAAGATTTATACATCAGAAGAAGGCTTGCAGTATAGAAATTTTTATTGGCATATTTTATATTGTCCTAATTTGAAAGTTTCAATTCTTGATGATCATTCTGGGCATAGGTTCAAGGTTTCATTTGCACTTGGCTCAGCTCAAATGCTGGAGGAAAATTTCGTGATGGGAGACAGGTCCTTTTCCTTCAAAACCATAATTTTTCAGTAGATGGTAGGATTGGATTAGAGCTTCCTATAAGAATACAGAAGGAATTTGCCTGAATTTTTCCAACTCTTCTGCCCTGATGCAGTGTAGTGATTAGAGAAGAGTTTTTCAGGTGTCCCTCTGAGAGTCTGAGCACGGTCTGGCTACTTGCTTCTGTCGGTTTTTCAGTAATTAGACCTTACTGTGTGAAAAGCTTGGTACATCCATGTATTCTATGAAGGCTTTCCTGAGAGAATGGGTGTTTATTATCCCTAATTTTTTTTTTTTTATTGGCTAACTAGTAAACAGACATTGATTTCTAAGTCAGAGACTGCTGCTTTCTGGAAAAGGTTCAATTGCTCCTTCTTTGTGCATACTCTATGTGGACTGTGCTGCCATACAGTATATACATGATCCAAAGCCTTTTCCTATTCTCTACTTAGCAAAATGCTTAGTGGCTTCAGTGGAAAGATCCAGAGGCCAACAGCAGCTCTGTGAGCCACTGCAGTTTGATGCAATGAACAATGCAATGATGTAACACGAGGCTGCTTTTGTGAAGGATTTAATGAAGGAGTTTGGTCCCACTGTCCCACCCAGAGCAAGAGGAGATGGATGTTTTCTCTGGCTCTCTGTTGGGTCAAGGACTCGACCTCAGCAAACGTGGAGCTACTCTGTGCTGTCAGACGTTTTGCTGGGAGGGTTTATGTCATGCAGAGCATCACTCCTGGAAAGCTGAGCTTGGACAGCACAGAGCAGCTTGCATCTGGCTCTCATACTGCCATAATGATCATTAAATAATACTTTAATGCTTTCTAGCTCAATGCTTTAGTTTAAGTATTAAATAAAGATTTTCTTTTAAGGGAACGTAGCTTAATCATCTGATTGCATGGCTGACTTGAATAGGAGCACTGAAAGCCTGCAGAATTCCCAAAATATACCAAAGGATCAAAGTTCTTATGATTTCATAAACTATACAAGGTAAAGTAACTGGATCTGTAACTGAGGGACATGAATGTGTTCATGTGTTAGATGTAGGAAACCAACACTTCTACCAGAATACACAGCTGCTGTCTTATGTGGGGTGAATATACTCTATGCTTTTCATTTCATCTTCCCTAGGTTGCTTATACCAATGTGCCTACTCTAAAAGTTTAATTTCAAAATATGTGATTTTTTTTCTTTTTCCCCTCACTCCTCAGGAACATGCAAGTCTTGCCAATTCCCATTATTGCTTAACCCTTAGAAAGTCACCAAAGTTGACCGATACAGTGGCCCCTTGAATCCACTGTATTGCCTCGAGGTAACATTTGGTGCTTTAGTGTCAGTCCAAGAATTCTCAGGGTGTACATCACCAGGTAGGTAACAAAGAGAGAAATTCTGATCTGAACATGGGGTTACACTGACGTGGTAAGGAGTTGCATTAGAAGTGTTGGTATATGTATTATTACCAGGTTTTGACTACCTACAAACAAAGGCAAGAATCAAGTAATTGCATGACTTACAATACCTAAAAATGCTCCCTCTTCAAATGGCTGTTGCAAATTTATTCTTTGTTCTGCTGAAGTGACCTGTCATCGGCTGATTGTGATTCATTAAATATGCTGCAACTGGATAATCTTCATGAGTTTCACAAAACGCATCCAAACCCAAGACTTTTTATTTTCACTGAAACAAGCAGTCATGGGTGTTGATATGTGTCTCCTTCACCTAGAGAAGTCTTAGTCCTAAAACTTACTTTCAATGTTTTTAGCTCTTGACGTTTCTTATGAGGTTTCAAGAATAAGCCTGTCAAGAGTAATATTATCAACATACAGAAAAGAGAAATTTGTAAAATAGTATTAACTTCTATAATTTCTTGGAGTTTATAAACTTGATTTCAGATTCTTTTGACCATTTTGTTTTCAGAAGCATTCATCAGAGCACTGGGGTTTCATTTCCTTTCGACTGGCAAATTTTGGAATCAGACAAGATCCATTTCTCTGATTACTGTTGGACAAGGCTTGTAGGTAGAGATAATGTCTCTTATTAGACAGAGCAGTATGGCTGGAGAGCTCAGGCAAACTTTGAGGCACAGGGGCCCTCTAGAACTGAAACAGAAGCTGTCAGCGCTAAGCATATGCTGAATAAGCAGCTGCTTTGGGTAAGTTAGATACATGTCAATTAGACCATCCCAGAGGTGGGGGAAGATGGTGAATGCAGGTATCTCTGGGTCATAACAGCAACTACAAAATACTGCTAGATTATTTGTAAGCATCATCTGGCACACAGATGAAGGGTGGCAGAATTGTGCAAGGAAGAGTCTTTTTGTGTCTTGAGTACGAGAAAGATGTGTTTCTCTTGAGTGACCTAGTAGTAACATATGAACATGAAAGCTCCTATTTCATGCTTAGGAGTGTGTGTCCTTCTCAAATTGCTCAAATGCGCTTCAAATTTTCTTCCCTGTTAATCTCTGCAGATTTTTTCAGGAAGCTTGGAAAAAGGCTTTTATATTTACAGCTCTTTTTGCTCTGACACAGGCAGAATAGTCTTTAACATGAAAGCTCAGCCCCTCTCCCTGGGACTCTGAGTCCAGAGAGGAGGTCACATATGACTGACAACACGGAGCTAGTGAGATCTGCTCTTCTGGTTTTGTCAATGATTACCCTGGTCTGACAAAGGTTCTACCATGAGCATTGTGGTAACTTCTGAAAGTTGATTGGGAGCTATTAAAGAGTGATAAAAATCAGATATTTCTGACCATGGTGATCAAAGGAGGAATTCAGTGATAGTACAATAGGTGCTTGGAGTTCTCTGGGCATTGCCATCAGTATTGTTTAATGACCCAATGCTATGGCTATGTTGGGTAAATAGCAGCTTTGGCAGGTATAGAGAAAAGAACAGGGGTTTCAGAACAACAGAACTCACTTGCAAATTGTCCACTTTCCTTGAACACTGGTGGTTGCCATATTGTGACTGTCAGCCAGAAGGTTGGCCCAACTTTCAGAATCCTGATTTATTCAGAAACCTGCATATTTCCTCTCTCAGGTTTCAAACCAGTTACTTGTGGTCTAAAGGCAATAGTTCTACCAGCTGAGCTGTTGAAGGTTTCTTTCTGGCTGAGGTTACACACGTAGATATTAAAAGCTGGTGTCAGGTGAATTTTGCCTAATAGGATTCTGAAATTTCCTCCTCCTTTAAGAATGAGGGTAATTTAATGCTTCTGCCCTACCTATAGGCATATACTGGTTTGGAAGCATGAATCCTTCACTCTACCATGCTGAAAGACTTCAGCAGCCTATGCTGAGAAGTTGGGAGGCTTGGCATATGGAAAGCACTGGCAGCTTGGTGCCATGAAATCCCAAAATGGTTTTTCCCCATGTTATCTTTCATTTCAAAATTTTGGACATCCTTGCACTGCTTGGTGCACAGAGTGGTGGCTGGGGGATGTTGGCTTCCTGCATCTCAGGCCTTTCATGCCTGAATTCCCCAAATTGCCTGAACCTGCCATACACTGGAACTGTGTGAAGCTCCTTGTTCCTGCTGACCAACAACTAGCAGTTTCCCAGGCATTAAGTACATGTGTGTGTGGTATTGAGTCATTTCTTTGGGGCTATTGTTTAAGCCTTCAAACCATGGAAGGAATCTGGGAGCCTGTTTAGATGTCACTAAAGGTCACTGGCTATTTTTATAGATTGCATTAAAAAAGCCCAAAACTACACAAAAAGAATATTCAGTTTGTGAGGTCAGGACTTTGAAAAATAATTTTGCTTCCTAGCTATCACAAATCACTACAGAGCATATGTAAACTGATTTTTCAGGGTCTTCTAACTTGGCCAAAGCTGCAATACTCTTCCTGTAAAAAATTATTCCCTGGCACCATCATGACCTTCCTGCCAAAATTTAAAGTAGTGCTCCAAACTATAGCACTGAGACTGTACAGCTGAAAGCTTGCAAGAGATATCAGTTGTTCATTGCTTTTCTTTTAACTGGGGTAAAAAGTTTTCCTGTAGTGGATGAACTGCATTAGCTGAAATTTTCACCCTGAATTCCAGCCAGGGCAGACAACCAGCATGGAAGATTAAAGTCTAGCAAAATTCTAAGCAACCAGACTCTTATAATAGTGAGTTTTGTACAATGTGGTCAGCATATCAAAGGGAAATAATTTTTTTCTGTCCGTTTCGATTTTGATGTCATTCCATCAAATATTTAATTGGGAGACACAGCATTAGCTTCAAACTCATTTTGAAGCAATGAACATTAGTCAGACATGAACAAATGGGGGCAAATTACATGGGTGCCAAGTGGCGGGAGGGGTTTTAACGAGGGGCTGTTCAAACTGCTTCCCTGAAGGAACTGAATTGCCACAGAGCGGAAAACAGACCTCAGAAAGGTCTCTGATGGAAGGATTGGGACTAGTACAGCACAAGGGAGTCACCTGCCTACCAGTCTTGAGCAAGGTATGCGAGTGCTTGAAAAAAGGAGGTCAGATTAGGAATGCTCTTAGTGTGCAGGGCTGGCATCAGAGTGACCTGGGCAGGGGGTGGTGGACTTTGACAGTGTGGTGCACCTGAGGGTTGGCTTGATCCAAAATCCTGCCAGCCTGCTCTCCTGGGTAATGTTCTGGTGGCTTAGAGGCAATTTATGAGGTTAAACTGGAGGTTATGAGGTTAAATTGACCCCCATGCAAATGTGGGTCAAAATGCTAATATGTACATATACAAAAACTGTGCAGGCAGCAAGCTTCTTGAAAAATCATACTTGCAGTGACCAGACCTCAGACACTACAAAATAAGGAATAACCTTTGCTAATTCTCAGTCATCGCGCCTGCAGAGTATTGCAGTGGAGGGACCACAGGCCAGAGAGGAAGGTGGGACTTACTCAAGGTCTTATCTCAAGTCAGAGCACAGCTAAGGTTCATTCCCAGGTCCATGGTCTCACTGCTGGAAAAGGCTGCCTGGAATTACTGGCAATATGTTTGGTTTTAATCTTTGCACTGTTCTCCAGTGAGGTTCTCTAGGCTGAGGTGCCTGGAATTTATCTCCAAAATATTTTGGAGGGGAAATGTGATCATAAAGTAAAGCTTTGGGCTATGCATGCTTCTTTTCAGGCTCCTAATGGGTTTGCAAGGGGTGTTTGTAACCTACCTCCTTTGTTTTTTGACAAGGAGAGTAAATTAAAAAACAAAAACCAAAACCGTTTTAATCCTGTACACTGAGTTCATGTCAGCTTTAGTTTAACTCAACACACATTGCAGGAACTTCAGGAGGTGGTTTATGTTCAAACAGGTTTGGGTCTCTCACTGCTCTTATGACTATATCACTGACTGGGGCCAGAGCTGTGTCAGAGTTGGCACCTGCAGTGGGTAGCAAAGCCCTGCCTCGGTGGCACGAGTGAGAGAAAGCTTCTGAGCCCCGGGGTGAGGTTTGCTGAGCAAACAGTGTGCCCAGCCTCCTGCAGCAGGGCTGAGCCTCCAGTTCCCGTCCAGGTCCTGACACAAAACCCTGTGCTTCCTCTCCTGTATCTCTGGAGCCTCGTAAGACCCTTCCTCTTCCCAGCATATCGAATTGCAGCTGTCTCAAGCTGACTGGCAGCAAATTGCTGCTCCCGAGTCTGCCCTTGTTTTTTCTCCCGAAAGGAAAAGGCTGAAAGTTCCCAGTTTCTGCGGTCACCGGCCGCCTGTGCCAGCGAGCTCATTTGTGCCCCGTTGAGAGACGCCTCGGCCCGTGTCGGCGGGGTGAGAGCATCAATGCGGCCGGGGAGCGCCAGAGTCAGGCAGGCATCGTGCCTGCCTTTGCCAGCCTGATGGGAACAGACAGGGACAAAGGTAAAGCTCGAGGCATGAAAAGGCTGCTTGTTGCAGCGTTTCATGGCCAGTGAGCATGACCAGCCCTCGGGGCTAATTACCAAAGGAGAGAGAAGTATGTTCTTGTCAGCAGACCTACAGGGTTACTATTTAATGAAGCAGATATGCAGGTAGCTTGTTCAATGGCATGAGCAAGTGACTGACTTGTGTCCACAAGGATGTAGGTGTGTGTGGCAGGGCAATTCAGGTGGCTTTTAACTCCTGGTCTTCTCTCTAAGTGTAACTGGGCACAACTATGTTCTTAGCAGTGGTGATCTGCAGCATGCCTCCCTCTTCCCCAGTTTTTCCTCTCTACTGTCTCTGCTCTCCTTTTACCATTCTTCTTTATTATTTTCCTCTTTCTTCAACCACAGCACCTCTTGTTTAATCCATCCTGTTCTTCCATAGCTTTCCACCTTATTTTTCCTCTTCTTTTTTTAATTACAGTCTTGAACAGTGGTGTCATCACTATTTCATCTGGCCTGCCCAAGTTCCTTGCCAGGGGTTTGTGGAGCATGTGTGAGCTGGGAACAGCCAGTATCCTTCGTGTGCTTGCATCGGGGTTCCCTGCTGATCACAGTTGCTCAGCACATCTGTCAAGTGTTACTTGTCCTTTTCTTGGGACTGCCCGTGGAGGTGTGCAGGGGGTTGTGAGCTGTGCCAAACCCTGGTGTTTTGCTGGCAGAGTTACAGCCAGTGTGAGGATGCCTCCATGCTACAGGAATCCCTTTGTATTGCTGTGTATTCATATGCCAAAAAGTTACTTGTGTGTTAATGCAGTGCCTGTGCTGGTCTCTGTAGGAGAGACAGGACAAAGCATGGGGAAATTAATCAAATGGTGATGTGTTTTTCCCCCAAAACAGTGAAGATGAGCAGATTCAATGGCTCTTTCTGACTCCTTAACTTATGCTCTGAATTTATATTTAGTCCATCCAGCATCACCTCTCAGACTTGTCCTGACTTCTACATTGGAGTAGGTATTACTAGGGAGGAGTAGCTTCTACAGTGCAACTCCTTTCACAGTTTGTTATGGGAACCACTCATTTACTTCACTGCAACCTCTATGTTTTGAACTGACAGCAGTTGCATTTGGTAGGGGATCTTTGTAATACAAAAGTCGATTAATACATGTATATTAGACAGTTATGGATCTCCTCTCTAACAGTGTCCCTTGTGTACTTACCTGAAATGATAATTTGATTGTCAAAATTTCCCCTGTACCTCCAATAGCATTTGGAGGAACATGCAAATTGAAAACAGTGTGTGACTGCAGACATTTTGAAACCCAAAAGCTGAGGTGTGTATGGGGAGCACAGACTGCAGTAGAGAGGCAGGTGCAGGTCAGAAGTGAGATGAACTGACAGAAACTCTGGGAGAAGACACACCATGTCTGACCTGAGCCTGCTATTCCCTGCCTGTCCACGTGACCCTTAGATTCTTTTTGTAGGAAGTTCAATGGGGTATGACAGTTTGAAAAAACATGTTTGACTAGTATGTTCCCTGGATTCCATTCTATTTTCTCTGTAGAGAAAGCTTTTTTTTTTTCCCTGGGATGTTAAGCAAAAATGTATACTGGGTCAAAGCAGTGCTACTGCACTAATATATCCACAAAAAAAGGTAGGCTGTTGGAAACCAATCCTGGCTGGCTCCAGGACCTCTCACCAGCCCACTTGTAGTGACACTAGGAAATGCACTTGTTTACAATTCTGCTGCTTCACACTCTCCACTTCCACCAACAGGTTCCAGCCCAGCTCCACGACTGCACAGGCCTGTGCTGTCCCCTGGGAGGAGTCCTCCTGCCCACAGTGGCTGCTGCTGACCTTGGAGAGGACATGGAGCTGCTGGCTGTTGCAGCACCAGAAGAAACAGGGAAGGATACAAAAGCATCACAAGCCAAGGTGGAAGAAGTAGAAAAAGCATCAGTAACAGGGGAGCTGGAAAGCCCAGCGGAAACAGGTCTGTGTGGAAAGGTGGTCACTCCTGATGGAGCAAAGGAGACAGTGGTGGAAACATCAGAAAACCCAGAGGCAGAAAGAGTTGCTGAAGCATTTGCTAGGGCAGCAGAAAGAATTGCAGTATCAGAAGTAGCCAAGGTGTTGCAGTCAGCAATAGCTGAGGTAGGTACTCCTGCAGCCTCAGGTGCCCACTGGGGTGGAGGGGCTGGAGGCACATCCTCCCGTGGGATGGGCTCACGGATCCCAATGGCATGGGAGGCTGCAGCTCCAACACCAAAGCTAATCCTGGCCTTCAGAATGCCTCAGGTGGATGGGACCATGTTTCTGCTTAGCCTAGAGCTATGGGAGGAGATCTCTGGGGGGAAAAAAAAATCCCAAAAAAGTCCCTGAAATTCCTGCTGAGAGTTTCTGCTCTTTTCCCATCTGGTTTCCCTCTGTCTTTTAGATGAGCATTTTTTCACAATAATGGGCACTTTATCATGCCTGGTATAGTTAAGCACTCTCTATTCCAGAGCCCCACTGACCACATGCTCATCCTGTTCTAAAACATATTTGGGGATCAAAAAAGGTCCACGTGTGGTGTTTACTCAGCCGAGAATTTTTATTTGACGTTTGAGCAATTATGCCTTATGGTGTTCGTGAGTTTGCTGAGGGTGATAAATGCACTTTTCCCATTTGAAAAACCTGTCTTTTAACATTGACGATGTGGTGATGGATTTTCAGCAGGGCTGGGAGTTGGATTTGCCAGGGCTCAGTGCCCACTCTGAGCACCAGAGTTTCAGCTATGTTCGGCACCCAGCAGCTTCCTGTTGGGTGTGAGGCCTTTGGGCATGTTTGTTCCCATGTGTGGAGCTCATTTGAAGAGCTGCCTGCCTGCAGCACCACCGAGCATCCACCTTCTGCTCTCAGGAAAATCTGGATCCCATCTCCCCAGGCTCCAATTTCCTTCCGGTGTGCAGGGTCAGGCTACTCCTATCCCTGTTTCCTGGGCCCCAGAGCTGTCCCAAGCATGAGGAATTTGTGGAGGATATCTTCTTTTAACTTATCCCTTGGGTTGGGCAAGTGGCTTTGCTCAGGAAGGACTCTTCAATGTCTGAGTTTTGGTGTGTTTTCATGTCTTGTGGAGATCAGCTGAATTTAGGCACATGGCAAAACAATTGTCTAGATCAACCCGTGAATAGTTACCTTTATTTTGAAAATCAGCAGCTTACCTTCTAGTGACTTTTCCAATGCTCATGTATTTATTCTCTTGACTTTTCAGCTCAAAGGGAAGAGGAGCAGCATGTGGATAAAGCCGAGGAATGCCACTCAGCAGGAGGAAGATTGGGTGAAAGAGGGAGAAGTGAAATGAAACCAAGAAAAGGTGGTGTTCTGGGTCGAACCTCCTAATAGGGGGCTGGTACCCTGACACTGTGACACTCCTGGAATGCAATAGGGCTGCCAATCACATCTCCTTTGTGACTCACTATAATATTAAAAATAAATATATGGCATATGCTGCATGCAGTAGTGTTCAGGGTGTTTTGAAGGTCTTTGTCTCCTGGTTTTGTGAAATGGCAGCTCTGCATATCTTCCTCAAAGATGAGGGAGAACAAAGTGTGCTGTTCATGTCAGAAAATGTGCTACTGGCATGGAATTATATTAAAAAGTAATATTTTCATAAAATCATAGAATATCCTGAGTTGAAAGTGACACACTGGGTTCATCAAAGTCCGACTGCACAGGACTGCCCCAAGGCTTAAATTTGCTTTAAATGTGGGATCAAGTTTTCGTGCTTGTAGGCTAATAAATGATCCATGGGAGCACTGCTAATGTGAATGAATTTCATGTTGTAACAGGGCAGGTGCATTTACCAGTCTGTCCAGATTGCTCCAGCTCTGAAGTTTGTTTCTGGCCTAAATGGAAATGGTAGGTACATTGTTTTTCCTCTGCCTCCCTCCCTGCCCCCCTTATTCCGTTTATTCATATGAAGCAGGGAATGGAAAAGGTCTCTCCATCCAGATTGATAATGGTGAAATGCTGGACAAAGGAAGTCCAGAAGAAATTCAAGAAATGGGGGAAAAAAACAAGTTCAAAACAGTGGTGGACTTGTCAGCATGAATGTCGTTCACCAGACAGTGCAGATGGATCATTAAAACAGGTTTCTGCTTTTTGAGAGGAGAAAATGTAGTTTGTTGTAAAATTGTTTTCTCAGCCTGTGAGGTACAGATAAGTCAGGGTTGCACTAGGAGTTGGATGATGGAGCAATCACCATATGAGGTAAAGGGTGATACGGTGTTACAGAGTATGGGATTAGAACAAAGCTACTCTTGATGAGGGTCTCCCACATTTTCTGATGAAGGATGATCAGAACTCAGAAGTGTCTGATGCCTTCAGCAAATGTCCGCTTCATGAATTCCTTCCAGATACTTCATGGTTTGCTGCTCCCAGTTTGTGTTTAGCAGCATATGGAGATGGGGTCAAATCTGCACTTGGATAGAAAATATCTCCACAAAATGGAGATGATGACGCAAGAGCTTGTGGCTGCAGCCCAGGTGGGGTGATCAGGCCGTGCCACCAAGTACTGCAGGTGATACAGAAAGCAGATCCCTGACTGCAGATGGTCATGAGAGAAGCCACAGCACTTTTGGAAGGAGTAAAGACTGCAGCCTTGGATTCTGCCCCAAAGTCCATGTGAGTATTGACAACTCGTCTCTAAGCTCCTGTGTAGTTCCAGCTGGGTGTGATGTTCTCCATACACCTTACTTCCAGCTTCCAGGGGTCTTTTTGTGGGAAACATACCATTTGTCCTGGTGCACCCCAGAAGCAGCAGCACACTGGTAACAGCTCCAGCACTGCATGGAGCTGTTCTCCCAACAGACCCCAGGAGAGGAGAGCGCTGGGGATCTGCTGCTGTCCTGTGCAAGCTGGCTGGCAATGAAGATCCATCTCCCTCTTGGCAAACGTGTTGTATTGCAGCAAAGCCAAGGGCTATCAGTGCCAGGCTTGGGTCTTTGCCCCTCTGCAGAGCACTCAGTGCCCGTGCACCTCGCTGGCTTCTCTCTTTGTGCAGTGACAGGCTGGGGAGGAGAGAGGAGGAGAGAACAGCAGCGTCTGATTAAAACTCAGCCCCTCTGGCCCTAGATCTGAGGAGACAGAGCCCGCCCTCCCTTCCCTTACCATAATTTTATTTTATTACAAAAAGAGCCCGTATTAAAAAAGCTCATGATTATGTTTTCTGTTCACCAAGACTTTTCCTGTATTCGACCTTTGGATAACCTCCAAGGCTTGCAAACATTTGAAAGGAGTAAAGGAGCTCGTTTTATTGCAGGGCCTCAGCATACATTCTTTCCAGCCTATCTTTAACATCAGTTGACAAGAATTATATAATTGCAGTCTGTGATCCCTTTAAGGCTAAAATGTATTCGTTTTCCCTCAAAGAACACTTCAGGTTTCAGAGTTAAATGTATACTTTTTTTCCCCATCTGGGTTATTCTGTAAAAAGCCATTTTCTCTTAAACTGGCAAGTCTCATTCTACCAAGTTGTATGGATTTATTTTTTACTGCGGTTTTAAGCTCACATGTTAACAAGTAGAAGAAATAGCCTCCAAATCCCAACCTGTGTTTTCCATTCCATTGGAAAATTAGTGGGTTACAGAGAACACGCAGGGGGAATTACACTCCTTAGGTGGAATCAAATAAAATTTCAACATACCAATTTAATCAAATTAGTGTCTAATGCTAATTGATAGGCAGTCTGGAGATGGACAGGTAGCTGGATTGGATTTGATCTTGCATTTCAGAGGCGTGATGTAATCTGCTGGATCAGGAAGGAATTTCTGGTTTCCTATCAGAATGGCATCAACCACCATGTTTTAGGAAGCCATGGACATCAGATACTTGGATAGGAGCTGGGGAGTGATGCCAAAAAAGAAGTCTGAAGATAATACCTGGAATTTAAAAGATGCATTAACTGTTGCTATGATGACATTGTGTTTGCATGTGTTCCTGGCCATTCAGGTTTTCCCTGGTGTTTGTGCTTCTGGAGAGTAAAAAAAAACCACACAACTTGTGAGTATTCCTGGAAGGTTTCCATGCCAGTTACGTCTGTGCGTCAGAGCCAGTGGTGCTTGGATCCTCTGCTCAGAGGGAACAGAAATGATGCCACCAGGGTGCTCAGAGCACGTTCACAGTGCTCTTTGAGAATGGAGTGAAGTGTTCAAAGAAACTGCAAAAAACCTCACCTCTTCAAGTTTTTCTGGACAATCAAATATAGAGGGAGCAAGTAGCCTAATCATAGGCAGTTGCATGCAGGAGAGGAAGTTAAATTTGTCTCAAAAATTGGCTGTTAGGAGTGATCTGACTGGCTGAAGCTGGAGATAAAAGACTGGGCTCAATGGGCCAATTGTTTGCCTTGATGGCACAAAGGGGTCAGGGGGGTAGGGTTTGAAATCAAGAGTTTGGGGGGTTGTTCTCGATTTTGCTGTGAGCTTACCCCAGATCTCAGCATTCTTACCAGAGAAGACGAGGACAGTGGCAGCCAGCGTGCCTGCCTTCGTGCCCTTTTATCTGAGCACTTGAGGAAGTGCAAACTTTTATTCCAAATAATGTTTGCCAGTAAAAATGGATCTCTTCTTCAAATATTTAGTTACTCTAATGCTGATTGCCCCCATTCCCTAAGGGGAGGAGGGGGAAGGGGCAGCATTCCTAGTTTTATAGAGGGGCAGTCTTAGCGGGCTGTAACTGCATGTTGCGGGCCTTGGATACAATAACTAAAGAGAGGAGCCAGTAACAGAATCCTTTTAATAAACTACAAGCCCGCAGTTTATAAACTTGGACACAGATTGCACTCCTGCCTAGTGTATAAAAATAACCGCATTTGGATGTCTTTGTGGCCAAAGGATCTTATAACCTGTTAAGTTTTCACTGCCTGTTTCTCTAACGTAGGCAGGACCTGTGTAATACCCTGCGTTGCACTGAAAGGGAAAATCTCCGGTCTGGTAAGCTGTTCCCTGCCTTTGGTAGCCTCTCTGTATCAGGATTCACATTCTTGTTTCTGTTTCAAACAGGAGACTAGTTTACAAGGCAAGTTCCTCCTTGGAGATCACAAGAGGCTTTCTTTCCCCTTTCTTTTTCTGAGAGGAAGGATTAGGTCACAGTATTCCATTTGCTTTTTATTTTTTTTTTTCTTCTTGGGCTAATCTGCTCTCCAAGATGTCCATGTTACAAGAGAAATAAAAGGCTTTAAGTGAGTGCAGGATTTTTTCCCCTCACCTCAGCACTCCAGCCGAGAAGGGCGATTTACAGAAATTGCTGCATGGAAAAGCCTTAAAACAGAATTTCAGATGCTTATAAGACAAAGCAGAGAGATAGCAGAGAAGCAGGTGCCTTCTCCTTACCTCACAGGGTCGTGTTCTGCCTGCTCTTAAGGAGTTTGGATGGTGATTACAAGTGTGTCTGCACTGTATCCAGGTGTACTGTCTGTGCAGTTACAGCTTTCAGTGAGCTTGTGTAGTCCCTCACCTGCAATCAGGTTTGTCATTATTCAAAGACCTTTGTTTTCTATTATCTTTGTGCATTTTGTGTGGTGGAAGCATTAATGGTACCATGTTTTAAGATGTGCTTTTTGAGCCTGGCACCCTTCCTGGTGCCAGCGTGTGATGTGCTGCACACTGCCTGGCTTCACCCAAGAGGAGGACACACACTGATGCTGATGCTTCTGTGCGGAAAGTTTTGGGACTCTCCAAACAATATTACTTTGTTCAGAGCATACTGAGCACAAACTGATTATTGATGTAATGAAATCTGTATTGTTCTTGTTCAAACACCGAGTACTGGTACCAGTTTGTGGTAAGGGTATAACGATTTTTTTGCAGCAATAAGTATGAATCTGCATTGGGTAGTTTGTACCTAGCACAGGTACAGCTTGTTCATACTGGTCCTGTCACATTTGGCAAACTGTTTTTAAAGGGCCAGGTCTGCCTTGATTTAAATCAGCACAGCTCTACTGAGCTCTGTGCCAGTCTCTGACAACCAAAGTTATGCTTCTCAAATGTTTTTGGCTATTTTTTTTCAGTCCTTTCTTTCCAAAGAGTTTTTAAAATGCAATTAAATGGACAGTAATACTCAGCAGTTACACATAAAAAGCTGTTTATCTAAGGATATCAAAGTGCTTGACAAAGGTGGGTAATTCTCACAGTGCCCTTTTTTGCAGGGTGAGATGCTGGCATGCAGAGACAGCGAGCGGTTTATCTGAGTAACAGAGTCGGTAGCAGAGGTAGTAATTAAAACTTCGGTCTCATGACACCCAACTCTGTACTGTAACCACTAGACAAACTGCCTCCCAGAACCGTATCTCATCTCTATCTCCCTACATATGCACAATAAAGCCTTTGTAGTATATGCTGTACACTTGCTATTGATAGTTGTATCAGCTGAAAGATAATGCTCGCTCTTCTAACTGGCTGCAAGTGTGCTCCACACAGCCTCAATTATCTGAACATAATGGGGGAGAAGAGGAGAATTTTGGATAACTGAGGGTTTCAAATCATTGAAGGAGTTTTCATTGCAATTAATAGGCATGATGGGGGCACAGCATGTTTTGGAGAGCAGGTTTGGGGACTGGTATCACACTGTGCAGTAACCAGCATGCTGCTATTGGGGATATGTTCTTGGTCTTCTTTTTTTTCTAAACTGAGGTGTGTCTCTTCCCTGGTTTTTTTCAGACCAAAAAGGGACAAATGCATTTTAGATGTATTGTTCATGTCCCTTTAAGTTTGGTGAAGACTAACAGCCACCTTGTTGGTTAATGGGAAGCTGCTTATAGCAATGGGTAGTTTAGAAACACTGATGGATCTGCATTATGCAGCCCGGCCAGCAGTGGGGTGTGGGCTGTGTGGGTGGCTCTGAATCTTTCCAGAGAAGAAGGACCAGAGATCATCAGAAAAATAATTTCCCCTGCATGTGCTGTAAACTCTAGGATTTCAAGTATGACCCAGCTGTTAATGAGCTCCATACAGGCAAACAAAGGTTCAGTTACTGTAAAGACGCATTCATTTATGAAGATAAAATATGGACATGCTCACATAGTGTCTGTGCACCAAACGCTGGCCTCTCTGTGACAAAAATCTTTACTAATGTGACTTTATAATAAATTTCCCCATGTATTCTAGGCCAGCCTCATGTTCACTACCTGCTTTCTCCGCAAGCTAATTTATTTCTAAAAGCAATAGCATAAAAAGATGGGATAAAGTTTGCAAAGAGCAGCACAAAGTGTTACTGGCCCTGTTCAGCTTTGATCGCACCATTCTCTCACCACAACTTGCTTTCTAAAATCAGCTCTGTCTTCTGCCTCACACCAGAAGCAGGAATTAAGAGCAGCCTTTACCCTTGCAGCAGTTATGAACTGGCAGGTGGGTGCAGGTAAGGCTGAAAGACCTTCTGAAAGGGAATAACTTGGTTTGTTTCCCATGAAATACACTGTTCAGCGTTGACCAGCCTCACAGTTCATCCTGAATTACCTCTGTTCTGAGACCATGGCAATTACATGCCTCCCTCCCCACTCTCCCCTCCATGACAGAAGCACCTGCTTGTATTCAGATTAGTATAAAACCCACAGTTTTGTTTATTTTCTCAGCTATTACCTGAGAGACAGAATATGTTGACATCTAGGAGCTGATGTCTAATTTGTTTTCTGGAAAGACTGATCTAATCTTAGTTGCTTTAAATTATCTTGACTTCTTCTCTGTAAGTTTTCAGTGACTGGTCTCATCAGCTGCTTTAAATGCCTGGGAAAACATATGGTGGTTTGTTTGTTTTTTCTTGTATGCCTCAGCATTTACCCCAATATACCTGTTTATGCAGAGAGAATGTGCATATTTATCATTTTCAATACAGTCTGGATACATACACATATTCTTAATTCTCTTTATACTTAGACTCCAATATGTACATGTGTATTTATAATGGCTTCAGTGGAAACAGCACTGACCCCAACATTTTATGCATTATTAGGAGGAGCAACAGTTCATCCTTTAAAATGACTATATTTGGAAATCTGATTCTAAACTCATGCTGGCCTAACTTAATTTTTGTGGCTTTTCTCCAGATTTTCATAACCAGTTGAAGTGAGGATGGCATCAAGAGTACACTCCTTGAAGGTGAGCATTCATGTGGACACACTTGTGTAAGAGACTGGGTAAGGGTCCACCTTTCAGCCTGTGTGATATTCAACTGCAACAACAGTGTGGGGCTTCACAGGTGCCTTACTAAGCTCTGCTTTCCCACCACTTTGGTGCTCACAAGCCCCATTCGATTTTTTTTGTTTGTTTGGGTTTTTTAATATCTAGTCAGCTGCTATTGTGTGAATCTTGTGCTCCCCTTTTCTCTCCTCCCGCACTGTCTCGATCCCTTTCTGGGATCATAAAGCAGCGAGATAAAGCACAAAGGTCCCGCGATAAAGCCGGGAATTCTGTCTAGCAGTTTCGATAGTGAAAGTTTACGGGAGCGGCGCTGGGAAAGCGGTGCCGTGAAGGGAGCCGCTGCTGCCAGCACCGCTTTGTTCGGTCCGGCAGGCCAAACCAGGGGCGTTTCTGCTTGATTCAGTGGCCGCACCGAGCCGCGATGTGCCCTAAGCTGTGATGTGCGATGTGCACTCTGCCCCGCACCGAGCCGCGATGTGCGCTGTGCGCGGTGCCCCGAGCCGCGATGCGCGCTGTGCCTAGGCTGTGATGTGTGATGGGCGCTGTGCCCCGCACCGAGGTGTGATGCGCGATGTGCCCTAAGCTGTGATGTGCGATGTGCGCTGTGCCTAAACTATCATGTGCGATGTGCTGTGCCCCGAGCCGTGATGCGCGATGTGCGCGGTGCCCCGCGGTGGCCGCGGGCAGGGCGCTGCAGTTCCCGGCACGGCCCACAGGGGGCAGCCGCCGCCTGCGCTCGGGCCGCGCGGAGCCCGCACCGTCCGAGCCCTGCCCCGCACAGCGACCCCAGCCCCGCTCACCCCTGGGCTTGGCCGCAACAGCCCCCGCGATGAGGAGGGGTTAGGGTAGTTTGAGGGTTGTGACTTCTGAGGTTTTGTGGTTTTGGGGGTTTGTGTGTGTCTGTAATTGCAGCGCGGAGAGGGGAGGCTCCGGCGTGGTGCCCTAGGTAACTTTCCCCATAATTAAAAAAAAAAGAGAAAAGAAAAAAAAAAGAAAAAAATCAACAACAAACCCTAGACCTACTAAAAAGGAAAAGAACCCCACTTAAATACCTGGAAACAATATTGTGTTGCTTGTACAAAACACCCCCTTAAGAACATCTGAGTAAATACGTATATAGAACACATAAGTTCCTGTAAAAGCAGCTTTTTATTTGCATGTGTGTCCATATGAAACCCAAGATGATATATCATGTTTTGCTCAGATCTTTGTTTCAAGATACAGCTATGGGTAGATTTCGTGATGGATCATCTTTTAGCTGTTAATTTCAGCACTTCTTACTTTCCTATTTTCAGCACATGCACACTCAGTATTGAAATCCCATGATTATTACTTTTTCCAACTCTCTCTTTGCCTGTTAACAAGGTGATTTAAAAAGCAAAGTAAAAAGAAAGCCTTTTACATCCCATGTGGGTTTGTTGCTCCAATGTTAGTAATATCAGTGCCCAGTTCTGAACTTTACTGGCAAGTACAAGGGCGAGCTCCTTGCCCGGGTGAGTCTGCAGCCAAAGCCGCTGCTGCCCAAGCGCACCGACCAAGCCACAGGAAGGACAGAGCAAATGGTTACAAACGAGCGCTGCTGCTTGGCTCCACAATTTTCTCTTCATCTTAAATGCACTTTACTGCACCTTTCCCGCAGTTTGTTCCGAGGACAGCCACACTAATAATCCTTATCCGACACAGAGGAATCCCCCTCCTGGCTCTCAGCTTGCAGCCGCGGCTGGCATTCTGCTGCTCTGCTTTGTTGACTTTGATATTTTTTAATTATTATTCCATATTATCTCCTGCCTGAGTTGCTGGTGCAGCTTACCTCCAGCCACAATCTGAGCCTGGCTAACAGTTGCTATAATCTAGCTTCAGCCTTTCCCATCCCTATATTTTTTAGGGCTTGTGATTTCAGCAGAATACATGGCTTGTCGTTTCAGAGGGGGCTCTCAAACTGCACGACAACCGTGAATTCAAAGTGAAGAATCCGTGAGAGAGGCTGTGGTTGTGTGTGGTGCTGGGGGTGTTAGATGCGGGCAGATTCTTTAAGACACTGAAAACGTTATTTTTTATTGTTGATGCTCTGGAAGATTTTTGTGCTGCTTTTTGATAAAGGCTTGAACTATTCCCCAAACTGAAAGTAGTTGCTTTTCCCATATTTTGACAGCAGCCTGTAATAAATGGAAGTCCTTCCTCGTGTTTAGAAAATCAGTGCATTGAATACATGCTGAATAGCAAACACAATTCTTTTTGAAGTTCTTCTGTATTGTGAAGTATCAATGTTTTGTATGTTAAAAACAGTATATGCAATTCCTCACGACTGTTACATTTGCTTTAGACAATAAGGTCTTTGCTTGCGAGCAGTCCTGGGTTCGTTAGGGAATAAGTACAACACTGACCCCGATCAATAAATGAAGTTTGCTTGTGTCAGGACTGACGAAGCCATTATATAAGAGGAAAGTCCATGTAAGTATTTTATTATTTTCCTGGGGGGTTTATTTGCTAGTTTTCAGGCAGAATAGTGTCACTTAGAGCAAGTATTTAATCTTTTTTCTTAAAAAAAATAAGAAAATGCAATCGTGCAAACAGCACTGAAAACTTAGCGCTGAACCTTGGTCTTACAGGATTAGTTCCCATCAACTTCACTGACTTCATTCACAAGAGTAAAGGCCACAGGAGAAATACCACACAGGAAAACATATTCTTTGCCCTGGAAACCTTGTTATCTTGTATGTTCCAGGTATAAACTGTTGGTTCATTCCCGATGCATGAAGGGCGAACTCCTGCCTTTCTTGCTCTAACAGGGTTTTGCCGAGGCAAACTTACTCCTGGCTTACACCATCTGTAACCACAGTGGGAGCAAAATTCAGCCCTTTAGCTCTAATGGGAGCCTGTTTGATCTCGTCCTTTATTGCCGAGTTGTATCAGGAAGGGAGCTGAGCACAGAAACGTGACTACCACCGAGCTGCTATTTGTTGCACTGCATTATCTGTAGTATCCTTGTTATTCTAGAAACCTTCNGGGGGGGGGGGAAAAATTGAAGAGACCTTCATTTGGTGGCATAGAAAATTTGCATAAAATATCGCTCTAAGCATTGAAGGATCTTATTACATAGGGTTTTGATGATAATCTTTGTTGAAATAATATTTAACACATGCTGCACTTTTAATTAAGTATCTGAATAATCTCAAATTAATACCAGAGGTTTAAAAATAAGTTTTCATTTTAGTGAACTGTAACATAATAGCAAGCTGCATGGCAACCCCTTCCTTTACCCTTTGATTTAATTAAATGTCCTTCTGTGTGCTTCTTCTCACTTCAGAAATGCACATAAAGAAATCAGACCCAGACATTTTACTTAGGATTTTGCCACTTTCGTTTCCCTTATATCTTTGCTTATTTATTTGCCCTGCTTCCTCTAGGGCTTTGATTAAGGTGTTTCTTTGGGGATCAGTCCGTCTGGGGCTTTGCAAACTGGCCTGTGTGTTTGAAAAGGGCAAGTGCAACGTGTCATGGTGTTGGGGTTTCAGTGCTGTTGTGCTGACACGCGGGTCCCTGTTTGGAAGCAGCAGGCTGTGGCAGGGAAGTTTTGAGCCATGTATGGCATGTGTGTGGTGGGGAGGATGCAACCTGGTGGATCCTGGGGCAGTTTGCATGGCACAGTGACATGCTGGAGTGTGTTATGCTCCTGGAGTTTGATTATAAGGTAAAAAGGAGCTTAACAGTGGAATGGCTTCAGAGAGCAATCAAATAATTGCAAATAAATTCACATTTATTCTATTTATTTTTTCAAATTTAAAAGGCCTGATCCAGGCAATTTGTTTGCCTTCCAGTTAGGTGTGTCTGACAATCACGGCTTCATTATTCCTTGTTACAAAATTCCACTAAAACCGAAGGAGGGGAAAGCAGCCCTCTCTGAGACCCATGTCAGTGAAATTGTTTTGCTGGAGCCACCTCGCTGGGCGAGCGTGGGTGCGGGCTGGGGGGAGGCTGTTTGCCGCCTGTATGAAAACATGCTCGCAGTTTGGGAGCGCGAGGATGTGAAGCAGGCTGGCTTTGAAGGCTTTCTCTTAGATTTCCCCCTTTATCCCTTTCCATCTATCATTGTAAAGGAGACATATATAACCGCCGCACTTTGTATATTAAGGGGAGCTGCCTGCTTTTTCCCTTTGCTGAGATAATGACGCTGAGGGTTGTTGACTGCTGTTATCTCTGATGACAGCCTTATCTGCATGGCTCTGATTCCCTCTCCCAGAGTCGGAGATATCCAGTCCTTTGGAAACTGACCACTGCTCACACTGTGGCCAGGCAGGCTGGAAAGCAAATACTTAGGAGCGACAGAGTTCTTAATCAGTCATGCTGTTTTCTATGTTCACTCCTCCCACAATACAAAGTATTGAAGGGAAACAGTGGGAGTATGAAGAAATGAGAGCCTGAAAATCAGGTCGGATAAAAGGCACATGCCCCCAGCCCTGCCCAGACAGCCTCTGGTGGGGACATACTTTGTCAATAGCCAACAGTTGAATGTTGTTGTGTGGCTTGGCTTCTCCACACCACAGAGACCCCTCACTAATGGACCTAGGGATGATATTTGCACAGCAGAGGGATCGTCACAGCCTCCTGGCTGCACCAAATCAGAATCCAGGAGTTTATTTTAATTCCTCTAAACATAATAATCTGCAGTTAATTGGCTAACATTCGCCAAGCCTCTAAGGTGTGCAGTGCTGCCGTGGTTTGGCAGCCTCAGTCATGGCCCTCAGAGATCTCAAAGCAAATTTCAAATATTTATGAATTTAGCCTCTTAATGCTCTTGAGAAATGCTCTTGTTTCACTGCTGCAGAAAGTGAGATAGAGAGATAGTGTGTGCACTTGTCTGGGATCTTCCACCCACAAGTGCAGTCAGCCACAAAGCCCAGGTCTCCGAATACCTCACTGGCACCCTGCTCATCAAACCCATCTGGTTGCCCAAGTTTTACCATAACAGCCCTTAAACAACTGATCCCATTTTCCACAGCATGGTTTTCTGCAAACCCTGCTGCATTAAAAGTACCTCTCAGGATGGAAAAACTCCTTGTTAATTCCTCTTTAAAGCAGCACTGAACAGCAGCTCATGGAGCAAACTGTGGGAGAGCTCGGAGCAGCACAGGTTGTCAGGGAGCCCTACCCATACTCTGCGTCATCTTCCCTATGTCCTTTCTCAAATATAAGGGGCTATTAGGCACTCTTTTCCTCCCTGTCATATCTTACAATACATGCTTCAATCTGAACACTTAGACCAATTTGATTGGTCTGTGATCCAGCCTGTCTGTACCAATTTGCACCTCTGCTGTCAGTGCTCTGCCATCTCTGCTTGCCTGAGCTGCAGTTCGAGGCTTCCAAGGTGAACTACAAAGTCAGTATTACTGGAAATACAGATTCCTGAAGCATGCTGCTGCTTTTCCCCCCCCCCCCCTTTAAAAATGTGTAGTACTGGAAACTGCTGGGGAGGGGAGGTGTGGTGGTGGAATCCTTAGTTTGCCCTAAAAGTTTAAAGGGTTGCTTATTTTTCCAGGGTTGCAGAAGAAGGTAAAGCCAGATTCTTTTTAGTACTGAAAAACAATTATTTATTAAAATTTAGAATTGGTACTGAAAAACCATTCTACAATTAATTTTTAAATTTTTTTGCTTGAAAAGGAAGCAATATATAGCTGAAAAGTTTCTGTTCAAAAAGCATTTTTATTTGAAAAGCTTGTTTTGTCATGTAAGGAGGTTTTTTTGTCTCACTCCCAGTATGGTTTTCTGCTACGTAATATGTGACCACCCAGGGCTCCTTCTGCACTTTCCGTGTGGCTATCTTGTGGGCTGTTTTCCTGAGACGTGCAAACCATTACTACTACAAATGTTCAGTTAAGATTATTGGAAATCTGTTTAGGATATTATTAAATCAGCAGAAATTTCACTTGCAAACAGTTTGGAATATTCTTACATACACTGTTTGAAGGGAACCTTGGACATTGATAAAGCTTGTCTGTTTTTTCCCCTCCAGTGCTTCCAGCTGGTCAAATAAAAGGGAATACATCACCCTGAGGATCTTGCTTTGCTCTTGAATGTGAGGATGGAATATGTCAAGTACATAACACTTATTTTCCAAAGTTATGAGGAACTGAATGGGATTAGGACAGGATCTCACTATGGCAAAATTAGGATTGCAGACTTGGATATAACATTTCCTTTCATCTGGGTCTGTTTAGGGCTCTGACTTGAACCTGCTGGCTCAGAGACTGACTGACCCCAGGAGGGATCCTAGACATTGGTGTCCTGGCTGTTGGCTCCCTGCTCATATCACCAAGGCACATCCTTCCCTATCAAGGTCTCATCAGATGTGCCAGTGTCACAAAGAGCAGAGCTGCATGAAGGTGGTGCCTGCCTGAGCTGAGCTACCTGTAAGTAGTGCAAAGCCCTGTGCTAAAGCCATACATCATCTCTGCTGGGATTTTAACTCGAGCTCATAGACAGAACAGCAATTTGATCATTCGAGCATGCTGTTATGCAGCCCTGCTGATGATAAGGGTGGTTCAATTCCAGCATTTGCAGGGTGGAAACTTTTTCTGTGTGGTGATTCTCCCACTCAGCACGGGCCATCCCTGACCACAAAAATGGTCATTTTTCTGTATCCTTTCCAGCATGCAGCACAGCACCAGTGCATCACTGTGGCTCCTTTGCCGTGCCGCGGCCCCACCACGGGAGGATGTTTTCCTGTGCATTCAGGATGATGGTGAGAGCAGGTTTTGTGTGTTGGCAAGACTTATCTGCAGCTGTGGGAATGTGTTCTGCCAGAAGCCCCCATCTCCTGAGCATTAATTACACAGCCCTGTGTGCTCCTCTGTTCCCAGCTGTAAAAGGGAGATACCCTTCTTAACCCACGCCATCACTTTAGTTCACTGCGGCTTGCAAAGTGCTCCTCCATCCACAGACAGGAGGCACTGGAGAAGTGGCAAAGATGATTAATAAGGAGGTTATTAACAAATGCCACAGGTCAAATTCTACAACTGTTCCCAAGTTTGTGCTTGACATGGAGGTCAGTGTCATGAACAACTCCCCATGTGGCTGGGAGCTGGATTTGACCCTTGGGTATAAAGTCAGGATAGGCAAAAATTAGGTTAAATAGGTTTGAC
This sequence comes from Scytalopus superciliaris, assembly GCA_013400415.1. Classification (NCBI taxonomy): domain Eukaryota; kingdom Metazoa; phylum Chordata; class Aves; order Passeriformes; family Rhinocryptidae; genus Scytalopus; species Scytalopus superciliaris. The sequence continues at coordinate 1,853,848 of VXBX01002109.1, read as the reverse complement.
CTGCACCTGATAAGAATGTTTCTGAGGGAATGAGGTGCTTTCTGTGGTATTACTGGAGTGTACAACTGTCTCCCGCGTGAGTTATGAGTGGTCTCATGGAGTGGTGTGCTTATTTTGCAAGCTGGTTTGTCTAAACCTTTGCTATTTGAGGGGCTGTTGGCAAACAAAACTTCTGAATCTGTGATGGTTTGGGCTGACAGCAAACTGTGTACTTGCTGTGGGAAAAGCACTGTTCTTCTGAAGCATGGTTTCCATTTAAACATTAGGAGGTTCCTAGCTCTGGACCGCCTGTGTTTATCTGTGCCAAGTGTGAATGGGAATTAGAAAAGGGGAAAGAGAGAATGGCTGCTTTTTAAAAAGCTAATTTAAAAGCAGGCGCAGTCTTCTGTAAAGATGATTCTGATTGTCCAGAGCTCTTTTAAAGGAACAAGGTTAAATGCATTTTATTGAGAATGTGGGATTAGACACATGCACAAAATGAACAACATCATCTTTATTTATTTCATACTTAAATGGCCAAGAGTGTAAGTCAGTCAGTTCCTGATGATTCAGGAATGAAAGGGGATTTTCTGTATTGTTTTTTATTTCATAAAGCTCTTTATCTCTGGCTTTGTATATTAGCTGTTTCTACACTGCCACCAACCTCCCCCTGACCACTATCCTTGTGCAACCAAAGATGGAAAATAGACATTGACTGTAAACAGCACAATTGGTGGAAGCTACAGGTAAAATACTTGTGAGTCTATTCCCATGTGCCTTAATTTAACAGTATAAACCGCTTCGCATGGGAAAGGCTGATGCTCATACAGCTCTTCCATACAAGATCTGGAATGACCAAGGATTTAAAACAACTCTACGAAGCAGGGAAATGCAGTATTATTTACAAAGTGCTGATACTGCAGCAAAAAAAAAATATGAACAGACACAGGTCAAATTGACTGCAGTCTATATTCAGTGCTGTGTCTGGAGCAGGACTGCCTTGTATATTTTTACTGTGTGATTTTAATCTTAGCTGTGTCTGTTCATTGCCATTGTAAATGAAAGACATTGTAACTTAAAGAAAAAGCCTGGGGACGTAGGAGTTTTCTTTTTTGTCAACTTTATATCCAGGGAAACTGAGGCATGGAGAGGTCCTGCAGTAAATGAAGAAAGCTCATAATGTGGTGGAGGATTTGGGGAGAGAGCCCAGGACAGCCATGGCATGGCACTGGCAGATGTTCCCCATGAAAAAGTATCACAGAAAAGCAGCCCAAAGAATCTTCACCTGATGGAGTTTGCCCACATACATCAGCAGCACTTTTGGCCCAGTGAGCTAATGGGAGGAAGAAGACAGTATGCCTCATGAGTTAAGGTTTTGTAGCTTGGTCTTTGGTTGAGCAGGATGCTCCAGAGTGGGATCATTTCTCAGAATAAAAATGGCTCGAAGCAGCTCATCTTAAAACTCCCTTTGGATGAGCACAGCCAAAAACTTACAGGGCTCTGTGACAGAGAACTCCAGTCCCAACTGCACACCAGTGTCCAGAGAGGTATTTCCCATCAGTGGAGTCTTTTCAAGAAAGAAAGAAAAGAAAAAATTAATACATTAATTCTACCTTGTCACAGACAGTCTGCCTTGTCTCAGCTGTCTAACTTTACCCTCTCACCCTTGTTTTGGTAGTGTCTTCTCTCTAGATACTATCTTACCTTTCTGGAGCAAACACAGGCTCTTGCTTGTGTAGATGGGGCCAGGATCTGTGCTGCAGAGGAGCAGCGTCACTGTGTGAGTTCAAATGAGCTCTGTTGAGTCATGCCAGCTGAGGCTCCTGCTGGTTGGATTTATTGCTGAGAAAAGACCAAAAGTGAATGCCCAGCACAAGGGAGGTTCTGTCTTATGTGCCCCATAGGCTTAATTAACATACAGATTTTTGTTCAGCGCTAGTTCTTGAAACCAAAACCACTAAAAAACAAATCATGTAAAGGAGAAGGGCAGAAATGCTGCATGCATGGATTATTATTTAGCACCAGACTTGGGTAAGGCACTCTAAGACATTTAATAGTCATGATGGCATGAAATGCTGAACCTTATTAAGCCAGATGGAACTTTGTTGATGATTTTAGTGGAGTCAAGACTGCCTTTTCCCAAGGACTTTGTGGCTTAAGGGTCATTCTTGCCTTGAACAGAAGTTCAGCAGGCAACAGGATCTGAATCTGCTGGGCAAAGTCTTGGCCTGGAGGAGCCTCAGATGGTGAGCATGAGACCTAAGCACTGCAGAGCTGTGATGGCAGGGGTGCCCCTCTAGTGAGGGCATGTCCTAGTCGACCTGCAACTAATCAGACATGCTAGTTAAACACTTGTTATTCTTGCTATTGGAAATATCATAGCAAAAATAGCTTCCTATAAACAGGACCTAAATTTTCTGTACATTCCTACTTATTTCTTTGTTCCAGACTTAATTTTGGCAGTGAATATTCCAGGATCCCTGCTCAGAAGGGAGGGGTCTATGCTTTTTGCAAATCTCCAGCCTGAGTCACTAAAAATGTGTTATTTCCTTGCTGTGGTGTTGTCCAAGCTTTAGAGGTTGCAGTCCAACACATCAGCCAAAACAGCGACCTTGGCTTGCAAGCAGAAGGTTTTTGAAAGGTTGATTTAATTGCTGAAGGTTCTTGTCTGCTTTTTGTGTATGAAACTGCAAGAGTACTTTAAAAATTACATTTTTAGCCTTTTCCCAAAGCAATGAAGGCTAGATATTCTTTTTACTAGTTGAGGAATGTGAGGCTGTTTGTAGTGCTCACCTTGAGACACTTGTCATAGGTGCCTGAGTGGTGAAGTTCCTCTTCCTAATGTTTTTATGCTCCACTGGAAGGAGCATTTAGAGACCAACCTCCCAAAGTTAGTCACCTAGGTCACAGTTTGTGTGAGAGCCTCTGGTTTCATCTAATTTGTTGCCCCTGAGAGCTAGAACTGAAGCTGCAGGGAACATTTTGTCTATTATAGGCTCATGACAGCAACACAAAAGCTGGCAGCACTGCGAGCGTGTGCTCTCAAGCCAGCTATGAAAACCTAGGTGTGGAAGAGAAGGCCCAGCAGAGCTGCTTACTGGAACATGGAAAATATGGCAGCAAGTGTTCTAGGACTGGAAATTTGACCTTTTTTTTTTTCCATCAGCCCCTTTGGCTGAATTCTTGCCCTTGTCTGGTTCCTGTGTGTGTCTGTACCAACACATTTCACTGGTGTTTACTACTTGTGCCAAGTGGATTTGACATGAACAAATATTCAACCCTTCCCCCAGAACTGCAAGGGAATTCTGCTTATCCAGCTAAGAAGCCATTTCATGTGCCTGTGTCATCCCTGTTCACAGCTCAGCAGTGCAGCAATAGCCACAGAGCAAGTGAGAATGGGAAATGGCCTTCAACGAATCTGAAGGAATCACAGTTCACCCATAGATGCTCCATAGCCATAAAAGTGGTTGCATAGATTTTTCCAAGTAACAAATGACAGGACAAGAAGAAACAGCTTTAAGTTGCCCCAGGGGAGGTTTAGATTGGATATTAGGAAGTGATTCTTTGCCAAAAGGGCTGTCAAGCACTGGAACAGGCTGTCCAGGGCAGTGGTCAAGCCACCATCCCTGAAAGTATTTAGAAGATATGTAGATGTGGCACTGAGGGAAATGGGTTAGTGGTGGCTTGGCAGTGCTGGGTTAACAGTTGGGCTCTATGATCTGAAAGGTCTTTTTCAACCTAAATGATTCTTTGACTCTCTATCTCTGACATACTTCACTCCAGCTGTTCTCTTGCTTCTGCAGGTTTATCTGCCACAGTCCCATCTTAAGATCAGCAAGAGCTGTTGAGTGGGATTGGGAGGGACCTAATGGCTAAGTTTTACAATGCTCAAATCCCTCCTTCATTGTTTTAACTTCTTTGTAACATTTCTTTTTGCTTTTCCCTTCCAGAATTGAAAGGCCCTTTCATGGAGCGCAGTGACCTGCCCTGGAGGGCTCTCTCTGGCCTGTGGTTTCATGCTCTAAAGTCCCATCCAATACTACTGCATTTGGGATTTCCTTTCCAGCCCATTTCCCACGGAGGGATTTGGAGTGTGTATGTTTCTGTAGTGCAGGACTGAACCTGGGAAGCATTGCAGAGCATGTGTGCGAAGGTGTCCTGTGCAAAAACTGCCCTTATGCATGAACATATATGAATAATAGGAAATGTTTGGGTATGAGATGCAGTTGGGATTCATTGTAACTCCAAGGAGTGGTGTAAGTTTGGTGGTGTAAGTCCAGGCTCCATCCCATCACAGATGAACTGAGCCAAGCAGACCAGGCAAGTACAAGCCAGGGAAACAAGGGCGGTGAGCCCGTGTGCAAGGATGTGAAGCAAACCCTTGCCAAGGGGTTCAGAACTGGGGCTCTGCTCCTGCCACTGTCCTTGTGGCATGGGTACATCTCTGCTGTTCCCTGAAGCAAGCGGGTCAGCATCAGAGTGAATTGCAACGTGTGGAAAAGCTTGTAAATACTGCTTGGTGGTTTGAGGACTGACTGGAGGGCTTTGAGAGAAGGCTTTCTCCCTCTCAATGGGCTTTCACCCCCCAGCAGGGCCAGAGCAGAGCAGTGGGGCATTAACTGAGGGGCTTTAGAGGATTGGGAAGGACCTGAAAGGGAAGGATTTGGTGGCGGTTCCTCTGGGCGAGGAATGTGGCGTTCAATGCTCGCACGCTCCTCATTGTATTGGGAGGATAAAGCGGGGTGGCCGGAGGGACTCAGGGCTCAGGGTCCGGCCGGTGCCAGCACAGAGGGAGCCCAGCCCCAGCGGGAGCCCGGCCAGCCTCAATAGGCAGCCCGGCTGCCTCACAGGCCGCCCGGCACACGGCCCTCCTCACTTTGAAGCCCCCGGTGCTGCAGAGGGGCGCTTTCTCTGCCTCTTGTTTGCTGATGATCCCTAAATTAAGAAATGCAAATCTATTCAGGGCAGATTCCTTTTCCAAAGACAACTTGCCTCAGTTGCTAATTCCCTGCATGGCTTCTATACAGACCCCTCAGCTTCTATACAGACCCCTCACAAACACCTGCAGCTTTTTTTTTTTCCTTCCTCTCCCCCTTTTTCCAGGGAGGGGATGGCAATGGCGAGTTTATTGAAAATCTTTGTTTTCTCTGGTGCGATGAAACTTGCTTTGCTCTTTTGCCTCCTTTTCTTTTCCCTTTTCACAGAGTAAATACAGCTGATCCATCTCCAGCCCCTCTGCACGTGCCAGAAGAATAAATCGCCCGCCTCGCCCCCAGCCCCCTCCTTTAATTCTTTCCCCTGCTGCTGTGTTTGCTTATTCTCACTGCAGCTGTAGTGCTGGTCGCGAGCGTGAGTTGACCTATTGCTGGTTTGTTTGGCACTGGCTCTGCAGAGCCACCCCCCAAAAAAAGACTTTGAAATCAACTGTTAGAGCCCTCACTAGGCNGGGGGGGGCGTGTAGCAAAGAACCCTTTTCAGATCCTCACAGTTATTGCTATTACTTTTTGTGCTGACTGTTGATGCAGAAAAGTTGTCCTGCCTCTTGGGGCTCTGCATGTTTTTGGGTAGCCAGGATGCTCACAGGCCATGAGCTGCATCATCAAGGTCTTCCAAAAGATCACATTGTGACCCCTGGGCCCCTTCCTCACTCAAATCCCTCTTCAAACCCTGCTTGGCAGACTTTTTCCCCACACTGACCTCTGTTGCTAGCTAAAACCTAGACCAGCTCAGTGCACGATCCTGCCCTCTGTCAAGTTAAGCCTGTCCTGAGCTTGCATGAGAAGGGATCAAGCCCTGGGGAATAGCGGGACAAGGAAGAATGAATGTCCTGGACACAATGCAATTAACAAGCCACCTATTTAGCAACTTACATGTAAACATGCCTCTTCCTTTAGTTATTCCACTTGTCTTATATGTCTCTCTATATTTTTTCTTCTTTTCTACCTGAAGCCTGATCCTGCACTCTTATGCCTTGAACTCCATCACAGGTGCTGGAGAGATCTTAGGGACAAGGCTGCTCTTACAGGTAATGGAAATCCACTGTGATTGTGAAAGACATAAGCTGTGGGACACAAGATACCTGTGGTGCAAACACATCTTGGTGGGGTTGTCTTGCACTGTTGGCACAGAGAACTACATTAATTTCTAGTGTCTGGAAGGTATTGTAGGCACAAAACCCCAAAGAAACCAACCAAAATACCCCACCCCGTTTGGTCAAGGTGTTACCAAAATGCATGGGTGCTGTGGGTCTGTGGTTCTTACCCCTCTGTGGCCTTACAGCTGCCCTTATAGGATAGGAGAAGGAGCAGACTTGGCCTGTGATGGTCTGAGACAATACCTGGCATGCCCTGGGCTCCCATCTCCCTATATGGACATTGCGTTTATCTGTGAGGGCAAAAAACTGGGAACTTGAGCTTCTGGATCTGATTCCTTTCACATCATCTATGTTTGGACATATTACCCAAACTCACTGTTCTCTTCCTGAGGCCA
>VXBX01002109.1:1831404-1847335 GCA_013400415.1 Scytalopus superciliaris | reverse complement strand
GTGCAGCCCCTAAAATATTGCACTGTCCAAAGTCCACGGGTTAAAACAAACATCAACACTGCGTCAAATAGTTTGCCTGCAAGAGTCTTTTGTTATGAAGATAAGCTTGTTATCTCTTTCATTCAGATTTTAATCTGACAGGTCATTTGCATACTGCCAGCCGACTTCAGGGTGTGCATTAGATCCACTTTGCATTTAAATCCTCTGTCACTCAGNCTCTGTTGCTAGCTAAAACCTAGACCAGCTCAGTGCACGATCCTGCCCTCTGTCAAGTTAAGCCTGTCCTGAGCTTGCATGAGAAGGGATCAAGCCCTGGGGAATAGCGGGACAAGGAAGAATGAATGTCCTGGACACAATGCAGTTAACAAGCCACCTATTTAGCAACTTACATGTAAACATGCCTCTTCCTTTAGTTATTCCACTTGTCTTATATGTCTCTCTATATTTTTTCTTCTTTTCTACCTGAAGCCTGATCCTGCACTCTTATGCCTTGAACTCCATCACAGGTGCTGGAGAGATCTTAGGGACAAGGCTGCTCTTACAGGTAATGGAAATCCACTGTGATTGTGAAAGACATAAGCTGTGGGACACAAGATACCTGTGGTGCAAACACATCTTGGTGGGGTTGTCTTGCACTGTTGGCACAGAGAACTACATTAATTTCTAGTGTCTGGAAGGTATTGTAGGCACAAAACCCCAAAGAAACCAACCAAAATACCCCACCCCGTTTGGTCAAGGTGTTACCAAAATGCATGGGTGCTGTGGGTCTGTGGTTCTTACCCCTCTGTGGCCTTACAGCTGCCCTTATAGGATAGGAGAAGGAGCAGACTTGGCCTGTGATGGTCTGAGACAATACCTGGCATGCCCTGGGCTCCCATCTCCCTATATGGACATTGCGTTTATCTGTGAGGGCAAAAAATTGGGAACTTGAGCTTCTGGATCTGATTCCTTTCACATCATCTATGTTTGGACATATTACCCAAACTCACTGTTCTCTTCCTGAGGCCAGCCCAAATAGCATTGGAACTGCTGTGTTTCTTGGAGAGCCAAGCACAGGTTCCAGTCTGCCCTGATTTGGGGAGGGCTGCTATCTGGCTGTCCCCACCAGCTGGCTGAGGAGCACCGGGTCCTGCTTGCTCCTGCCAGCACCTCCCTCGACTCATGATGTTTCCTGCACCTCCTCTGAGATGCTGAAACAATGAACTGGGGACAAGATTAAACCTGGTACAATTCTTGTCCTGTGCATGGAGGTGTAACCACGGCTCTTCTGAAGACCACAGAAATTATCCTGGGGTAAGTGAAAGGTGAAACTATGAGTCTGCTTCCTGAAATACAATGGACAGCCCGTGAGACAAGGCCACAGTCCCCCTACAGAGAGGGATGGTGTTCCTGGGGATTGTGTCCCAAACCACAGCAAGTAGAGCTATAGGAGAACATTTCCTTCAGCCCCAATGGGGTTAAAGATTGGATCGGGTGAAATTAATGTATCCAAAAGCAGGGGAGTGAATAGTTGCAGAGCATTTATTCAGCTCTAATGTGACAAGTTCAATTCTTCTGTTCAGAGCCAGTAATTTTCTTACATATATTAATTATTTGAAATAATTCTCTGAATAACATCTAGGAATAATTCAGGCAATATATCTTGATAATGAACCCGTTACTAGTGAATGGTTGAAATCTCAGCTGTGCTGGTGGCTTTGGCTTGGGTGAATGTTCACACGGCATTGTTTCTTCTCTTAAATACTAGTACGTGACTTTCAGAACCAGATTCTGGTCTGAATTGCTGTGTTTATGAGGTCTCTATTATTTGCTATTTCGGTAAATGTTCCTGACAGTAAAGGCCTTTGTTAGAACATTATTGGTAAAGCAAACATAAAAGCGTGTGAATGCAGGCAGACCAAATTTAAGCCATTTACTTGAAATGCTAGTGGGGAAAAAGGTTTGATGTACGTAACCACCTCCAACCCTTAGATGAAGCTGCTGGGAGAAGGGTTTCTCTTCACAGCTGGCATCTGATTCACTCTTTTCCAATTTCTCATCAAGATTTCTCAGGGCAACCTGTAATAGCAGACCTTTCCAAGCAAAGTCCCACATAATACAACAGTAATGGATAAACAGCAGCATTCCCAATCCTTTTGCACTCTGTTGTAGTCTGCTCTACGGTGTTTGCAGTGGGCAGTGGTGTCCCTGAGTGTGCTACAGGCAGGAGAGGGGTAGTAGTAGTACTGAAGCAGTAGTTTTTGGAGATAATTAGGACAACGTGATTGAGATATCCTACATGTGCTGGGGCTCTCAGGCAAGTGAGCTGCACTTTCAGTTATTTATCATCCAGTGGCACTGCCAGTACTACCGAGACTGAGGCAGCCTGGAGTGGTGTCCAGCACCACTGACTGAGTGAAGAGTGAGCCTTTTGTGATGAGGAGTTGCAGCAGAGCCATTGCCAGTCAGCAGCGGTGAGAGCTGGCCAGGAACCATGGGTATGACGGTGGTGCCAGAGCAGGGCCAGCCCAGCTCCACTCCTTGCTCCAGCCAGCCAGCCCTGTGTGCTCGCAAGTGTGGGAGCATTGGAGTTTGGGAGGGATTTTCTGTCCAAAATCTGGACTGTTTGGCCAAGGATGGAGTGGAAGGGAAAGGCAGAGACGCCTGTACACAAATAGGGAATAGCTCCTTCTGCAATCCAGTTTCCAACCCATGCCCTAAAACTGACAACACTTAAGACCCCTGGACTAAGGGCAATGAATGCAAAATGAGAGCTCTGCAAAATCCCTTGGTTTGAGGCCAGCTCTTTTGCTTTGCTTTGCTGCTCCTTGGCATCAGTCTGTCAGCCAAGTGAGCAAGCCAATGGCTAGCTGTATTGCCAAAAGAAATCTTCCCAGCTGTTTTATGTATAGCTAATGAGAATGCAAATGTGCTGGTTTTCCAGGCTTGCTTACAACCTCTGCTGCTTCCTTTCTATGCATGGCACCTAAGTGTCCTTCCTTTTGCTATGCAATCTAAATACATTGCACTGGCTGGTGGGATTGTCCTTGTGTTGCCAAAGAGAAATGGAGCATTTTGAGTGGAACACCGAAGTAGGAAGCAGAACCTCTCAAACACCTGCTCTGCACTATCCTTTCACATGCTGTCCCTGGAGGGTTAAAGATCAGTTTAGAATAAGGCAGACAAGAAGCAGACTTGTCTTTTTTAAGTTAGATATCACATCAAAGCCAAAGTCACAGAGCTTCAGTGATCCTATGGTTGGGCAGTGTAGGGTGTCTCTGATGGGCTCTCCTTGGGAGTTTTCCTTCTCATGAGCATTCATGGCTCTCCTATACTTACAGAAGTACTGTTACCTTTCCAATCCCCCATCACAAGTTTTCTCACTGGGCTTGCAATATGATACTACTTACAGTTTTGATCCCCTCAGAAATGGAGTGGTGACTCTGTACCTTTTGCTGTGATTCTCTATTGAAGAACAGAGCATCTCTTGGCCAAAATCTCTTGTCATGGATTATAAAACCAGCCCTGGGTGCTTTTCAGCTAGCCAAGCCTGGAGAAAGTCCAGACAGTGTCCCCAGCCCTGGCTTTCAGGGACATGTTCCTTGCCTGGCTCCCTTTCTGGAGATGTTGAATCAGAGATGAGAGCTCAGTAGCTTATGGGCATTGTCGCATCCTCTGTCCTGATGGGCACTCTGGACTCTTTGGGGACCGTGGGGACAATTCAATAAAGGGACGTAACATCTGCATAGGAATTTTTTCCACACAGACACACACACACTTCATCCCTAGACAATGCAGGAATGCTGCAGAGCGAGGCAAAGCCATTGCCTCCTGAGCTGTTGCCCTTTTCTCGCCTCTCCCATCTGTGTATGTCTCCAGATTTGCCTCCAGCCTTCAAGGGAGCCCAGGTTCCTCTGGCTGAGTCTCCCACCCTGGCCACCAAAGGGCTTCCTCTGCCCCCAGAACTCCCATGGCTAGGCTTCGCGAACGAAGATTTGAGGCCCCGAGAACAAGTCCCTTTCAAAAGCAGCCTGACATCTTTCCTTTGTTCCTGGCTTTCTATTAGGATTTTCCATGATGCAATCCCGTATGGGGTTACTGGCAAAGAGCTGTTAAAAGTCAGTAGCTCTGCCTGGAGCAAACCCATTGTTCTGCCAGCACAGAGCCCTTCAATGCTGCTGACTCCTGCATGGCCTTGCTCCTGCTCCCCCAGCCCCACCGGCGGGAGGGACGTCCAAATCCAGGAGGGATAGAGCCATAAAGGCAAAGGCACGGCACAAAGAGCAGTGGGGGATTAGACACACACACGGCCCCGGACCGTCTCTCCAGCCGTGGCTGGGAACGGGGATGTGACTCACCAGATGCATCTCACTTTTCCTGGGGAAGTTCACAGGCTGCTGCTCCAGCCGAGAAGGGTTATTTTGGAGTGGAAAGTGAGAAGCTGTAGCTTTTATCCTTTTGGAGGAGCAATTTGCAAGGAAAACAATGCAAGATTCTCTGGAATAAGGAGTATTAGCTGCATCATCTTTTAAAAATAATTTAGCCAAGTGAATGTTGGCCAGGGATTAGCACCCTTGCAGGCGCTTGGGTTGCAGTGAAGGGATGTTTGCTGAGATTTATTGATGTTGGGAATTGTTCCAAATGCATAGGTGACATCTAATGCCAGAGCAGCTCTCTGGCTTGTTAATGAGATAAGTCAAAGGCTCTGCAAAGTTTTCAGCAGTGTAGCCATTAACCCCAAGATTACAATATCCTTTGTATTTTTCCAGCATGTTCTGCCAAGATTTCGCCTTAAGCAGAGGAAAGATGAAAAATGCAAGGCCAGAGAGTCTCTTATAGCTGAAAACTGTCTGCTGTGTTGTTTCCTGAGACAGAGAAGAGCCTGTATATAATCAGAACTGAACAGGGAAACATCTTTACTGTCCAGCACAGTCATTTTCTTCAGTGTTGGACAATTGGAAAAAGAAAAGAAATCACAGAGAATGGTCATGTCTGGGAAGGTGTATGGGAGTGTTAAACTCAAGCTTCAGAAGGGCGTTCTAGGTAGTTATATCAGGTACTTTTAATTTTTCAGCAGGTCTTGTTATTGGGAATTACTTGTTATGGTAGTAAGGAGTTTTTCATCTCTACTCTTTACTAGAGATTGCACACTCAAAATGAGATAAGCTGCAGCTGAATTCTAGTAGCAACTGTCCAGGACTGGTGACTGGAAAAATACATCAGCTAGGATATTTGTAGGAAATAAACCAGTGCTGTTTTAGTGATGCTGAAATGTTTAGAGACTTCATCTTGATGTGTCCATGCTACTGCATTAGAAGGACACTAACTTTTATTTTCTGTCCTTCTCCTACAAAGCATGAAATATTTATTCCTAGAAATTTCCTTATTTTTTTAAATAAGTAAAAGAAGAAAATAAATAGTTAAACTAATCCTTTTGTTTTGCTCCAGATTTTTGAAAAATACCAACTACATCAAAATGAAAACTGATGCAATTTGAATGTTTGAAGAAAAAAATCTTGCTTCCTTTTATTTTATGTAGTTTCTTGGTGAAGAATTACTTCCACTTGGGACACTTAGACAATGATTTGCAGAGCTGAAGGATAAAAAGGGAATAACCCAGCATCACAGACACCTCAGTATCATGGATAGGTGCTATGGGACTACTTCTTAAACTTCACTTGGAGAGTTGAAAGAACCAAGGCACTGACTTGGGCATGAGCTAATTAATTATTTCCAACCTTCAAGAAGCAAAATCCAACAGTTGTGATAGCATGATAATACCTCCTACATTTATTGCTAGGAGTTTGCTTCAGTCTCATCTGTGTGCTAAAAAAACAGCTTTGGTCTCTGCAATGATAGAAACATCACCCATTCTACCACAAAAAAGGCTCTCCTGGCCACACCTGGGGAGGCAATTTCAGTGTGGATCAGTATCTCAAAGACTGGTGATGGTTGACTCACCTGTCTGACAGAGCTATTCTTCACATCCTTTATTTAGTGTCCAAGACAATCAGCTCACCTGCCTTTCCAGCCCTCTGGAAGAGGCAAAGCCATTGACAAGAACATGATTGTTTCCATGGTGCCCATATTGTGCCACTTCAGAGTGGCCAACTTTGCTTGTGCCCACATCCAGCTTCAGGTTTTACAGGACTGCTGTTCTCAAAATACACGTGGTCTGGGCCAAGGATGAGTCAGAGGGTGCACTGGGAGGTAGCAGCTAGTCCTTGTTCGTGGGAGTCCATGAGCAGTTAAAGGAAGAAAATTGTAATTAATGCCAATCAGCATGAGTTCATGGAAAATAGAATGTGATGTCTCTCTTTGGTTTAGTTGATAAAAGTGATAGTAGTGTACAAGACTTCTGTGAGACATTTGATGGGGTACCACATGACATTTTGATTAAGGATCTAGAGCAGTATAAAATCAAGAGGGTGTGCATTAAATGGATTAAAACCTGGCTCCCTGACAGGTCTCCAAATGTAACTGTAAATCATCTGCCAGCTGTGTCTGTAGCAAAGTCCCTCCAGTATTCTTGCTTTTAATATCTTTATCAATGACATGGAAGAAAATGTAAAATCACCAGTGTTGTGGTCTGTTGATGGTGTGACAAGCAAGGAAATGGTAAATGATGAAGAGGGGAGGTCACTGATAGGAAGGAATACAGAGCACCTGGGGAGCCAGGCTCAAGCAAACAACAAATATGGTGATACAGGTCAATGCAAGAACAAAGAATAAAAGCTGCATTTATAAGACAGTGGACTCCAGGAAGGAGGATCCTGAGGAAGCTTTTGGGAAAGCTTCTCCACTGGCCAAAATCATCTGAGTGGGTTGTTCTAGTGCTGGGCTTGTAGCTGAGCAGGAGGACACTTGGAGGTAAAGAGCATAAAAAGGTCTCTAATTTATTTGCTCAGAATGGCAATGCTGCTGTGGTGAGTAAAAGCACCAAAATGTTGGAAAGGCTTCAGGGAAGACCAGAAAATTTTTGCAAGGGTGGCAAAGCCCTGAGTGACTCTGTGTGTTGAGCCACCAGAGGAAAGTTGAGGACAGAGCTGGTCTCAGTTTGCAGATGTGGAGAGGGAAGCAGATACTAGTATCTTTTATTTTTCTTTTTCTCTAACAGACCACTCTGTAGCACCTGGAAGCTGAGTATGGAGGCAGTCAGATGGAAAAAGGCTTCAAGGAGCCAGCTTCATCAGGAATTAACTTGTGTTGCCTGGGATCTTTGGCCAGGCTCAGCAACTCATGACATACTTGCATACAGGGTATCAGTATCTCAGCAGGATTAAACCAGCACTGCTACACTGGCATAGCCAGATTGCTGACTGACACCTGCATGTAAGTAAAACCTCAAGTCCTGCTTATGTTGAAGTTGGTATCAAAAGTGCCAATGGCTGGGGGGAGGTAGAACTACTCCTGAGACATCTTAGGTGCTCTTAATCCTGGTCTATACAAAAGGTGGAAAAAAAGAAACACCCAAAGTATTTTTAAACTAGTGTAGTACAACTTCCTGGATGAACATATCAAAATTAATTTAAAACTTCTGTAGATGGTGCCGGTTGCAACTTCAAGGCCTTAGATAGGTGTTCACTATATAAACAGCTGTGCTAGCTGAAATGTTGCCCACAGCCTTTCCAGCCAACTGGTCATTGTTCACCTCAGTTTCCTAAGTTTATATTGATCAGTGGGATTGTGGGTTGGCAACCTCTCTAGGGAGGTGGCAATAAAAATCTTGTGGTCATATCATCAGCTAGCACAAGAAGACCTGGAGGACAAGGATGTCCATCACAACCTGTATTCACAGCATGAATCAACATTTAGGACTGATTTAAGTACGGTTGCACTGGTGTTCATATGTATTTAAGTTGTTTGTTAAACGAGATAAAAAGCAGTTCAAGTTTTGCTGAGAAGAACAGGCTATTATCAGCAATGGCTTTACTGCAGCTTGAAGGTAGCTTAGGCTAATGCATTTTATTTTGCAGGATCAGGCTAGGAGAATGCATTGACAAGTGGCAAATCAGTCACTGCCAACTGTTTATATCCTGTGAGCAGAAGAATACCCCAGGCGGATTCATTTGGATGTTTTATGCCTACACAATGAGGTCCAAGGGATTCCACAACTGACAGAATTTACACACCATAGAGTCAGAAGACATTGAACACTGGATTCGAGAGGGACCTATTTAAACTTAAATTTGCTTACAAGGCTTTGGGGAACAAATTCATGTTTTGGCTAATCCATCTATCTGGGCACTGCATCCAAAAGGGGCAGCATTGCTCTTCTTCTTCCCACCCCATTCTGTCACTTGTGTTGGATGAAGTGACCATGCAACACAGCTGAGGAACAGGATTTGCTTGCTGCTTGTGTAGACTCTGTTCTGGTGAGCTGGTTTCTACTTGGATCCAATCTACTTGGAACAAGTATAATTTTCAGCATGGCTGCCCAGTAACTGTAGTGCAAAATAGTGGGCAGGATTTTTATGACAGCCTTTGGTTAGAAGAGATGGAGCCTTTCATAACAGTGGGTTGTCACTTGATTTTCTTACTTGGAATCTTTGAGATGGGCATTACACTATTTTAAAGCCCTGTTTGCATCAGCAAAGCAAGTTAGTAGCATGTTCTAATGAGATTAATTGTGCAATAAAGCAGTGCAAGTGTAGTGACCAGGTTACACAGAAGCAGAGTTTGCAGACTAAGCAAAGAAGGAAAGTCTAAACTGAAACATCATGCAGTGCTGTGCAGGGTGGAAAGTTACATTAAGAGGCACAGCTGCAATTCACCTATCTTTGGGGTCTGTGGTGACACTGGAAGAGCCATCATTTGTCTCTTCCATAACCTGTCACCCATCACAGCTGCCTCAAGCATGGGAAGTTTTGTTTCCTGTGAATCATGGCACCATTTGAGAAGTTTAATCCTACATCTTTCCAAGCCTCCTTTGACAAAATAGTTGAATAAGACCATTGTGATATTCTTGCCTGCTTAGTTGTTGTTGAAATTTGTCCTCTGGACAGTGGTATTTTCATCGGCTTCAGGGTCACCTGCCCACTGGACTGCTGTGGCATCCCAGATTGATGGATTAGAGATGCTGGTGGAAGAATTGCTTGAGTTAAAGATGAGCGTGTGATGTCAGGGGACTGCTGCCAGTCATTGTTCTGCTGCCTGTGTGGAAACAGGCTGAATTCTGTGGTTTTGCTATGTAACATTCTTATGTAGCTGGCTGAGTCGCCAACATGATAAATGCAATTATTTTTTCCAATTGTTATTTTTGCCCAAAGCATGCAATTGACACTAAAGTCTGCTGGGCAGAATGGGAATGTAGTGGCTGCTCACATCCCTGCAGCGGCACAACGATGTGAAGGCACGAATTGCAGTGATGGAAAGCAAACGCTGCCCTATGGTATATGTTGGGAGCAGGCACCAGTCTGTGTGTCTGTCAGTCCCATCCTCAGGTGTCAGTGGTTGAGGGGCAATCTGCTTTCTTGATGTCATTGAAGGGGAAAGGATGGAGTTTCTAGCTCAGCTGCAAAGTGATTTTCCCTGGAAAGGTGGGAGGGAGGGGGGTTTGGTTATGCAATGTGGTTGAGGGATCTGTATTGCACCACTTGGGAAGGGAGCATTGGCACCAGAGCCTCTTCCATCTCCCCTATGTCCACAGAAGCCAACCACCTCTCCAGCTTCCAGCAAGAGCATTCCCAAAGGGGAAGAAAGGATTTGGGGCCCTTCCTCGGTGGGAGGTAAGATTTAACTGGATCGTGAACTTGAGAGAGAGGCACAGTTCTCTCATAATGATACGGATTAGGGTGCTTTCACAGATAGTGGGGATGGTGTGCTGGTCTAATTTGGGCCACCTGCACCCTTTGGGAAACCAGCACTGTGGGGTGACTGGTGCTGAGGGCTCCCTATGCTGTGGCTTATTAAGCCAAGTAAAAGGACAGGCCAGCTGAGCTCCCACTGTGGTGGTTAAAGTTTGTTTTAGCTGCCTTATCTAATCTCTCCCCTAACTTTTGCTGGGGGAAAGCGTTTATTGCTTATATCGTGTTACTCCATGAGCACTTGCTGGCTGTGGCTGTTTGCGTGTGTATATGTAGATGTGAAGCCAGATAACTTCAGGCCTTGCAGTTTTATGGGTCAGTCAATCCAAACTGCTTCCACTGGCAGATGTGGGGATGTGCTGCATTCGTTACCTGTGGGCCATGTGCTATCAGGGTGTAAATCAGCAAAACTGGGCTCTGTTTATACACATAAATTGCCCCAATCTGACAGCTTAATACCCTTTTGACTTTTTACCCTCTGCAGGGGGGAGCCTCAAATGTCTTACAGCACTGCTCACCCCAGGGATGACGGCAACACAGGGAAACCAGTCCCGCTATAAAAGGAGGGAGCACGCTTTGCTCCCGTGTGTCTTCAGGCTTGGCTGCGTAGCCACCAGCTCCCCGGAGGGGAAAGGCCCTTCCAACAGACCAGTCCAACAGGAAATTATCTGCTCACCTTCTGCTAAATTACTAGCTGGACAGCCAGTCACAGGGTCCCAAAAATGCCTGCTCCATCTATTCCCCTACAGACATGATTCCCAGGCACTCAAGATCCCGGCTTGGTCACCGGGAGGGCAAACCCACCGGTCCGTCCCTTCCCTGCAGCACCTTGCGCAAGTCTTGATTTCATCTCTTCTGTGGGACACCAGGGTCACACAGGTGAATTTTTCCTGAGCAATCACAGGGTAAAACCTGCCAGGCTTCCTTCAGCTCTGGCTGAGGGGTTTTGTTGCTCAAGGAGATGCTTTATTTTTTTTTTCAGCAGATGAGAGCGTGTTTCCAGTGAGATAGTGGGGGGTTTATGAGAGGGAAGAAATGCCAGGATATCACAGTGAAATGGATTGTTGTGATATTTTGAGGAAATTCCCCAATTTAAATTATGTGGGAGCAGGGGTAACATTGTTGAAACTGAGATCCTCCCCATTTGAAATGTCCTTTTTGTTTCCCCCTCTGTTGTCTCTTTCATCATCTTGGAGAACAGGAGCTCATGGCTACACCCAAACCTTTGGCAAGAGCCTTGGCTTTCCCCCTTCATTTATTACATCCTAAATCTGGCTGCAGTAAACCATTGTAAACCCAACCTAGAGAAAAAGAGACCCTCTTGATCAGGATGTTTGCTTGTGCTGCCACTGAGCAGCCTTGGTTGGGAATCTCAGTTTACCCCATTGTGCTTTTCAAGCCCTCCTCCCCATCAGCACCTGAGCTCTGTTGGAGCATGGCAGCTCCCAGGTTGTGTCCATGCTCCCACCCCAACCAGGAGCATCCCTGTGCCCTTGCATGAGAGAGGCTACTGCAGCAAGTCTTTCCCAACTTGCTTTCAAAGTGCAAGTTGAGGCTGAAAACTGATGCTGCAGGAGACTGACCGTGTGAGAATGTCCTTCCCTCTGGCTGATCCTGGGTCAAATGCTCTCAGTTTACAAGTCATCAACTTCCATGGTAGCTGGACTGCTCCCATCTCTGCTTCTGCTTGCCCAAGCAGCAGGAAAGACCCAGTAGCTGAGATATTCCATAGAGAAGAAGGTGGCCCCATCCCTGCTCCTGGCCTTGGATCCCCTTAGTGCAAAAAAGGTGGCTTTGGTGCAGGAAGGGCTGCTTGGCTGACTGGAGAGCCGTGCTACGCTGTGCCTGCAGGCATCTCATTGTGCCTGGCTGGGACTCCTTCCCATGCTGACACCCCTTCCCATGCTGACACCTACTCTCGTGGCATTTCTCAGAAAGAGGGGCTGTCAATCATGACAATTTTAAACTCTCAGCTCAAATGATGCTGTTTCTACAGGGTGCTTACGGTGATTCAGTGAAGCACGGGCTCCTTCAGAGAAACACGAGTTAGCTCAAGGTTGGATGCTCTGGTGTTTAATATCAAGTGTGCGCATGCTGCAGCCTTTGTCTCAGCATGGGCTCAGTGTTCTCTTGTCTACCCAGCCCCGGGGAGACTTGTAAGCAGTTAGTTTCTTTGAGGACTCTGCCCTTCTGGCAAACTTGATTGAAATTGGCCAGGGAGTTCACAAGTTTTATTAGGGAGAGAGACAGACACACCCACAGCACGATCACAAAAGAGTCGTTTCTCTAGGAAACTAGGCTGAAAAAAAAAAAGTTGTTTAAGTAAGCAAATATGTTTCTTGGAGACACTAGAGCAGGGTAGGTGGGAGGGGAAGTGTGTGTTTATATAGCTGTTGACCCAAACTCCTCTTAAGCATTAGTTTCTTGGTTTAAATCTCTTTATCCCTATTTATGCACATTTTTATCATGTTGGTTATTAGTCCTAATGACTTGCTCTGCCCTGTGCGGCTGCCTCCATCTCAGCAACCTCCCGTTTTGCTGCAGGACTCTACGGACCACTTTGCTGAGATCAGCCCATCCAAATAACTTCACACATATAAACAATGAACCCAGTGAGGGAGAGGGATTGGCAGGGCCCTGCGGGGGCAAGGCAGAGATGTGAGCAAAATTAATCGGTGGCTCAAGCTCTCCTATAAAGCTCCTGTTTCAGGATTTGCAAACTGGTTTCCTCTATCGGCTCCAAAGCATCAGAGCTGCTAATCCCAGGGCAGTAAAGGCCCTTTTGGTCTGAGCTGTCAGCCAAAAATTCAAGTGCCTGTAAGTTGTTCTAGTTTTGCTGAAAATGGGTGCAGTGGTCAGGTGTCCCTTTGATGCGCTCCTGTTTATTTACAAAGAGCCCGAAAGGTCCCATTCCCCCAAAGGTGGCAGGAAACAGGCAGGGACAGAATTTGGTACCTTGTTCTTCCTGTTAGGGCTGATCTCACATGTGAGTAAACAGCGGGTGCGTGTTGAGCTGTAGCAAAGGCTTTGCTGCCTGAACAGCCACCCGACCTCTTGTTTTCCAGCCCTGGATGCCTGTGTGATTCTCCCTTTCACTTTCCTCCTGGCTGGCTCAGTGCAGGAAATCAGGCTGATTAAAAACTAGAGCAGGGGAAAAAAAAAAAGAGAAAAAAAGAAAGTGTTTCTTTAAAAGCAGAAGAAAAAAAAATTAAAGATCATTTTAATTAGGTTTGAAAAATCTGCGGCAGAGTTGACAGGCGGGCTGACAGGGCTCCCTTTCACCGGATTGCCCAGTTCAGGGCTTTTCATCTTGTGTGCAGAATATTTTGACATTCATGCTTTCTTGGCTCCATTTGTAGAGCCCAGTGGAACCTGCAGCCTAATTAAATGTAACAATTCCTGAAAATGAGCGTTGTTATTTTTTTTTCCTAAGGATAATAATAGAGGTTTTATTTTAAAAAGAGCTAATCTATTTACTCTAGGCTGCCTGCTTCCTGACCTGGCCTCAGCACCTGAGGGGACAGGAACAGAATGAATTAGACAGGAGCTTAGTCACTGGAAAAGATGAGGGTGTTAACGTGTGCATGTATGTGTGTGCACATGTGTCCTGCATGCTCCACTCGAAGAGTTAAGAAGTAGAAGGTTAGGAGGCTCAGATTTTCCCTGGCAGCTGGCTTTTTTCCCTTACTTTTGTGGTTGGGTGCTGGTTTTTAGCCAGCATCAGACCCAGCAGGCTCTAGTGGAGTTGCACAGTCCCTTCTCTGGCTCCTCCACTGTGGCCACCAGCCTGCAGAGGAGGGGGAGCCAGGGGCTTTGCAGAACTGGGGCCATGCAAGCCAGAGGGTGATGACAGAGACTTTGTATTGAGAGCTGTGGTAAAGAAGGAGGCAAAGGAGAAAGAAAACACAAGTCACTATTGTTGAGGACTGGATGTGCCCAACTGTGCACCAGCAATCTGCATCTCTTGGTGCCCAGAGCTTTCCTTCCAGAGCTTTTACCACAGTGTTTCATTCTGACCATGCTGTTATGCCTGCTCCCTCGAGCACATCCCTGCACCCCTAGGACTGGTGAAACTCCAAGTTCCAGGAGAAAGATGAGTCAGAGTAAGTTGCTTGTGCCTCTTGCTGTGGGTGCCTCAGGTCTGTAAGCTGCCATCACTACACTGGGGTGCACAGCTCATGGCTTCCTGTGGGCTGCTTGGCTCCAGTCAATCCCTCTTTCATCTCCATGTCTAATATGTTCTCCCAGGCTGACACTGAGATGATGGTGGCAGAAGCTGAAGAACATTCCCTCCCATCCCATGGTGGATGCCTTCCCTATGCCACTCCATCCAACACTGATCATCAAACCACTTCAAAACTTCCCATCAGATGATATGCCCATTACTCAGCCAAAATCAACATGGTAGGCTATGAGAGGTGCAAACCACTTGCAGACTTTCCCTCTCCCCATTTCCTCTTGCAGCTCCAGGGTGCGGTCCCCTCCGGAACAAGAAATTACAGCTCCAGGGGCACTTGCCCCCAGCTGGCCGCAGCAGGACTGGCTAATGGTGCCCGTTGCCTTTCCCAGCCCGCAGCCTGATGGCAGCAATGAATCAGCAGCCGGTGGACTTGTCAAAGGCATTCCTCCACTTTAATCCTATTGACAGGGACTACTGCCTGGAACAGGAACTGCGGGGTGAGCCATGTCAACAGCAGATTCTTATTACAGATAATATTGATGGGGCCTTTACTTGAATAATGAAGGGAAGAGCCCTCTGCTTTGACGTTTGTCTCCAAAACCTAGAATTACTAAGAGTTTAACCATCGGAGGGGAGCTTAAGATAGTTGCATCTTAAAGGATCTGCTTTCTTGTCGCATTCAAGGCTGGGGAAAGGAGTTTAGCCCATATACTGGTAGCTCCTTGCTGACCTTTTCACTGCTCTTAATAAATGTTACAGTTAAATAAAGTCGGATGGATTTTTCTATCTACTGTAGTGTGTTATCCACTTTCTGGAAAAAAAAAAAGGCAAAAAAACCTCCAAATCCCTGTTTAATATCACTGTTACTCATTATCTTTGCTAGCTGCAGGGCGAAAGGCAAGGAGGAAGGGCAGGGGCAGGACAATTCAGGCTGTATTATCAGGGTAATTCCTACCATTGCACATGATTATGTGTGTCTCTCCATAAGGGTGAATCAGGGCTGTTTAAATCCCTCATGATCTTATGGCCAAAGCTCAAACCAGAACCAGCAGCTCTGGAACTGTTTGGGGAAAGTTTTGTTTGTTTTTATTTACTTTCTTATTTTCCACTCTTTAAAAGAGGGAAAAAACCCTCTCTATTTAGTCTGTATCTCTTGGTTCCCTACAGTAGTGGAGGCAACAAAGCTCCAGGGGAGAGGCTGCCTGAGAAGTCAAAAGAGGGCAGAAAGCATCAGCTGTTCCAGGAAATAACCTGTCCTTGCACATTTCCTCATGTTTGGAATTCAATATTGTGAATGCAAGCACTGTGATGAAAGAAGGTAAGGAAGGAAGATGGGACTAAATGGTGGCATCCCTATTCTTGGATTTTAAATGTAACCAGGAGCTCAAAGGTGTCCCTCTAAAGCCTTATACTAGAGACATCTCTAAATGGCGTTTGGACCTCTAGCTCCTATTGGGACAGATGAGGAAGACAGCAGGCAAAGTTGGCTTTTGTTCAGGTTTATACCTCCCAGATCCTAGAGCTGGCCCAGGACTGAACTGGCAGGTGGTTTAAGTTAGAGCAGCCCTGTGGCTGCTCTAACTTAAGCCAGCTGGAATCTCTTCTGGGGCTGGTTCTACCAGCCAAGGTTTGCTGGATTACAGCAGGGCCTGAAAGCCTCCAGCCCACCCCTACATGGCCTACACAAGAGGACCAGTGAGCAGATGACATGAAAATGTCAGGGCAGTTCACAGCTAGTGCTTTAGGACAGTTTTAATTCCTTCACACTGCTGCAGAAAATTAGTATCTGGTCCAAGGGAGCCTGTTCTCATGGTATTTTTAGTCAGATTGTGAAGACCCTAGGAGTTTTGGATTGTCCTTTAGTTTCTGAATGTTGGGCTTTCTGACTTGAACTGTTAAATATTTTCCATACATAAACAGCAGCCACAAGATTTCAGGTTGGATGACTTGTGGTTTAAATTTAAAA
>VXBX01002109.1:1776689-1828048 GCA_013400415.1 Scytalopus superciliaris | reverse complement strand
TTTTTTTTTTTTTTAAAGAACAGCTGAAATACAGAAAAATCTGTTTAGAACTTGAGGACTAAAAATTATCTGTAGGCACTGGGAGACCTCCATTCATGGTGATTCTGAAATGGTGATTCTGAAACCGTGATTCCAGTTCAAATTTATCATTTATAGGAGGGTTGTGGTTTAACATGTGCTTTTCCTCAGGACTTTCAAACTTAAAGGTTGTTTTCCTTAGACAACCTTTGTTTTCTTAAAAAGCTAGGATAAGCAAAGACTAGGCTTAACTAATTAAATCTTCAAAAAGTAGCAAGTTCCAGTCCAAGGATTAATGTAATTACAAATTTAACACAAGCTCATTGTGCAAATGAAGAAGTTTCTCTCTTCCCTTTTCTGCCCTATTGTGATGGGGCAATTCTTTGAACGTTCAGAGATTCTCCCCACAAGCAGATATAAATTTGGTACTTTCAGACATGCACATACATGTTAAAAATTGGTGTAGAAGAAATAATTACTTGCATGCAAAATGTAGTCAAAATAGCTAATTTGCAAAATACCCAGAATGCATCATGGTGGATGACTTGATTTGAAACGTTAGAATAGGTGATAAGAAGTCATGCTATAGAAGCATTTATATATATTTCAAATGAGTCCCACTTAAAGGGAAAAAAAGTCTTTATAATTAACATGACAGATAAGAGCAGCTGTGGCACTTTAAATAAATGCAATAGATTTGATTTTGAAGTAGAGTTTAAGATTCTGGGGATGTGTTCAAGAGAGAAAAAAATATGTGCTCTGAGTTGAAAATGAAGACATGCTAGAGATCATCTTTAAAAACCAGGCAGCCTCACAGAACTCCCTGTTCCTGATGGCCTTCAGCACAGGAGCATCCTGGGGAATGGGGATTCATTAAAAGAGAGCTGAAAAAGGGATGCCCTACAAGGGAAGGTTTAGGGCTTCTTTTCCATGCCATCCAAGGAGAAGACATCCAAAGATCTAGTCATGGTGGAAGCAAGTCTTGAGGAATGCTGCCTCCTTACAGATTTTTAAATAAAATGAAGGGCAAATGCTGGCTTAGATGTTAGATGTAATGGACGTTACATTGGTCATTGCATGGAGGCTTGGCAGCCAGTTCAGTGAACTGTTTCACTTAGTTTTTTGATGTGTGATCCTAAGTGCTGTGCTGGGCTAAGTTCTTGTGGCTCCTTCAAAGATACATGGGCAGGAGGTAGAGGGGGACCATCGTACAACACAAAGGAGGAATGGGTATTTCCCACCAGCACTTTTGTCTGCAGAGCCCATGACCAAGATGAATTAAAAATTACTGATTTCTGCAACACTGTCTTCTCATTTCTTAGCTGTTGCTCAGGCAAAGCTGTTATTAATTCAGGAGGAGTCTGCCTCAGCAAGAACTCTCCAGAGTCCAAAATATTTTGCAAAGAGTAAATATAAGAATTATTCACCTACCACAGAACAGCATCAGGCCCTGGGTGGAATGCAGGAGCTGTTTAACAGTGCACAGAAACGTTTCCCTGAAGGTTTGGACAGAAGTCGAAGGTTTCTCTATGCTCAATTGAAACTGCAACTGAAAGCAATAAGCAGCATGGGCCCCCTCCCTTGCCTTGGTACTGGATGGATTCAGAAGGGTGAGCAGCATCTACCTGAGTACCACACCACTTCCTCTAGGACACAATGAGATTCTTCTGGAGCTCGCCCATCTGACCCAGTCCTCCCCATGAGATCTGGCAAGATAATCGCTCGAAGTGTCTGGGTAAGTACTGTAAAATGCTTCAAATAAATGAATAGAAATCATCTGCTTCATAAATGCCAAGGGCTTTCAACATGTCATTTCTTGGTAAACAAAGAATTTCAGCACGACAATATCTTAGGATGTTTCTGGCCATATTTGTTCCCTCGCGCGTATTGAAGCGAATGTGAACAGAGTTATGTCCTCCTTCAGCTCAGAGGTTTCCTCCCTGCTGCACTGGAGATGAGGGGGCTGCTCTGACTATCCCTAGACAGATTGATCTGCCCCCAGACCCCAAAAATCCAATTTCTGTGATGGTAAAGAGCAGGTGGAAGTTCTGCTCATGCTTGGTTCTGCACAAAGTGCCATACAACATGATTAGAAAAAAGCCTGAACAAACCGAAAAAAAAACATACTTCTTTTTTGTGGACATTAGAATGCAATATAAATATGTGTGTGCTTTCCCCCTCACCCCCAGCTAAATTGATTGCATCTGGTGACATGAAAAAAAAATAGCCAAAATGTCAGACTGAGTCACACAGCCCCCTTGGGTGATTATACTTATTTCAGGATTGGAGCACTCACCAAAACAATTTATCCTTGGCTCTCCCTCTCAGCCTTCCCATCTCTGTGCTTACAAACTCTTCTCTGCTCCCTAGCACTTGTATTTGGCCCCAAGTCCCCTCCTTCCACCAGTTTTTCCTTTCTCCATCTTTTTCTTCTCTGGCCTGGCTCTGTCCCTCTCCTCTCTCTTTGCTACATCAACTCCAGCAAACCCTGTAATTTGCAATTCTCCACTGGGGATAGTGGGGAAAACTGGAGCACAGACAAGGCTTGATGTTTCTGATGCTATGCTGTGTTTCATGTTTCTTGAGGTGAAGGGACATGATGAAATGTGTGAGTTTCCATCCTCACTGTGACTGGTGGAACAGGTGGAGTGGGATCATGCCTGTGGGGATGGACACAGCTCCATCTCCAGCCTTGCCTGCTGTGCCTTGGCTGCCCTGACCCACTTCAGTGGAGGAGGTGTATCTGCTGCCTTTCTTTTGATGGATTATTCTCCAGGCTTCATTCACCTGTGTCCCCAGTTTTCTTTCTGACAAGGAGCAGCACCAGAAGCATCTGTTTGGTGAGGAAAGTCTGTGCTGCAGTGGGTGGGGAGAACCTCAACTCCAAGAATGCCAAACCTTTCTTCCTAAACCTCATTCTGCCCAAATGGCAAGGAGAATGGCCACCTCCTACGTGCAGCCCTGGGGACACCCTGTTGTACACCTTGGTCTGTAAATCCCATTGCAGTTTGGTGTCAGGTTCTGCTTGCTTTCATGTCTTATGAAAACCACAGTTACAGAAGACTGAGGATCTCTAGGATCGTCATGGATGGAAGTGGCTGCAAAAGTACATTTCTCTAGTCTTACCCCATTACGATGAAAGGGCCTGGTCTGGCAGGAGCAGGGGCTGAAGGTCATCTTTGCTCTTTCTCTTGGGCTGGAGGAATGCCCTGCACAGATCTATGCCCTTGCTTTTTTTTACTAGTTCTACAGGAATCAATGACAGATGAAGACAGGGATACCCTTCATTATCTTAGCTAGGAGAGGACTCAAGAAGCCCTTAGCACCGCTGCCTCTGAGCTTAATACTCGCTGTCCTAACCATTGTGTCTCCTGCTCCCAACCTGGACTGCAGGCTCCTGTTGTACAGAGAGCTTACATTTTTCTCCTCTGGTAAATCAGAGCCCCCTGGGATCTGGTATTGTGCTGCTATTTTTTTTTCCCCCAGGTATTTTTGTCTGTGAACCACAGAAAACTGAATAGCAGGAAATGAAGTGCAGATTGAGAACATGGTTGAGTGCACTTGCTAAAATAAAACATTGGGGTGGGGAGGGAGAGATTCTTTTATAATAGAAAATGAAGTGTGTTTACTTTTTATTGATGAAGTATTTAATTGTTTTGAGGGTTTGAGAGATGTTCTTAGAGGCATCTCAGACTGTGCATGGACTAGAAATGCCAGTTGGTCTTTGGGTGCAAATACCTTGCTAGGTTGAACTCACCTATGTTGTGGCTGGGAAGAGCAAGGGGATGCCAGGGGCTTTTGGTGATCTCTGATATGCCACAGTTGTGCCAGGAGGGCCAGATAACTCCACTGGTATCTTCTCAAACTGGGGTAGATGCTAAGATGACCCAAAGGCTTGTTGAGTGGATGCATTTTGACAACAGAAGAGAAAGTCTCTGCCCACTGCCCTTGGCCAGCGTACTTTAGCCTTGACTGGACAGGCTTACCCAAGTGAAGATTATGGTTTCTGTGGTCAGTTCAGTCTCCACACAGAGTCTACCAGGAAAGCAGGTCATACTGGAGAGCATCATTGGAGCTGGTGCAGCATGTACAGGTATCTGAGGTGGTGCTGAAGTGGCCATGCTGCAGAAGGTCAGTTAACTTGGATGCTGTCACCACACTGCCATCGCTGTGCTGTTTCTGGGATGCTTCCTGAAGTTAGTGTGCTGAACTATGTAGGGCATCACCTGGAGCTGTGCCACAGAGTCTTCCAGCCTGCTTGCTCTCTGCTGTGCTTCTGACTTTTTTTTCTTAAGCAAAGGAAGTAACACAAGCAACTGCAGGGGATGGAGATAAAGCTGTGACCTTTCAGATTATTCTTTTACTCCTCTACAAATGCTGGATGGGTCCAGTCAGGCAGCTGGGTTCTTTTGTGAGATTTAAATAGTTTCATTAATTCAGTTGTCTAAAAGCAGCAATTGATACTCCTCAGTGACCTGGACTGCTTTCTTAAGGGGAATAGAGTCCATTTCCTGTTTCTGGAGCTGTCCTGTTCTCCCTCTGTTTCTGAACTGCTGTCTGAAGGATTGTAAGAGTTTGTTTGAGCCACTGAAGGATCATAAGGCTTCAAAAGCAGAGGAAACCAAGATGCTTAGAGTCTCCATGGCAGGTCTGTTGCATCTTTGCTAGAAGCTTGGGTGGAACCAAGAGGTGTGCCCATAATTAATTAAATGGGGCTGCTCTTGTTTGGTCATAGCTGTGTGAAGTGTCCAGGGAAGCTTTTAAGTACACACCAAAGTCATTGAGAACTTACCACCTTTATTAAAGTTTGAGTGGATCAGATCCTAAGTGCACAGAAGTTGGACCCACTGGTTGCTTTTCAGAGCCATTTTCAGAACCATGAGAACTGATGGTGCTGCATGCTGCTGCCTCTGTTTCCAGGCCAGGTGGGAGCTGGGGATCTGCTGGAAAAGATCTTCCACCTGTCTGGAAGGCCATGGAGTAGAGCACGGCCTCTTTGTCTTGTCTATTTACACCAAGTTACTAATTCTAAAAGAGCTGCCTTAGCAAGGAAAATGCCCAGTTATGCAGCCTCTGCATCAAACAGCAACCAGACCAACAGAGGAGACCTCAGCTGCAAGGGGATTGCAACTTCATTTGCCTTCTTTGGGGACAAAAGCCTCTCGGCATCTCGCAACCTCCCACAAGAAGAGCTGAATTCTGTCACATGGGAGTGGGCAGTCCCTGAGCTGACCAGCGTGACAGCAGAAAGTGGAAGGGGGATTCAGGCAGAGAAGAAATTCTAGAGGGGAGAATAGATGCAAGGAAATTCCTAGGAATGTTACAGAAATCAACATCCCCCCTCTGCTCCTTCCAAACCAACCCACCTAAAAAATGCCGTTTTGTGGGCTATTTTGGAAAGGAGTCCATGCCTGGGGAATTTTTGGCTGATGCTTATGGCTTTTAGAAGTTTCTGGGAGATCAGACGAATAGAAACAGGAACCAGATGGGACTTCTAGCTGCTGGAAAGAAAGGAAGAAAAAAAAAAAGTATGGGGGGGGAAATCTATCCCTTATTTAAAATGTGAAGAGCACTTGTTCATTTTTGGGGAGTTTCCCCTGCACTCTGGATTTCTTGTTTTAAAGAAATTTACTCTGGTTCTATGATATTCTCTTAGGACATTCATCTCTCTTCTTGTTGTTGCTAGGAATTTTTCTTTCTTTTGTAACAAACCCCAGTTTATTCTTAGGAGAATTTAAGCCCTTGCTTTACTAGATAAAAAGAGTCAGTAGTTGGTTTTGTTCTTGCAGCAGCCTCAACATCCTTTGGTCATTTACTTACTGAGTTTATCTCTGAGGCTGCAAAATGTGAAAAAAAGGCAACAGTAGTGGAGAGAAGAGCAAAGGTGCTCTGACATACCAAAACTGAGCACCTGTGGGTCCTAATTGAGGGAAACAGCCATCAAAGGGAGAGTTGTACCATACTGGAACATATGACAGACCCAAACACGGACCTCAGACGAATCATGCCTGCAGTGACCCAACTTGTCAAGCATCATGTTGGATTTGTGGTGTCTTGGCTGTTGGCTTTTGGGGTTGTAAATCCAAAAAACAGGCCTGGTCCAGTCCCAGGTTCCATTTTATCAGACCTTGGCTCTACAGCTGGTTCAGTTTTGGAAACCATCCCAGAGGTGGAATAAGGGCCAATGAGCATTTTCCAGCTCCTGGGTCCAAGCTGGACTCTGGCTGGGAGTCACAGTCCAGCCATGATCAGATGCTGTGCTGGGACTGGGCTCAACTATGCTTCATCTTTGCAGCCTTTTCTTTGCAGGCTGGTGAGCAACAGGGGAAGGGGGATATGTAACAGTGCCCTGCTCCACTCAGGGAAGCCATGAAGTCTTACTCCCCAGCTGGTAGGAAGGAAGCAAAGTAGATACCACCTTATAGACAAAGATAATAACAGGATAAGGCCTACCTGTGAGGTTTGTCACTAATTTTCTTTTAAGGATCTGCATTTGAGGAATTTTTTTAATAGGTAATTAAAGAGGGCTTTTATCTTCTAGATTTGCAGTTATTTACTGTTTCCTGGGGAGGGGGAAAAGATGTTTTCCAAGGTTCCTATCTTGTTGTATAGTCTTCCTTTTCTTTATAATCATTTCATATTATTTCTCATGCCCTCTGAACTGCAGCCATTCCCAAGATAGGGTCACTAGCACAAGGCAATGACCCTTGATAAACCTTCACCCCTGGTTTTAAGTTGGTAGGAGAGGAAATCCATCCCTAGGACTTCATCATGTATAAACTGTATTTCTAGAGAACTGATGGGAAGCTCCACAAGCAACATTAGAACTATACTGGTTAGTAGTGGTGCACAAAGTCAGCTGTAGATATTTTAAGACACAAGAGTTGATAATTTATTTGTGTTTCCAAATGTGTGTGCATTCGAACACATGGCTTTGGTTCGAAGGTTTGTCACAGATGGACCTAACTGAGCCAGCTGCTTGAAGCCTCTATTATGGTGACCAATTGATTACACTAGTTTAAATGAAAAAAATGTACCCAAATGTGAGGCTTTTGGTTTGAGTGTCCAATTTGAGTTCTGATGTTTGGGGCTTTCTTTTTTCCTTTGGCTCGGGCTGGTCCAGCAGGATGTCCCATATTAGAATGCTGCTTGGTTGTTGTTGTTTTTTGTGGTTCCAGTGAGCTGTTTTTTCAGAAATGTCTGGAAGGAAAGAGACATAGGGGACTTGGTTCACAGGATTTGTACAAAAGCTTTTATTTTTCCTGGGTTTTTTCTCCTCCTTGTTTTTGCTTCTCATGGATCTGATGTACACGGGTTCTCAGGAGTGACATGAAAGTTTTAAAGCAAAGTGCTTATCCCATGACTCAGGTGTCTGCTGTCACAGTCAAAGCACTATCATCCCAGGAATTTTGTTTGAATTTAGCTTCTAGCTCAAACAAAAGTCATCAGAGCAGGCAAGCTTTTACTGGTTTCACTTTGGCTTCCCATATCGGTTTAATTTGGCCCATGTTTGCTCAAAATGTCTCCAGCTGTCTAGAAACTTGTTCCTAGCTTGCTGGAACATTCACAACCCTTTTGGCCAGTGTGACCTTAGTTATAAAGGCTGGCTGTTGTTTACTTCAGATAGTTTTTACTAGCTCTATTATATATAAGGCAGTTCACATAATTGAAAGAGACATGTGTTGGGTACTGTCCTTGCATTTGCAGGTTATAAGTTACTGCTGTCCACAGTGCTCAGGCATGAGATCTGCCAGAGAACACCACCTCATTCTGTTCCCTGGGAGCTTTTGCTAATATTTTCTTTTATATTATCACTCATTTTGTTTCTCTGTTGGACAGTTTCCATGTGTTTCACACTGAGGACTAAAGTGTCAGAAGATTAAAGGACTGTCTTTTTGCCCAACTAATATGAATTGGATGCTAAACTGTGCACTACTCAGAAAATGAAATGCCTTCTAAAGAAGTAAGTGGCTGGAAGGAGGCAGTGAAAATCCATCAGATTTGCATGACTAATTAGCTGATCTATTAGTTTTTATCCTTGTGTTTACTTGTAATGAGAATCTTCAAAGATTATTCTATATTGGACATGCAGATAATTTTTTGCTTATGTAATTTTTTCCATACTGAGATACTACTGTGATGTGTGCTCTACCTTGACATACATAATTCTGTCTTTGCTCAGTTATCCATCTTCTAGAGGATGTTGATCCTGAATCCATCAATCAGGGATGCACTAAGTGACCACACGGCCCAGACTGTATGAAATGTTCTCTCTTTGCGTTGAAAGGGGGTCTGAATTTCTGAATTTCTTGGCAACCAGAGCCCAGCCTCATTTCATGAGATGCAAACATTTGTGGATGTCAAATTCTGGTTTTCAGTTAGTTATTCAGCTTCTCAGTTTTTAAACAAGAGATTCTTTTGTTGAAGTCATTAATGTAGGGAGAAATTCTCTCTGTGTCTTCTCAGTGTATGGCATGATTTCATAAGAGAAATGTGACTACTGTAGTTGTTATTTTCAGATCTTCCTTACTTATAAAGGTTGAGAGGATATGAGTTGTTGACTTTAAAAAAGTTAAAGTTTATTTTGAACTAGCTTTGCAAGTTTCTGTATGTCCTACAAATATTTAGTTTTATTCATTTGGGGTGGGAAGTGGGAATGTCCATATGCCCAAGGCAGGACACAGATAGCCTGTTACCTTTGGATTTTGGAACACTGGAGTATAAAAGTATAATTCTGAGGCTTTTGTTTTAAGTCCCTGCTATGTCATTCTCCTAGAAGGGTTAGTAGAATTGAAAAAGAGGATAGGTGTATTAAACCTGATTTCTGTGAGATTTTCCCAAAGAGGTGGATTTGGTAGTGTTCTCTTCCTGCACGACTCAACCGTTTCCTGTTTTCTGGCATTCACAAGCTTCCACTGGACATATCAAATTTTACATTCACCACAAAACATCACCAAACTAAAAAACAGAAAGAGAGAGGAAAATAGAAGTCTTTTGAACCTGATGAGGTTTCATCAAGGAAACAAATAAAATCTTTATTTGTGACCTAACTTGTCAGTTTTAAGAAAACTTATGCCTGAGCCTGATGTTATTGTGAGAAGTTGATTTTGCCAGCTCAGTGATATTTTTCCTTTGCCAAGAACCTGCAGGGATGTGCTGGATGCATTTTGTCTGGAATCAAAGTTCTTGATAAATTTGGGACTTTTATCATCACCTATTTCAGACTGGATGAAAGGAGGAAACTGCTGGCCTCTCCGAGCACTTGTCCATCATTTCTGTAAGTTTGCTACAGAGCTTATAGATAATATTATCTCCGTGTTGCCTGGAGCCTGTTCAGAGTGTTTGCTGTCTGGACAGTGAAAGCAGTGACACTATTTCCTTTGAAATATGCCTTAATTTCTGTGGTGCTCTCTGTGTCTTGGTCCTTGCAGGTTCCCTGAGCTGGACTTTGACAACAAGGACATTCCCCACTCTGTGGGCACCTCTCCGCGAGGGAGATGGAGAGAAGAACTGCTGAAGATGACCACAGGTCCAGCCTTGCTCCGGCAAAAGCCTGAACGACTGTGACTGAGCGAAGCCCACCCATCGATCATCTCCTAGTGCCGAGCATCCCTGGGAGGAGACGCGTCCCTGTGTCCTGCGGGTAAGTGCTTTGCTGAACGGGGGCCAAGGTCCAGCGCGGAGCCACCCCGCTCCCGCCGGCTCCCTCTGTGGCGCCGCACCGTGGAGTCAGCCCTGGGCTCGCACTCAGGACGTTACGAAATCCTGGCCTTGACACAGAGCAGATGCATTATTGGGAAGCCCTCGGGTCATGAGAGGGCTAATAGTCACATTCCTGGCTGGGATGGCGAAAGATTTACGCCGGGCGCTCGCTAGCCTCGCCCTGCACCAGGCCAGCTCCCTACTTCACCGGCCCCCTCGGCTTTAATTGTTGTGTTAATGGCCCTTTTATTTGAAGCAGATCCCCTGGCTTACAGAGGAGAATGTCATTATGTCGTATTTTAGATGTATTTACATTCTCCTTGCCACAGGGATAACGTTCTAATTATTTTCTATAGCTGACAGCACCAGCGTCTCTGGTATTAGGGACCCCTTAGACCCGATTACATGGTCTGTTTTTCCTCAAATCACCCACAAATGACAGTGTGGAGCAGGTTTATTATCAATTGACGTACCTTTGCTTAGCACAACTCGCTCCCGAAACAAATGTCCTGAAAAGATAATACATGTTTAGAGCATGTGTCTTCACTTGGGTGGAGGCAGATGGGCTTAGGAGGTCAAGCCAGCCACTGACCTCCCCTGACTGTGCCACAAACCCCCAGCACGGCAGGCAGGTCTGTGTCGTGAAGAGTTTCCCGTGCAAACCATACCCAAAGGCCGGCAGAAAGGACCGATGTCGGTTTTACAGCTGCGGTGTCAAATGGTGGAGAATGGCAGCGTATGGGAGAAGCAGAAGACGTCAGCTTAGCTTTGCAATGAGCTGTAGAGAGGTACCAGAGTCTGGTCTAGATGGTGGGGTTGTGCATGTGTGAGAAGCTGATTTTAGGGGAGAAGAGGAGGCAGGATTCCTCAATAGAGAGGGCTGTGCAGCACGAGCAGGCTTGATGGACAAGGTAGTAAGAGATGCCCAATGGCCTATTGTAGGGAGCTGCGAGACAGAGGTTGGGGACTGCCTGGAGAAAAGGTTTCCTCAAATTCTAGCATGTAAAGCTTCAATAGAAAACAAAGCAGGAGAAGCCCTAGAGCTTGATGGAAGGAGGAGGAATGGGGGCCATTGCAGTGGTGGAGTCAAGTGCAATGACTTCAGAGCAAGGGGCGATGCTCCGGAGTTGGCTGGGGAGGTGCAGGAGCACACAGAAGTAAGGACAGCAATTGAGATAAGAAAGAGTGAGAGACACAGTTATTAGAACAGAATGATTTGATTTATCCCAAGTCATTTATTCACCAAATTTTTCCCTTGAGATCTTAAACAGACTGAAATGGTTTCAAATGCTGTCATTATTTAGAACAATTCAACAAAATGTTTGTTGCTTGGAAAAAAAAGGGAGGGGTGAGAGATGGAGAAAAGAAAGAAAGGAAAAATAAAAAGCCTGGATGGTCTGCTTTGCCACATTTGAATTTTATTGCCGAATTGGGATGGGTCAAGAAAAATCACTCTTTCTGTTCTCTGAGCGGGAATTTCACTTACAAAGCCGCTCTGATGTGAATGCTTACCCAAGCTCAGATGCTGTCTTCATGTGTATTCAAACATGAAATAACAAAAAGCAAGTATTTGTGCTAGTGAAACCCTGTCGAGGAAATTTTTCTGCACCAGGACATCTCAACACAGACAAAATTTCATTACAAAATTCAGGCGCGTCTTCGTGGAGACTTTTCTCCTTGCAGCTCTAGAGATGATTTTATATTTGAAGCTGCTGGGCACACAGGACATTTTAAAAGCAAGTAGAAAGGCAAATACACTGCCCCAAGGGGGTTGCAATTTAAGCCAGACCAAAGCAGAGTGAAAATATTGGCCGCATGGTATTAAAAAACAGAAGGTGGACATTTTTATTTAGAAAGCCAAGGATTTCACTGAGTTTAGTTTTTCTTGTGTGCATGCGTGGCTTCTGGAGTAATTTTTAGCCTTGGCTTAAAAGAAATGGATCTCACTCCTCCCCTCAATAACACCGGAGCCTATCTGCAAGGTTCGGTGAAAGGTTGGCAGGAGGGTAGGGGTCTCAAAGATACTGTGTTTCTGTTTTGTTTTGTGAAAATAAAACACTAGAAGGAAGAGAGGCAATCAAACCATTATTTCAACTGAAAGAAAAGCTTTGTCACATGCAGAAGCAGTATGACCAGTCTCAAAGAATCTGAGAGAGAGGAAAAGAAGGGGAAGGTACTTTCTTGCAGCCATTGTGGCTGCAGGCACTGGAGATGTTTCCATCACAACACATACATGAGATTTTTACCTTGTAAGACACTGGATAACTCAATCAAGGGAACGTGAAGTCCAGGAAAACAGGATCCTTATTTCCACCTCCCTTTAAGTTAGCTGTTTGTTTTGAATTCACTCGTATGACTGGGTGGATGGCAGTTTAAGGATGGTTCTTTCGGCTCAAAAACAGTGAATGAGCACATCATCTCCTGCCTCTCTTAGAGAACGTTTTGGGGGCGGAGGTGCTGATGGGTCGTCATCCAGTTTGCCACAGTGAAAACAGGAGCTAGAGAGAAAACGAGTTAGAATTTTCTCACTGCTGCTTTTATGTTGGACTAAGTAACAGAACTGAGTATCTGCTACCTGGTTTGGTCAGTTTGATCAATCTGTTGACAAAATGTGGGTCTGGTTCTGTACCCATGTTCATTTGCGCAGTTTCACTTGAGAATATTCAAGTATGTGTGCCCTGTGCAGATTTGCTGCCCTGTGAATGTCTGAGCAGTAATGGGGTGAATGCTACTGGAAAGCAAAGGTTTAATTAGCTCTGCTGTTTCAGTACTTTCCTAAAGTGCATTTCAAATCATATGCTTCGTTGTGAAATCAGTGATTGATGCTGTGTTTGATGGTTACAGAAGTTCTATGGTTTTCTTTATCTTTTTTCCTGAGGAGTCCCTGATCAGATGACTTAATTTTCAGAACATGGCACAAAAGAATAAATTGCTAGTACTCTGTGAATTATTAAAGGAGAATATTATTAATAACTTCAAAGCAGAAATGTGTTCTAGAATTTTGTGCCATGTTGGCTAATTGTCCAGTAGCTGAAAGGAGAAGAAAGGATAAATTGGTTAGTTCAGATTGTTTATTAAAAGGTTTTTGCTGATAGCTTTTGGGTAGTTGTGCTTGGCATGTTGAATATTTGTGTGAAGATCATACCAGAGATTTGGGAGTTTGGTTCATTTTTTGAAATAAAAATTACAGTGTCACACCACTGATTGATAGAAAAGCAATGTAATATGTTTCTGTAGGGCTTTTCTCTGAGTGAGTCACAAACTGTGCTGATACAGAGCTTCTCTGAAGGGGTCAATATGTAGCATAACAGAAAGATAAAAGAGGCCATAGTTTTGCCAGAAGCACTGCAAGTGGTTGGACACGCACACCGAGACATGCAGGAGCAAAATTCTAGAAAACTTTAGGATTCATAAATCACTTCTGGCAGAGCCCAGGAGCGGAAACACCAGCAGGAGCTGTGGTGTGGGCAGACCTGTGACGCTACACCTTCACCACATATGGAATCCCCTCCTATGCTGTGGACACCATCATTATTTCCACCCCAATGGGGTCTTGGCCGGTGGAGACTCAAGTCACACTTGTGCATGGAGCTCACTTTATCTTCATGGGGAGGTGGAGGGCTGAGTCAGCCCTGCTGAGATTTGCACCAGTGGTTCCAGGAAGTCTGGGTATTTCAAACCTTAGGCTTAGACCTCTAATCATCCCCTTATCTAAACTGCCTAACATCTGAGTCTGCAAAATTGGGTTGGAAATCTCACACAAACATGCTTTCCCCAGCGGCATTTCTGCATTTGTTTGCCAGTGGAGCCCAGGACTACAGAAGGGCACAGAAGATTCAGCTTTGAAACCAAAGGTTTAATCAAAGTGTTGTGTGAAGACCTAGCTCTTCCTTGATTGATGGCTTGCTTACTCTTTGCTGACAGCTAGAGAGGTTCACCCTTTGGGGCAGAAACACAGAGTTGAGACTCAGGCAAGTGTTGACCCTCTTGGGCCGTAAGTTTAGAAGAACTCAGTTATTTTAAACTAATTTCTGCATCTGCTGGGGATGGATGGAAGGTGTTTATTGCTTTTTTGTAACTTGTAATGAAATAGTCTCATTCTAAAAGCCTACAGCTCGTTAGGTGCAGAAACTGTTTAAATTATCCAAGGTGGTTTTTTCAACCCAAGAACTCAAAGACAAATGGTGAGAGGTCCTACATCAGGCCAGCATCTCTCAATCCCTCCTCAGGTGACTTCTTCAAACTCAATTGGCCACAAAGCCTAAAGAACTCAGAGATGCAAAATTCTTACAGGCTTCGTCAACTAGTCAAATGGGGCTGACAGACTAAATTAGCACCCCTATTAGAAAGGAGTTGCAGTGTTAATTCCCTACTTATCATACAGCAGAGAATTCTGAGCAGAGGATGTTTCAAGGGGAGGCAAAGGGCTCTCTGGTGTCCCCCAACTGTGGAAAAACTCCAGTCAAAAATCACTTTATCAACCATCTCATTGTGCAGTAGCACCTTAAAGGACAAGCAAACTGGATTTATTTACTCCCCATCTCTCAGAGCTGCTTGCTTATATGGCATTTTCATTGATACCTTATGACGAGGTGGAAATTCTTTATCTTCACCTTAGTCTTCTCACTGAAGGGAAAGGAGAATCCTATGGCTCAATGCTACATTAAATGAGGGGATACAACAGAAAGGAAAGTTTCTAGTTTTGTCCTCCAGTCAAGAAAGACCACTGGTGTAAATAGTTCCTCACAAATCAGTGCTTTGATATATTTGACTTTTTTTTTTCCAGAGTATCTGTGAGCAGATGCATGCTAAATTTCTTATTTTAACCAATGTTAGCAAATCTCTGGAGAAACTGACTGCTGTTTGCTGCCCATCTATAGTAGTTAAGCCAGATTCCTCTGTTCTGATTTATCAGATAGAGTGACTGATGATGTTTGTAAATGTAAATTTTAAGTTTCCTCAAATTCTAGTGTGTAAAGCTTCAAAACAGTCATTTTCTATAAACACTGTTGCTTGAAAAAGTCCTGCCACTTGAATATCTGGTAAAGATGAATGCACATTGCATGTGGTGTTGGCAAAGAGGCACCCATCTATAAACATACAGCCACTATTCATGGAGATTTCTTTTATCGTCTTTCCAGTTGTACAAACACAACACCACCACCACCCCCGGCAATATTGCACTGTAAATTACCTTCCTTTTAAAAGCCCTCTCCCCTTAGTGCTTTTCATTCAGGAGATGGGAGACAGCCCTGGGCTTGTTGTCTTCAGATCAAATACAAGCTGCAGACTCTGGGTATTCACCTGAATTATATGAACCTCTGTGCTGCAGCTATTTACTTGTTGCTATACATTTCCTTTTCTTGATTAACTAAGCCCTGAGAAGACACATTTGTTTCAGCATTGCCCCCTCAAGGCAGTCCATCAGCCCTCTGTTTTGTAGCGTCTTTCTCTCTCCCCTTTTCCTTGCCTTCCCCTCTGTGGTCTGCTGCATTTTTTGTCACACAGTCATGAATTTGTGTCGAACTCCTGGGGCAGGAACTGTGCCGTGGTGGTTGCCTGTGTAAAGCCATCTCTCCTGCCATGGATATGAGAATCATCTAGGGACATGCAAGAGCTGCAGCCCATTTTGTGGCTGAAGCCCAAAAGCTTGAGCTGGTGACTGTTTCTCATTGCTACACAGTAATTATCTATTGCATCCTACAATGCTCACAGGTCTTCGTACCTTCAGTTTCTTACTGGATTTACGGATGTTCAGCATCCTCAGAGGCAGGTCTGGTCCCCAATAATGTGCTAATGTTCCAGGACCTTTTAGTATTTTTAATATATGCACTGAATGGTACTTTTATTAGAAACGGATCAGGACTGTGATTTGCAGTTAAAATAAATTCAAGATAATTTATTTGAACACACTATTGGAGTAGCAGCCTCCACGGGGTATCTTTCTCTACTATACTATCCAAGTACTGGAGGAGTTTATTGCATGGTTTACTACGTGGCTCTATAAATAGCTGTTGGCTTGGATTTGCACCTATTAATCATTTTAGGGAGAAAGGAAAGAGGGAGATCTAGGCTGATTTTTTGATCATGGGGGTCCTTAGGAACACTGGTGTTTCCCTGGCACCCTGGGCTGGAGCTGGAATCTCCGCACAGCCCTCACCATGTCCTGTGCCCCGCGGTCCTCTCTGCAGCAAGGGCAGCGAGGAGGTTCCCCGGCGGTGGTGGCGTCTGTCGCTGTGTTCTGCTCTCAGGCCTCCCTTGCCCTTTGAAGATTCCCCATTGTTTGGGCTATTAACATACTTTCGGGGTGGATGTTTATCTTTTTTGAAACTTTTACAGCAGGCGCATTGTTAAAGCAAACCCCGAGCAGCTCTTTGCAAGAAAGCTCCACCGCAGCCCTTTGGTGAGCGCAATGCAACTCCGAGCAGCTCTTCCCTTTATTTGATCAGCTTCTAAAACCTAACAGTTCTGTGAGTAAACATTTATAGATCAAATCAAAAGCTCGCAAAAGGAAGCACTCTCGATAGATTAGAAGCTAAACTGATCTAAATTAGAACAGATGCAGAGATAACCTTGCCTGGCTAAAAAGCATATACTATCGGTTGCACGCAGATAATTAAATGAATGAGCCCTTTTCTATTGAACAACTGATGTGCAATTGATAAACTTAATTAATAATTAACTTTTTAATTAAATATCAATTTAAAACAAGTGTGGTAATGTGCCACTCGCATTTAATTTTGCTGCCTTTTCTTCTTTACAGAACCGTCATTAGGGTTACAGGTATCTGTTTAAGATGCCTCCATGCACTGCAGGGGGAATAAATGTGTCCGCTGGGCACTTGCCAGTGAAGAGATGGTGATAAACAGCAGCAGCTGGAGACAAAGCCAGTGAACAGCTTCAGAGAGTCAGAAGGAAGCACAGATAAATGGCACATCCCGGGATGCAGCTTTCTTAGCAGCAGAAGGCCTGCCTGGCTTTATGCCCTTGTTTCCCATTAATAGACGTGGCAACAGGTATGAGAGAGGTGAGTCCTCCTTGAGGCAGCTCTTTGGGAAGAGGGTTCTTCTCAACTTTATGAATGAAGGGTCTGGACTAGGCCAACACTGAACATCCAAACACTGGACCCTGTTGAGGGGAGAGAAATTCATCAGTTATTGCCTTGTTTTAGCAAAACAATCCTGAATAAGCGAGTGAAAGCTACGATCTTTTTGCGTGTGGCTTCTCACATGATGCTTTAGTGCAATTCCTATTAGTGCTAATGGGGTAATTGGCTCCCCTCAATGTGAACTCCCTATAATGCATCCATGTAACTCGATTTGAGAGTGTAAATCCCATTAGCCTGAATGACGATCTTTTCTGCCTCTAATTTACCCATTTGATCCTGCAAGCACTAACAGCCGATCTCGTCTCCCTTTGAAAGCGATAAATAGGCATCTGACTTCCGCTAAATGGTGTTTGCAAACCTTCGCGGCGGTGTCACACCTCCGGGATGGTGCCCCGCTCTGTACCCCCCCTGAGCCTGCCTTGCCAAACATCTGTGCGCAAGGGATGTTGCTGCTGGGCCGCCAGCGAGCGCCTGCTTTTCGTCTGGCTCCCTGGGGCAGCCTCAGCTCTCAGCCACATGTGGCGGCTGCGGGGCTGTGTCCGTGCAGCCTGGGACAGCAGCGGGTGCTCGGGGCTCCCCACTGGCCTGGATGCTCTCCGGGCGTGCAGGCAATCAGGTGTGGTGGGTCTGGAGTCAGAGCAGCTGCTTGGTCCATCGTCTGCCTCTTCTGCTGGATGCTGGACGTTTGGAGGTTATAAATGAACACAGTGCATCAAATGAGAATAATAAGGGAGGTGATGTCTTCTTTGCTGCTAACTGTCCCATCCACTGAGTCCATGCCTCATCCTAACTGTGCTCCCTCATTTTTCCCCTCTGATTAAAAAACCAACCTAGTTGTGATTTATGTACAACAAAAGAGACTTGAAGCAAACAGCTCCTGGAGTTTGGGTTGGTTCCTTCCATCTACCTACTAAGCACTCACAAGGAGCAAAGAAATACGCAGAAGGCAGGAAATAAGGTTTGCAAATTGGGGGGAAAGGGTGAAAGGCTGCAATAAACATTTCCACCAACTTTGAGCTTGCTAGCAACAAGGAGAAATATTTGAGCACGTCACTGAGGATGTAAGAAAACCCTTCCGCTGCAGTGGAGGATCTGAGTGAAGATCAAGGGTTGCTTTTTTTTTTATTTGGTTGTTAATGTCTTGATTCATTTTCAACTGAAATAAGTAGGGTAGAGGATAAACCAATGGGCTCTTGATTGCCCTTCTGCAATGTGGGGCTTGAAGCCAATTGGAAATGACTCCTCAGAAGGTACCATCATGGACACGGCACCAGACACCTATCCGGTCAGAATACTCTGCCAATGAAAGGATGATTTCTTTTCCTGCTCTGCCTCATAAGAGGATATTCTGGCTTCTCCACATGTGAAGGGAAGATGGGTCCCTCCCGTGGGGAATGTTACTGCTGGCCACCACTTCCTCTCTGAAAGCCCCATTTGAAAAGGAGGAAATAGTTGGTGGAGGAAGTTCCTGAAAAGGAATCTTTCAAATCCTTATTTTTGTCAGGTTTTTTTCAGGGGACACCCAATACCATGGAAATAATTGGTGGGGCTGCCTCAAGTGATGGAAAAATTGCAGAAAACTGCAAAAAGTGTGACAGCAAGAAAACCGGCTTATTCTCCATTTATTGTACAATATTTATCATCAACCCGTTTTGTATATTTTGCTTTCTTTTGTGTAATCTTATCATCACTGGGGTTGAAAACGATGTAATTTTTGCTCCTTTGAGTAGTTGCCAAAAAAGCACTTACGTCGGAGTATTAGTGTATCATTTGGCTAGCACATCACATAATGGTTTTTTTACAGCAAGTATTTAACCGTGTTTTCATCCTGTGGGAAAGAATGATGGGTCTGTTTTGTAAAAATAAGACCTTGTGGCAATGTGGACATGCAAGAGATAGAAACATAATGCAACAAATTAGTTTCAACACAGAGAAATGAAGTAGTCCAGGCTCCATATACATTCAGCAGTGCTGGTTTTTTTCTCTCTCTTTTGTCTCTCCTATTTTTTCTTATTCTGAAACATATTGTTGGATTTTATGGGAAAACTTTACAAGCAGAAACTGTTAGAATTCAATGAGTCACCCACATAGTTTGAAAATGAAGGAGATATTATACTTGTATACGTAAATATGTTTATGCACTGTATGCACACATATAGGTAAAAATAGTATTTATGAGTGCATCTGAGGGAGAGAGAGTAGCTGTTGGTCCCAAGCAGGTATGATAAAATTCATATATTTTTTTGACTCAGTGTGAGTTCATAGTGTTGTAGCAAGAACTAAATGAGCTTTATTATACTCTAGACATAGACTTTTAGTTTTAGCAACGGAAAAGAAGAAGCAGAAGAAATCTGATCATTCAAATTTCATCACAGAAAATGAAGACCTGGAGCGAAAAATAACCTCTCTTCAGGTGCTTCGGAAATAACCAAGCAGTTAATCATTGCAATTTGAGGTGCAATATCCCTCCCACATAGTGGTTAAGTGAATCTCTATTACAACCTGAAACCCACCATTAGCTTGAAGACCATTCATGCTGCGATTCACATCTTTCCAATCTGCGTGTTTTACAACTTGCTCCAAATAATGGTCACTCACCTCTGCCAGAAAAACATTAGAGTTGCTGTTTTGAAGTTCTCCCCTTCTTAAACTTTATTCTATTTATTAAAATCCCCCAATAAGCTGTGATTTTCTTTGTACATAAAATTCACCAGGATATCTCTCAGCATTTGCTGTGTAATCTGTTTGATGTTCACCTTCCTTTTTTTCCAGCAGTCATTTGCCCATTTGTGCAGTTACATGCACATTTGTATTTTGTCATGTCTGAATTCAGACCCAGAGGCTGGAGATGCCAAGTACGTGCCTAACTTATGCAAGAAGGAGTGGAGTTGAGCATATGGCTACATGGCTCCTATGTAAAATAAAATATGCCATTCAGCAAATTTATTAGGGCTTTATAGTGAGTTATCATCAGTAGTTGCACTAAAATGCAACTCAGAAAAAAGACTCCATAGCAGAGACTTCATGATGGAATAGGCTTTTTGCATGTCTTGTCTTTGCTAATTTACAGCATTCTATAACGTTCAAAAGCATCTATGAATTGTTCTTTGAAAGCCTTTCATCCTGAAGGGTACTGGGAAACCACATTGCTCATTGGCTGAGTCAGGGTGCTCAAAAGTTGCCCTTTGGGTGCCCAGGTCCTTTCTTTGAATTAAGGGCTTTTATTGTAACAAAAACATGCTTAGGGAGGGTTTCTCCAGACTGCCTTAGTACTTTGGGACTATTCTGCTTTGAAAAACTGGAAAGCCCCTGTTGCACTACCATAAATGAGTCATTAGAAAAATGAGATGGGAGAGGGGGGCATGAAGACTGTCCTACACATCTGCAGTCCCAGTACGGAGGATGTGCGAGCTACGGCTTGCAGGCAAAAGATACTTCCAGTGTTTTCCAAACATTTGCTTTCCTAACCAGTCTTGCTCAAGATGTGAGCAGAGCTTCACCTCTTCTGTGCTGTAAGAAGACTGATCAAAAGCAGAGGAGAGAAGGTGAGTCAACAGTGACTAAAGACCTCGCAAAAATTCCTGATAAATGGCTGGGAGGGGAGATACAAAGCAGAAACATGAAGCAGCCTGGTTTTACTTTGAGCAACACTTTATCTTCACTGAGACATCACCACTGTGTTACATAATTTCCTCCCCAGGTATGGCCATGGAAGAACAAGACCTTCCCATAATGGGACAGCGGAAGCAACTGGGATATTTTTCATGATTGCTTTGGGAGTGCCATCAACCATAACAGAGCAAAGACTCAGGGCAAGAGGTGTAATGCAGGAAGAAGAGCTAATAAATGACCTCTGCAATAGTGTGATCGAGTCAAGCCCACCAAAAAGTGATAGGTGAGGTAAGAGTTGGTTCGGGAGCTGTGTGCTGCCTGAAGGGCATAACCAGGCAGTCAGGTAGCTGGGAGCAAACTTGCCACGCTGGATTTTTTTGGAGGGCTTGTGTTACCCTTGATAAAAATCTCACAGGTATTTGAGGCAGAATGGCTCTGACGGACACTTAGCCTGGCTCTCCCTATGCTCTGCCATTACTGCTTTGCCAAAACACTGAATTACTGNAAAAAAAAAAAAAAAGCTCTGGCCTGCATACATGTCCCAAATTTTTAGGCATTTTTTTAAATACATATGCAGAAATTACTCCTAGTGAAGCTGAGCTTCTTCAGGGTCCCACATCCTTGCTGTGCCAGCCATGTATAAGGTGCTGCTAAGCTCTGTCCCTGCTGAGCCCCCACCATGTGGGTGCAAACCCCAAATGTGTGCAGTCTGAACACAGCAGTGACCATCACTGCAGGGCTCCACACATCTCTCCTGTCCTTGTAAAACTCTCTGGAAGAGATGTCTTGTGCAGAAAGAGGATTAAATAAAATTTAAGCTTCTCGAGGCAGCCCTTTTTTATTTTTTCCCCTTTTTCTGGAGAAACACCTCCTTACCCCCTGTGAAATTAAACTCAAATTTATACTCATTGTTAGAAAAATATGTTCTTTTCTAGGACTTTGTTAGATGGCAGGAGCCAAAGGACTGTGAGGAGCCTTGTGTTGTAGTCAGAGTTCAAAAAGGTGAGTTCCCCTGAGAGGGAAAGATTGGTTTTCTTGTTTAATGCCGTCTCTTGTTTAAACTTAGAGATTTGAATGGCCCATTTCTCTTTCTTTCTTTTTTTTTTTTTCTGAATATGTTTATCTTCATGTCTGAAATATTTTGTGAACTTTGCTTTTCCATCCCTGTAAAGGGTATCTCTTAGATAAGTTCTTGTTTCTTGCATTTTCCATCTATAATTGCAGAGATGTAAGAGAAAGAACATTTTCATAGAGCAGTTGTTTGACATGAAGTTATGGTAAATGTATTTGCTCTGCCTGTTTCCCCTTTATATTGACTTTCCATTAATATCCTGGCATACATGCACATATATATGTACATGAATATGACTGGCAACAGATAAAATAGGCTAATGGTAGAGAATGCTGAGGGGTGAGGGGCAGCTTTAAACTCTTTTTAATGTGTTTTTCTAAATTTTTGACCACATAAATGGATATAAATGAACATGTGACAGGTATGTTCATTTGCAGCCAGATGAAGGATTTGAATTTCTGTTTTCTGATGACAAAATCTGCAATGAGTGATGCAAGTGATGAAAATTAGTTGCAGAAAATTTAAAAAAAAGAAATGTATCGCAAACCATAGCAGAGTCTTTACATGCTGTTCACAGGGAGAAAGCAAAATTCATAAAATGAATAATTCGATCCAAATGATTTGTCCAGTTGCTGAAGGAGCTAGCAGGATGTCAGGACTTGTGTATTAGTTGGGTTACAGCTACAGTGATGAGGAATGCAATGTAGAAAAGCTAGAGTTTTTTTAGAAGGAAGCACAAGCAATTCCTGAGATGCTACAGTTTTCTTCATATTTCTGAATGAGTGTTGCTAAACTGATGAGGATGAGCAAGAGAAGGGAGAGACTTGTAATTTCCAAGAGTGAATCTTGACTGCAAAAGCTTGATATTTGCTGCAGGGCACTTTGGGAAAGCTGTTGGTGACTTGGGATGATGCTGTTATAAATGGAACCAACATGGAAATTCATTTCTGGATCTTGTCTTCCTTGCTTGGAA
Source organism: Scytalopus superciliaris (assembly GCA_013400415.1). Classification (NCBI taxonomy): domain Eukaryota; kingdom Metazoa; phylum Chordata; class Aves; order Passeriformes; family Rhinocryptidae; genus Scytalopus; species Scytalopus superciliaris. The sequence goes on along the minus strand of VXBX01002109.1, from coordinate 1,805,563 downwards.
ACCTTTGGATCTGCAGTGCTTGACCAGAAAATCACAAGGAGAATTTTTTCCCTTGTGCATTGCTTATATGTGCTGCATGGGACCTTTCCTGGTCCAGACTTTTAATGCTGCTATTGAGTTAGAAGAAAAGTGGTACTAACAGGGAGATAGACTGATGAGTTTTGATGTTGATCCCATCACCACAATGCTGATGCACAAGCCAGACTGTAACCCTGCTCGTGGGACAGGCTGAGGAGGGTTTCCATGCAGCTAGGATAAAATATGTCCATCTTGGTCCTATTTTATAGCATGGAAATCAGAGTGGTTTTGGAATATGTAGCTGGAAAACCAGGTGCAGTATTGATTTCATTTCCATTTTATCCAAATAACCAGAACTTAGAGGGAAGAGTTCTAATGGAAATGGGTTTGGCAGGCAATGAGAAGAGGCCCAGTCAAACTTCTCCAGTACCAACAAACTCCCCTGGCCTTCCATATTATTTCAGAATCATCTCTCCAACTCAGGGACCCCCTTGGCTATGGGTTTTCTGTGTCACAAAGGCTGGCTCTGACAAACATTTTTAGAATCACCATCTGTCAGCTTTTCCTTCAGGGATCCCCATTTACAATAGCTTGTATCCAGGCCATGTGCAAATCCCACTGGGCTGAAACTTGGCCCTGCACAAGGTTGGCCTGGATGCAATTAACAAACACAAAATTTATTCAATTTAGTTTGGCCAAAAATATAAGATTCTTTTGTTTGCAGATGCTGAAGTTTAGATGCCTTTCCAAACTTATCAAGGACAAGGGAACCACTTTGGAGAAAATAACAGCCAACCAGCCACTCTGGAGAAAATAACAGCCAACACCAAAGTCATCCTAGAATTCAAATTGAACTGCAAACCTACACACCAAGTAGTTTGTGAAGCTTAGAAATAGAGTCTATTTTTCCTGATTAATTTTTGCTGCTGTCTCTGAACTTCATTGTTCTAACTGGGCTCTAGATAGAAACACTGAAACATCAGAAGAAGAAAACCAGTCTTTGCAGCATCTAGTGGGGTACAACAGAAAGTGTCAGGAATCTCCTGGGAATTGTTCAGTTCCAGGAGATTTGGAGAAATGTCTGACCCAAATCCCAGACTTTGGAGGTTAGGACTGGCATGTAAACATGTCTAAATTGCCTTGGTCTGAAGATGTGACTGGAAATCTTGTAAGATCAGGATCTGTCTTTCTTGATTGTCCATCCAGGTTCTTAATTTTTTAGGTTTTATCTGCCAGACTCAAACACGATAAACCTCATGGTGCTTGATTTATCTGTGACAGAAAGACCAAGGGCTGAGTCAGCCCTCCATTCACATCTTTGTTTCCCAGTTCTCACCAAAGTGCCAGACTACTTAATTTATTCCCATCCTCCACACAGGTCCCCTGCAGAATTCCTATCTAGGATGTGTGCTTTCTTCAAGCAGTCCTAACTCCTGCCTGCTCCACTGACCCCTGGTCCCAAGAACTTGCAGTACCTGAGCTATGGAGTGGGATGGGGCTGAAGGAGAGGTACTCTGTATGTATCCAACATCTAGCAGGCTTGGGACAAACAGTTAATACAGTGCAAGGATCAGCATGGCATTAAATACTTGCATATAAGCATTCCCCAGACTGCTTTAGTCTCAGAGAGGTAACACTGGAGTGTTTTGTAAAGATGATTTTTATTAGTTAAAGGGAAGCTGCCCCAGCCATCTCCAATGAAGCAACCACCCAGAGGTGCTGGGGATGTTTGGACACCCCTTCTTCAAACCTCCCAAACCTCCCTGCCAGGAGAGGAGTGCAAGCAGATCAGGTGTGATAAAGCCACGCAGTGCCCTCCACAGCAGCCAGGCCCATTGCTGTCAGAGCAGTTAGTATTCTGTTAGTATGCTGGGGCTGTGTGGTTCCTCTGCAGTCTTCATTCACCTTAGAAATGCGAAGTTTGAATGGTTTATCTCTATTAATCACCAGCTCAAAAAGCTTTGTGCACCAAGGGCCGCAGATAATTAACTTCACTATACTGCTTGTCTTATCAGTATCAACCTCTTGTCCTCCTGTGAAATAGTTAAAACCATCAGTCCCTTTTTACTTTTCCATTTAACTCTAATGCTTTAACACTGATGTTCTAAATGGCCCTGCGATTCATACTTATTAGACAAACCTTTCTTTCTGCACCTCTTATATTTTTTGATAATTGGCCATGTATGTTTCTAAGGGGCTCAACAGCTTTTCATGCCACTATACTAATAATTAAAGGTTTCTCACAGCCTTTCAAATTTCTCTTTGCCTTCTTTTCTTTGATAAGTATAATTTGCTGTTTAATTGGGGAGGAAGGGGGGGAAAAAGTGGTAGTAGCAATAGTCTGACTGCATAGGAAAAGGTTCTGTTTAACAAAATTCTCTAATTTAAAAAAAAAATAATCAATCTGTCTTGTTTCCTCTTTTTTTATCCCTTGTCTTGCTGGACCTACCACCCCTCCCACACTGTAATATGTTGTAACAGTCCAGTGAGAGGAAAGGGGGAGGCAGGGCAGAGAAGTCCCAGGGGGCTCCTTAAAGGTGCCACACTGCATCTGTAGAGGAGAAAGAGGGTTTCAGATGGCCTGTTGAACCTTTTCTTAGCTCCAGACACGAGTGAGTTCCAATGTACCAACAGAGAGAGCATACTGGGGCTGGAAGAGCCCTGTTACTTCCATGGCCGTCTCTACTTCCCTGGATGTTGCCTCACTTGGGAGAGGTATTTTGGGAGTCTTGAGGTAGTATTATGGGGGAAGGATAGGATGTAGAGTACAGAAACTCTGCTGCTCTGACAGCCCATCTCATTCCATTGGCATAGGTCTTGAGCTTGGATGACCCACCCAATGCCTTCAGTCTTCACTAAAGTTACTCTGAAAAATATTGCTTAATAGCTCCCATTCTAATTTTTAAATTAATTCCCTCTTTCCATGTACATAGATATTACTGGCATTGATGCTCTTGTGGGACATATGCTAGTGTACACTTTTAAACCACAGCTCCCAGAGTCATGTGACGGGAGGCTCTTTAGCTTGCTTTCAAAACAAAACATTTATGCAGTTGAGCAGAGAAGGATGGAAGTGGGACCCCAGTGCTCTGAAATGATCATACAGAAAAAACCCATCCAATGCTGTGTTTTAAAACTCATGTTTTTTACTTGTGATTTTTTACTCTTAATGTGGGGAGGGGGTGGAACCAAAGGGAAGAGAGAAGAGCTGATCCAAAGTTTTTGACTGTTGGATATGGGCAACATGGTGTTGTGCCCCTCCAGTCATTGTGCAGCAACCATTTCTTATCAATGCTAGTAGTGAATTGCAAAACAAGTTCATGCAGAAGTCATACACTTATTTTTTAAGTGAAGAATTTGTACAACCTGTCATCTATTCCAGAATTATTCTCCAACAGGGAAAGAAGAAGAAAAAAGCTGGAGGTACCTCTGTTGTGAATAATTCATCCCATCCTACTAGCCTGGGTGCTAGGTGACCCCTTTTCTTAGCTCCCACTAGGGCTGGGGAGGAGTGCGGGATGCTTCCCATATCTCCCTTAGCTGCTGGGGGTTAATAGGGGCACTCAACACACACAAGCACACTCTAAGCAGGGTCAGAGGGCAGCCAGCACATTGTGACCTAAAATTTGACAGCTTTTGCTCATTTCATGTTAGGGGACCTCATTTCTCTTTGGTAAACTGCTTTGCCCGGTGCCTGTGCCTGGGGTGCACAGTGCTGTGGGAGCCTGGCTAGTCCCCTCCGAGCACTGGGACAGCAATGAACCCCTGCACAGATACACTCTTTGCCCTTATGTTCCATATCCTGAATTGCCAATATCACAAATATCCAGTATCACAAAGGGAAATGAAAAGCAACAGTGGATGTTGAGTGACCAGTCCCTGTGCCACTGCCATCTCAAGATGCTTGAAGATGCTTAATTTCAGATAATTTGTATTTTATCCCACCAGGTCCTGGTGCCGTGTTGCAGCACGACAAACATTTCCAGCTCACCACAGGGCTCTGACAGTATCCAGGCTGCTGAAACACCAGGAACCTGACCCTGGTCATTCCCACGTGTTATCATTCGTCTCACCCAGGGATCTATTTTTGGTAACTGCAATGTGAATAGTGGTAAGATCTCTTCTTAAGCTCCAACCAACATCCCTGAGAATTCTCACTGATGCTTCAGTTTTCTCTCCTTCCCTTGAGACAAGGCTTTGAGGGCAATTCTCTTATCTCTGCTTGTTTTGTTTTGGTATATTATGCAGCAGGGTGTCTCGAGTTGTCTCTCCTCTTTCCTCTTTTCCAGTTGTCTGTCTCCGTCCATCACTTTGTCATCCTCAGCTGCTTGTTAGTCTCTCTGTTTTCCTCCTTGTCCCTAGTTGGTCCATTTGTCATTTTTCCTCAGCAGTCCATGCTCCTTTCTCTCCCACTTCTTCTCTTCCTCTTGTTTCTCCCTTGTTTCTCTCCTTCTTTTTTCTCCCCTAGTGTCGGAACTTCTTTCTTTGATTTCCCCCCTCCACCTCCCACCCTTTATAGTGCTGTTATCTGTGATTTTGGCAAAGAGCACATTTATTGGGGAGGAATATCCCCATGGCAACGCAGCAGATGGTGACTTTTGATTAACTTGGCTTTTTTTTTTTTTCCCCCGACTGCCAAATCACAATCCGTCTTTGAAATTAAATCAGGCTGTGATAGCATCAGTTGTTCTGGAGAGGGGACGAGAGAGAAACAAGACTGAAGTATTACAGCGGGAGCCAGGATGTAATGCAAATTCGTGTTTTTTAACCCCAGCAATAAAAACCCCTGTTCATTCCGGGAGCAGGAGGAACCACAAGAGAGGGAATAATAAAATAAAAAAATAAGATTAAGAAAATGTTATAACCCCACACGGGCTCCTCACTCTGACCATGCTGGAACGTATGTCTCTGTAACACTGATGTCACTCCTTGCCAAATCACTTGGTGCTGCTGGGCCTCATTCTGCAGCTGCTTAAAACACCATTGAGGGTTTTCCTCATGCCATAGGTAGTGGGAAGAGGCCAGGTTCTTAGGTGAGCAGTTCAAACAACTATTTATTTGCAGGGGTACAGTGTCCAAAGTGGTAAGGAAAGTATTTGCAAGCAGCTCCTGGAAGGCACTGGAGGGAGGTGAGAGGAATTCAGGGTAAAGTGAGGAAGTGGAGGAGCTGGAAAGGGTGGATGGCATCACTGAGCCAAGACGCTGAGTGATCAAGGGCATGGGAAAGTGAGGAGCTGCCTGTAGTGGCACCAGGGAGGTCTGAGCCTGGGGAAGGAAGGGCACAAAGTTCTGCCAGCCACGAAGAGAGAGTTACAGGGCATAGCCCCATGGAAGATGGGAAAGCAGATACTGAAGTCAAACAGTAAAGAACTTTCTTGAATGCTTCAGAAGTGGGTGGTATTCAAGTCCCATGAGCTCCTTTGCCTGGTGCTTTTTGGAGGGTGACCAAAGGTGAATGCAACTGAGTGCTAATCATAGCCAAAGATAAAGAAGAGCTTGAAAATAAAAGCTGCCATGAGGAGATGACTAACAACCCAGCAATTTCGTGGGAACTGACGCCTTGTCTCAGGCTGCAAGGCTGCTGGACGGCTATCTCCAATTACTAATGTTCTGCATACAGGAGGTTAGAAAGCCATTGTCTGGCCTCAGCACTGACTCCTTTGGATACAGTGGGTTTAGCAGTTATGTCTAAAGGCAAATAAGGAGTCACGTTTGGTTTTGGTGAGGTTCAAATGAGATGGTGGAGTTTTATCATAGAGTCACAGAATCACAGAGTATGCTGATTTGGAAGGGACCCACCAAGATCATTGAGTCCAACTCCTGACCCTGGGCAGGACACCCCAAGATTCACACCATGTGCTTGAAAGCAAAATCAGAAGCAAAGCACCTCAAGGGTTAGTTAATAGCCTTTCCTGTCTGAGGTTGTAGCATGGTACTGTGGAAAGCAAGCATATACAAGCACTTGGTACACTTCATGGCAGCCTTGAGATACCCAAATTCTGTCACTAGGCCCTCTTCTGCCTTTGCAAAGAGGATCTAACTTTTTGTAACACAGCCTGATAAAAGTGCTTCTCCTGGAAGAGTTCTTTTCTTAATGTGAGATTCTAACCAGAACCCTTCTGTAGAAACTTTAAAGATATGGGGTTATCCTGTCCCTTATTTTAAAAGAAATAATAGAGGAGCTCCCACTACGCTTTCTGAGAAGCAGTCCATATTCTTTACCTCAGTTGGAGTTCTAGGCCACCATCATGTCTCTCCCACTGCTTTTTTTACTCAAACCTGTGCTTTTTCCTGCTCTGCTCCAGGAGACTCTGCAGGCTGTCTTAAGTTCTTCCAGGATAAGCTCTCTGTCCAATAGATAAAATTTTGCTGCAGATGTTGTTGCTTCTGTTGGAGATCTCAGTTCAGCAGTGTTTTGTGTCTGCTGTGTGTTAGATCTGATGTTCTTTGAGGAGAAGATAAGATTTGGGTGCAGGAGATGAATCAGGTAGCCACTGGAGCTTAACTGGCAATAGATATCTCAGGGCCTGATTCTTCACTGTGAGACATAGGCACAAGGGACATGTCTAGTCTGCAGGGGTTCATGTGTTATTGGAAAGCATCAGAGAAGTGCTTCATGAACACAGTGCGATCTAGACCCCTGTTTGAATCTCAGATCACTAGTCAGGGGAATCTAACCCACAGCTCATCCTGTTTTGACAGTAATCCTGGTTTAGACAAGCTTTTGTATCTGATGGGTGCTGCTTCTCCTCATTTTGGTCAGCTTGCCATTTGGTTTCTTATCCCAGGCACCTTGCCAGTGTCTGTCTGTCCCCAAATCTCTCTCCCCCTTGCGTCTCCCCTTGTCCTTCGTGAGTGCCTTGCAGCCATGCTTTTCGCTTCCCTCGCGTGCAGCCCCCAGGGTGGTTGGCACCCGGTGCCTTGCTGTCAGAACCACACACTGCATGCCTGTGCGCTTGCTCTACCCCCTGGTACCATTGTGCCCCAGTTGGTAACATCCAACGGGGTGTGGGAGCTGCTGATGGATGAAAGCCAGACCTGCCCTGTGGCCTGCCCCCACAGCTCATCCCCTTTGCACAGCATTTGTGTCCCGAGCGTTCCCAGCATGGCAAAGTGTGGCATTGGCAGGGCTGCGATCCAGTCCGTGGCGCTGCACCAAACAAACCGGCTGTGACACCACGACACAGCGCTCGGGCCTCTTCGGCTCGACACCACATCGTTATATATTGATGCCATGACACCAGCGCTCAAAATAGAATCAGGACAATTTGATTTCCTGCAGATCTCAGGATGGGGTCATAAAAACAGAGACTGTTCTGGAGAAATGGGATAGGGTGGAAATGTTTGTAGTGACATCACAGCCACTTCCATGCCAATGGCCTCCTACTGCTGCAAACATGTGATTGTGATTTTGCTGCACGCTCCATCAGAAAAGTGCCAGACTGGTCGGGGAGTGAGAGAGAGGGAGGGACGAGAAGGGGCGGAAATATTCTGTTCTTGTATCTCAATTCAAATATCTGACAATAGTCTTGCATCCCAGGGTGCTGAGTGATCAGGAGTGGGATCATGCTGCTGAGACTGCTGCCAGATCAGTGGAGTTCAGGGGGTGGCAACAACCTAACTGAGGGCAGAATAAGGACCTTTGATTTTATGGTGAAGGGTCTTGGTCTGCACTGGTGTGCTTTACTGGAGAGTTGGGTGGTCTATCTCTGCTCACTCTTCCTCACTAGTCCCATTTGCTTCTAACGTCACTTTTCTTGGCAAGAAAAATGTACAGGCCTGAAATATTGCTACAAAAGCAACTGCAGAGTTGTTGCCTTTTAGGGGTTCCCATTATAGAGAGGAACAGATCTCAGTGTTGGAGTTTCACCCATGAAGCAGGCAGCAGCAGGAAGGGATTTAAGTAGCTGGGGATATAGGCAGAAATAGAGGAAGAAAAGAGAAGAAAGAAATGGAAGTCAACACAGAAAATAAAACTAACTTGTGTCTGAGGATATTGCAGGAGGAAATCTCATGTTGGTTGTTCCAAAATAGCACCGATGGCTGCAAAGCCCATCTAGCAGAGATCAGCCCTGGCTGTGTCCAGCGCACATAACACTGGGAGGTTACAGAGGGGAGCAGTGTCTGCAGGGGGGACGGGAGAGCAAAGGGATCCAGCTGATGCACCCGTCTATCAGATTAGGCTGTCAAAAACCAAACCACTTCCATCACTGTCCAAGAAGAGACTCTTACTCCCTGCTTAATGGGATGTTGGTCCTGTTGTTGTCACTCTAGGGAGAGGGGCTGCTGCCACCACAGTGTGCAGCAGGCTGTGAGTTTAAAATCCTATTAGACAGGGACTAACAGTTGCAAAAAGAAAACAGGTATCCCCTAGTGGGGATTTAAAGATGTTTAGACGTAATTTGATTTTCCAAGCAGATGTCATTATTGTTAAACAGTTGCCCACTTGATATGTTCAAGTTGTTGGCTGTAATTGCTAAAATTAGCAGGTCTGCATAGAGCAAAGGTCAGTTGGTTAATATCGTGATTTAGTATTTTATGAAGTAATTCCAAATGCTTTTATGTATGTTTTTGTTTTTGCAGCCTAAGCCCACATTAAAGTAGTTGTGGGCCCTGCTAATAAAATAATGACTCAGCCTCTCAGCACAGGCTACCAAGCCGGGCTCGGCATTAGTGCTCAAGCCACTTTTGCTCCCTGCTCTGCCTGGTGCCATGGGCCAGTCAGGGCCACATGTCTGGGTTTGGAGCTGCAGCCAAACAGGAGGCTTCCAACTGCTCCCCAGTGCAACATCTTCAAGCAGAGCTGGTCCTGGAACTGAGCCCATCAAGTCCAGCAGTGACTGGAAGGATGAGGGGCTGGTTTCCATCCACAGCTCAGCACAAGGGTCTGCTTCTGGTACCTGTGGTCCTCAGAGGTGGATTGACTGCACATGCCAAGTGCACTTTCAACCATGAACACACCTGAAAGACTCACCGCTGACCAGGCAAGGTCCCAAAATACAGCTTTTTAGAGAGAAGATGCATTTTTGGAAAAGGAACAGAGATCTGGGATTGGGTAAGGCAAAGACTCCCAGTTGTGCTGTGGCTGGTAAGAGATTTGGTGTGCCTCCTCTGGCACTGCAGCTGGTAAATGGCATGAGAAGAAGCTGTAAAAAAATCCTTGAGCGTGTTGGGGTTTTGCTGGCAGGCTCAGTGTGAGTGTGATCCCATGTCCTGGGAGAGAAAAGGGTTCTCTTCCAAGGCAAGGTTTGCTGGGGTTCACTTACCTTTCTCTGTAATAGAGATACAACCCATTCCCAGGGGTAGTTTGGGCACACCTGGCAGATTTCTTGCTATTGCAGGAATGCAGGACTTTGCTAATGCAGTCTGACCTGCTCTCTTACCACCAGACCTTTATTATTGTCCTTTTTTTTATTTTTTTTCAATCTCAGACACTTAGCTCACAGAAAGTGCTGAGAGACATTCCATGGCCTGCAGTGCACAGGAAGATATGGAAGAAGATCTGCAGGTCCTCCTGGACTCGACACTTACTGGGTGAACTGAGCCCCTTCCCAGTCTGTGTTCCTGTATTCCTTTCAGCAGGTTTTGGTATGTTCAGTTGACAGAATTACCCAAGGAACTCTCTGCTTCTGCAAGCAGCAACAGGTACAGTCTGAGCCAGGGATGGGAAAAGGAAGAACTTGCTCTTAGGTGCTACCTTAGACAGCAGCACAAGAGAGAGAACTGGTGACCATAGGACACGTCTAAAATGTGTGTAGATTTGCATATCTTGATCTCAGATCAAGAAATATTGATGTGAATACATAAAAATATCCCATTAGAGACAAAACTGAAGAAAAGTTTTACCATTAGAAAGCTGAAAATGTTGAGGAGCTGGGAATTCAACTCTGATCCAGATTTCAAAACATGTTATTTTGATCATACACCATTTCAGTTTCCAATCCAAAATGTGCAGTTTGGTTGTTGGCGTTTTTTGTTTTGGTTTTTTTGTTTGGTTGGTTCTGTTTTTGTTTTTTTTACCTTGGAATTCCTCTGAAGCAACATAATGTAAATTCAGGAAGCCATCTCTTATGAACATTGCGTCCACAGAGGGAGTACCAGTAGGAACATTTACTTGCTCTGACCCTTAAATGTTTGCAGTTCTTACAGTCCCAATGCCTGCAGGACCATGGCTCCCAAAGTGTGGAGTAGTAGGAGACAGGCCTTGTCCCTACACTGAGGTTTTCCCTGCTCCCATCACTGCTGGCCTCCCTCCATGAACCCAGCATACAGTTAAGCTTTTACTTTTCTCCAGTGCTGTTTTTTTCTTACTGGGAGAAGGACTTAAGAGCCCTTAATATAACAAATACAGTCCACAAGGTGGTCATAGCATCAATTGCTAAAGAGGGTCATTTAAGATATATTTGTCTTTTCAAAAGTAGAAAACTTCGCATAAAGGGTGGCAATATTCTGGCTAATTTAACTTGTTGCTTAAAGTTCAGAGTCCTTTACTAACAACACTGCCTCACAGGCTCCTTCAAAGCATGAGAGTCTGTTATTCCCATTTTACAGCAGAGGAAACAGATGCAAAGACCTGCCCAAACACAGGCAGCAATTGCAATCTGGATTAGAGTGAAAATGTCCCTGAAAACTAGTTCCAGTCTCCAGGGAGACATCAGTGGGTAGGGAAAGCTGGGAAACTCAAGGGGACGTAGCGTGGGACCAAAACTAGAAGGCGTGTAAGATTTTAAACGCCTAAGGTGATCTGGCCAAGCAAGAAACAAGGCTCAGCAGTTCATGACAGCACAGGAGAGGGCGGAAACGTGGGGAGAGAGTTCCTTAGCTCAGTGGAGGACGAAAGCAGTGTGCTGGCAGGCTGTGCAAGAAATGCATTGTGAAGTGGCTCTTGCAGCTGTGAGCAAGACAATAAGGATGGTAAAGCACCAGCTAAGTCCCCGCATGCAGTTTTGCACAAAAAGGGAGCTAAAATCAGCCCCCTGGAATCTGTTGGCTCATGGTTTGAATTTAGCTCTTTGTGTTTGACCAAATCCAGGCAGAGAGGGAATATAGTTTGTCCCAGCTCAAGAGCCAAATTCACCTTTTCCCTGCTCATTTTCAACCCCTGAGCTACACAGTACTTCCATCAGGGTCTTTGGTCATAATTTGCAGGCATTCTCAAGAAAGCCCCAGTTTTCTTTTACAGTCTGAAGAATTACATCTTTTTCCTTCCTTTAGTTTCTGCTATGCCATTCCCTCTCCTCTATGCTCTGCATTTTCCACTAAACCTTCCCTACCTTCTTGTATAAAACCTTTTTTTCAATGAATATGCATCTTCTGATAAACCAAAGGTAGGATAATCTATTACCTTATACATTCTTTAGTTTAGCATAACTATATCTTTACTTGTGAAGTGCTTGTTCCCAACCATTGAGAAGTCTGCATCAGTTGTGTCAAGAACTCAACATTTATTAATGCTCCTTGTAGTAGATCCCATCTGTTGAGCTATGACAGCATATCTCACAGCTTGTAGTTAATGCTTGTGTTGGTGACATTAAGAATTCAGGGTCTCTATCCCGTTGGTTTTCACAGACTTCAGCTGACTGTCTTTTTCCACTTCTTTTCTCTCGTGCCAATTCTCATAGATTAGCCGGGTGGTGATTGTCTTGCTGCTGATCACTTTAATACAGCTCAACACTGTTCTGGGACCATGTGGCCCAACTGTGGTTTCAGTGAAGCGGGTGAGGAGCTTTTCAAGATTGAAAATTAATTCCATGACATAAATGACTCCCTAGAAGAAGTACCTGGGCTGAAACTTTCTCCTCTTCCTCTTGTACTGTGCCAGTTTTCACCATCGATTCTGATGTTGAAGGGGTCCTGGAAAATGTATGCAAATGGATCCCTTCCTCCAAAGAACTCTTCTGGGTGGGAAAATACATGAGAAGGAAAGAAGCTGTTGTAACCCTCTGTGGCTCTTTCTCTGTGGACTCTGCTCACCTCAGGAGACTTGTCATAGAGTCGTAGTTTCTGAGAGTTGAACAAAGGCTTGTATTCTCCCAAAATTTCTCTGAATTTCTTCTCAGCTTCCTTCTTGATCCCAGGATTCTTATCAAGGTGCCATTTTTGTGCCAGTTTGAGAAAGGATTTCTAAATATCATTCTGTGAGGCACTTTCTCGCAGTCCAAGGCCCTTGTAATAATCCACCATCTCAGAGGAAAGGTGGGGCTGTTTGGAAGATCTTTCCCACCAAAGATGTGAAGCCCAGGGCTTTACTATGTGCTTTTTTGGGTACCTGAACCAAGGTGTGCGTGGATGTACAACAGGACTGCCCCATGAGCTCCAACCCAGGTAAGTTCAGCCTGAGGAGCAGAACTTCGATGATCAATTCTAGGGTTATCCTGCATCTGTTTCTGTTCCCTGGATTTGCCCTTTCTGTGGGAAATACAATATCCTCACAGGGAATCATTGCATGAAGAAGATCTCCAAGAAAGCACCAGTAATGAGAACTCATCTGTCTGTAACACAGTGTCGTAAACACCTACTAACAGCAGCATGTGTTGCAGATCGCTGCCCTCTTTTCCATTATCCCACACTTTGGGAAGGAGTCAAGAGCTGGCCAGACCAAAGAGCATGTGTGCAGCGTTATGAGCTGGCTGCTGTCCTAACATGCATCATATGAAGGAAAGGGGCATCATGTCAGCCTGGAGAACGCAATGTGACAGAGAGAGGAAGGCAACTGAGCTGACGTGTTGGGGAAGGTCTTTGTATTGCTGGTGTTCTCACTGGTCAGTGATGGGCCAGTAGTATGGATAGTACTTGTCATATTTGGGTGGTAAAAGTTGCTGTAGCAAGTGCAGGTCTGGAGTCTGGAGCAGCAAAGGAACTTGTCCTGTGGGCTCACCTGATTGGGGAGATCTTAGCTTTTGCCTCCTTTGGCACAGCAGAAATCTTCTTAGTTACAGGGCGGTTGTGCCACATGAATTACTTTCCTGTTGGATGTTGTTTGTTCTGTAGTAATGACAAATATAATTTGGGCCCAGCAGCAAGATGCTGGTGCCCATTTCAACTCAGAGGGTTCTCTATAATCCCAAGGCATTCCAAAGTGGGTCATCTACACTGAGGGGAGAGCTAAGGCTTCATGGCTCACTCACAGTGTAGTGCTGTGCTTGAAATCTTCACCAAAGGCATTCATTTATTTGGGCTAGTGCTTTTTTAGGATTGGCCATTGGACTTGAGGGTCATCCAATCTTACCACCCACAAGTCCCCAAAAAGTGCCACTGCCAGCATGGTCCATGTGCAGATGCTTGGCAGAAATTTCAGGAGGAATTGCTGTTCCTACTCTCTGTTATCCAGAAGGGAAAATGGGACATCAGAAAAGTCTTTTGGAGAGGGTCTCAGGCCAGTTATCTACTGCAGGAGTGGGACTGTTCATGGGAGGAAGGAGGTGACTCTGCTTTATGCTGTGTCTTTGCAAAGCATCTCCTCCCCTATTTGCTTTTGATGATGAGAGCCCGTCTCAGACTGGCTGGCACACTGGGTTATCTGTCTTAGATTTAGTGCATCCTACCCATCTGAAAAGTAGGGAGTGTTTTCCTCCTGTCATCCCCGAATGAAGGACGTTCACTGCCTGTCTGTCTGCTGCCTGCAGCAGGCGTCAGAGATTAGCAGCCATTCAAGACAGGCCACTGCTGTGAGCAAAAATGGTTTGCAAGGAAAAAGAAAGGGTGGAGGAGAGGCAGGGAGAAAGGGAAATGAGACATGCACACACCAAGTAACTAGACCCAAACTATCCTGGCAGTCCCATCCCTAGAAACCAAGGCTTTGAAATGAGAAATGTTTTTCGTATCTTAAATCTCAAGTACAAACAATAAAAACCAGCCCAGACTGTGTTCTTTGAAGAGAAAGTACGAGTGACCTGAACAGTGGTTATCAGCAGCGTCATTAAGATAAAACCTTAACATGATTTAAAGCATCCGAAACTGAAGGCAGCACTTTCAGATACTAACAAAATGGTCTGACATTGGGGATGAAAATCAATAGTAATCTGATGTCACTAAAAATACTCAAAAGTGTCCCATGGCTGATGGAGGTGAGATTAGTGTAAATATTTGTATTCTAATCAGTGGCACGCGAGGGCTGGAGGCGGCCTTTCTGTCTATTTAATTAATGGAGTGGCTTTTTAAAAGGATCCTAATCATATGTGATTGTATCTGCTTATCAACATTTTTGCTAATTAGATGATATGGAGGCAGTCACTCTGCTAATTCCCTCATCCAAACAGCATATCCTGCACAGATAAAGTACAGTCTCTTTTTAATAAGAAACAATCATGAGACAGACTAACCTTAATGGTGCTTATTATCCGAGGATCTTTGGGATTTTCTTTTCTAGCCACCCCCTCCTTCCTTTTCCTTCATTCCCTGCTTCAGTATGCCAGATGGATGCGGATGCAGCAGTCCCTGTCCCCTGGTTCCCAGCTCCAGGCACTGCCATGTCCAGCCTGCTCTTCCCTCCCAGCCAAGCCTTGGGTCTGCAAGGGCAGTGGTTGTCAGTCAGGTCAGGATAGGGAGCAAAACACAAGACACGAAGGAGCAAAATATCCCAAGTTTTTGGTCACCCAGACTACAGGTGACCCCAACTGTGCAGCCCCAAAGCCTAACCTTACTCTTGGCACCCTAATGAGCCCTAGTCCAGAAAGGACTGAGTGCCTTTGAGTTGTGAAAATATTTTTCTGTTATTACTTTTATTATTATTATTTATTACATTAGATATTAGGAAAAATGTCTTAATGGAAAGGACTGTAAATTATTGGAGCAGTCTGATGCCCATGGCAGTGATTGAGTCACTATTCCTTGAGGTATTCAAAAGCCACATAGTTGTGGCACTGAGGGACATGGGCTAATGGTGGTCTTGGCAGTGCTGGGTTAATGGTTATACTTGATGATTTTAAAGGTCTTCTTTTCCAACCTAAATAATTATTATTGTTGTTGTTATCATTATGTTTATTTCTGTTTTAAAAGGATCTGAGGGCAGAGGGTTCTACCCGAGTGGTTTCTCACGAGCCCCATTGGTTCTGTGACAAGGCTGGGGTCCTTTTATCTAAGCCAAACAAGTCAGAAACATTTGTTCCAAGTCCTTCAACTATCCAAACAAACACGAGTCATGCTTTGCTCCACCAGTCAAACTGTCATCAGATGCCCCCCTGTGGGGCAGCCCTGTTGGAGGGGATGCTGTGCTCGCCTCTGGAGCCGTGTTCCCGGGGAGCACAGTCAGGGATGGGCACATTGGGCTGACCTCCTGCTGGGGTGTAACAGAGGGACCTGCTTGACTTCAGAACAAGACTGAAAAATCAACAGCAGACTTGCCCTGAAGAATGTCTCCTCACCTCTCAAAACACAAAAGCAATGGCTAGATAAGGAGAACCTGTCATGAATGTGTGTTGCTGCCATCCCAACAGTGGTGGGATGGAGTAGAGGAGAGAGGAGTAGATGTCTGGTGCTTAGTTTTGGGAGGTTTGTCTGCTCTTTTTGCAGCTGTGAATGTTGAACAGAAAAGGTTTAAACTACATGAATTCCCCTCTCCATGAGCAGGAGGGAGGGTCAGCATGTCCTGTGCATTGATTCCATGTGCTGGGCTCAGCACAAAGGTTGGCTGTGGGATGAGAAATGGGGTAGCTCTGTGGAGTGTTGGTGAGGAGGGATGCCCAGAGTCTGGGACACAGTGCTGAAAGAAGATCCAGAGAGCTGGGTCTTTGTCCAGCTTTTCTGATGCTTAGGTTAGGGCTTAGATTAAACCAAGGTTCAGACAAGAAGACAACCAGCTCTTCTGAGCGGTGGTGGGGAAGGGCAGGAACCTCACAAAACCACTCTTTTTGAGGTATAAAGTCAAAGAGGAGGCCTGGTCCTACTTAGTGCAGTCAGTAGTGGGTCTGACATGTTTTTATGTTAGATCATGCCCCATGCTCAGAGTAAGACCTTGCTCCAGTCTTGCAAAGCCCAAATGCTGCTGTAACCTGTGTCCATAGACTCTGACCCCCACAGAATTCAGAGCACTTTGGTTTCATTGACAGCCATCTCCACGTGTTATCTGCAGTATCTTCATCCAGACACAGTCACGCTGAAGTTGTACTCAGCAGCACAACTGACTGGTCCTTTCACTGTTCCTCATTTTTGGCATGGTCCCTCACCCACCACCCTCTCCATGCTACACCCTGGAATTTATTCAATATTGACTGCTTTCCCAGAGCGGTTTCCCGCTGCTAGTTCCATGACAGAGGGCTACATCTTGAAAAAAGGAGGGACTTCTGGGCCAAGGATTGCATTGCAAGCCGTTGAGTCCTGGGGCTTAATGAGGCACTGCTTATCAGCAGAGCCTGCTTATCTGGAGCCTGCCGACAGTGTACCTGCTCCAGCCCCATCATGAGCGAACATGTTTTACCACCCAGTTGCAGGGAGCCGGGAGCATGGTCAGATGGCACAGTTCAGCTGATGTGTGGTAACTCGTGAAGCCGCAGTAACTTTATCACTTCACAACATCCATACATAGCCACAGCCTTGAATCTTCTCAGGGAAAGAAAGGATGATGAGTTACTGTTCTGGGATTTTCTCTCTGTCTCCAGTCAGTGGGAAGTGGTATGTAGAGCATTCATTTAATAAACCAGAGGGGAAAAGCTGTAGATCAGCTTCTCATTATTTCAGTGCTGGCTCACGCCATCACTTGGGCTTGTGCCTGACAGTTCAGTGTGTTATTTGAGGCCACTCAAGCATTCTGCAGAAATGATGCCACCCTCTTCTGAAAGTGTGGTGTTCATCCAAGCTGGGAGGGCCTGATTCCATTAGTAGGTTTCCAGTGCTAGTTTCATCTCAGTTGTAGACCTGTTTGTGAAAAAGGTATTCACTTTGGAGACTACTCCCTGATGAGAGCTAGCACTCCAGCAGGAAAAGTTCTGGAAACAGTTTTTCTGATGTGGACCTCTGAAGTAAGGCAACTGTGGGTGGATAAAAATGAACCAGTGATGCTGGTTTGCAGTGGAAGTGGGGAGTCCTAAGTGGTCCAAAACTTAGGGGAGAGTCCTGTTGATATGCACATAGATCTGAAGCCCCCCGATTAAAGGAAGCAACATCTTTCTCTAGAAGGTAGGAGGGATGGTAAGGGACCATTGTAAGTGTTTGTCCCCCAGTGTTTGCTAACATGTTATAACCAGGTTCAAGAAGGGGGGCCTGGACAACCCACGTAGCAGGTGGGTGACTGATCAATTTACTGGGAGTAAAGAAGGGAGAAGAGCCCCCGCTAAATGTCAGGAAGCCTGTTCTGGTCCTGCCTATGGGCACCTTGTATGTGGGACTGCCAGGAACAGTGAAATTTCCACACTGCCTCAGCAAAGGTTTATTCCAAGTTTATTGCTAAGCTTAAAAGACTGGAGAATGTAAATTGTAAATGTGATGACTTAAGAGCTCATAAATTCAGTATCCAGCCCCATTCCAGAGAGCTTGCATGCAGTGCAGCCACACTGCCTTGGGCTCATGAGTTGTCCTTGTTCCCATTGCTCAAACCCCTGCTCTCCAGATAGCCCTTCTGCCCTGCCTGGCTCCCAGTGCATCAGGCTGGGGATGCCATCCTGCCTGTGCACACTGTGAGTTTGCTGCTTATGTACAGGCATGGACTGCCTACCACTGCTTCAGCCCAGAAACTAGTGCTAGTTCTGGACCAGCTTATCCCATTTGTGTCCCCCACCCTGTAGCTGGGTGGCCCCTGTAAGCCGAGGGCTGAGAAAAGCTTTTTGGAGGAGTAGTTAATGTGTTAAGCTGATTCTGGTATGAGTTCTAGTTAGTTTTCTACATCTGGGTCACGGCTGCCACTGAGTTTGTCCAGGACAAAGTTCCTTGAATGAAGTGCCTAGGTGTTGTTGGCACCTTTGGCATTATGTGCTTTTTCCTCTTTTCCTAGGACGATGAAGAGCTGGAAACCAGCCGGCTCCTAGGATTGGTCCAGCCCACACCAAGGACATAGCTTTTGGTATGGCAGCCCTAATTGAAGCCAATGTGTGGATACAGCACCCAGAGCCAAACTGCTGACCTGCTGGGAGCAGAGCTTATGACACAGTCTGAGCAAGGAAAGCTGGGAACAAATCCTGGGAGGACACCAGAAGATGCCACGGGATGACTTTCTCCCCAGTCAAGTGGACCAAGCACCCAGTACACAGGAAGTGTGGAGGGGGTGAGTTCAGCAGCTGGCTGGTGTAGACCTTGTGTCTCCCCATCCTTGTGCAAGTGTCCAGGGATCAGTACTTGGCACAGGCTGTGCTTTTGGATGGCTCAGGGTAAGCCCCAGACTGCAAAGGCAAGTGTAGGTCAGTGCCAAGGCTTTCTTTGGGCACCAGGGTTCACTTTCAGGGTCCAGCAGAGGAGCCAACAGTAGTGCTTGCAATAATGCACACCAGTCTCTCAGTGAAGCAGAGTCCTTGAGTTTCTGTCATGTTTCTCTTAAGAAAGTGATTTGGGCCTCCCAGATGGCATTGCTTGGAGGCTTCCTGTTTCCCAATGTTCAGGTCTGAAGCAGGAAGTTTTGGCAGTGTTTTGCCCCTGGGGGTAGCTGAGGGTGGTATGGAGTACACCTGGTGTTTGCTCATTTCTCAGACCTTTTACCAAAGGAGCAACAGGAAAAGGGGAGGTTATATTTTTTTAATAACTTTTTAATCACTGTAAAATCCATATTCCTGCTGTTGCTTTTTGATCTGACTTGCAGTAGATGTAGCATTGATGCCACAAGAGCACATGCAAATGTAGGACTGTGCATGCAGATTTACTGCCTGGGAGCATGGCTGGGCCGAAGAAGCTCAGGGGGCACACCCAGAGGCAGTTGTCCTGCCTGAGCAGACTTGTAAACACACTGTATATTTTGGCCAAACCATTCTGCATTTTTCCACCCTGACTGGAGTCTATTTTGCAGTGTTCTGGTCTGACAAAACTGTCTCCCTTGCTTCCCTCCACCCAGACCCTTGGAAAGTTTGGAAATTCACCTGAAATGTTTGCCATTCCTCAGCGCCCCATTTATGTGACCCACCAGAACTGCCCTTTCCCGGGACTCAGTTCTGAATGCAGAACAGAGATAACGTTTAACAGACAAGAGCAGATGAGAAGGAGATAAAGGAATAAGGGGAGGGGGAGAAAGAAAGGAGGGGAGGAGGAATGCAGAGGTATGTGGCTGCATGTTGTACTGTGTTTATGCATAAACAGGCACGCTTATCGATACCCAGATGTAAGCATGTGTGCGGGGTAATATCTCCCGAAACAATAGGCGCTGTTCGGCTCAGGGAGCGCTGCCGGAGCCTCCCTGTCAGATGCTGCCGTGTTATCAGGTTGCAGCAGGCGTTCCCATCTAATCGGGGATCTGAGCCCCGTGAGCCGCACCCGGGGGTTTTGAAGCCTCTCCTCCAGCCTTCAGCCCACTCTGCTCTCTGAGGAGCAAGGGCAAGAGGGGACAAAAAGGGGCAAGCATCTCTGGAGGTGGTACCCGGTGGGTCTGGCCGCCCACCTTAACACCTTGACCGGGATGTAGGAGCTGGTGTTGGCACCAGGTTTTGGTGGGAATGGCAGCGGGGTGACACTGAGGACACGGCCAGCCCTGGCCAGAGCTGCAGCAAAATTCCCTCTTTGCTCAGTGTGGGGCAGGAACCAAACCGGCCACTGCACCCCTATCCTCCGTGCTGAGGCAGGACAGGAACTGGCCCTGGGGGCAGCGCAGGCAGTCCGGAATCTTTTTTCTTTTTCTTCTGTGTTTTTAAGGAAGGCTCAAAGAGCAAAAAACAAGCTTATAAAACCTTCTTCTCCCGCCGCTCCCTAGCACCAAAAACCAATGACCACTAATCTTACGTGGCTCATAACTGCAAATAGCTCTGGAACTAATTAATTTGACAGCGCAGCGGCTGCTTGCCTTTTTCACCAAAATCAATTAAGAAAACGCACATTTCCCCTTCTCCTCCCTCCCCTCCCCGCACCGCTTCACAGTGAGGCAGTGAGAAGGGGCAGTGAGGAGTGGGCGCCGCTTTCCCAGGGCTCCTGGGGGGTCAGGGTGGGGAGCGGAGCGCGGGAGCGCAGTGAAAGGGGATTAACAAGGTGGAGGGAGAGACGCCGCTGGTTCTCCACAACAGGAGCGGGGATGCTCCCTGGGGAGGGGTGGCGGTGGGAAAGCTTGATTGCCACATGCAGCCACGCTGTGCCGCGTTCCTCCCTCCCTCCGTCCCGGCTCCCTGAAGACCCCCGTGAATTGTCATTCCTTGCCAGTGCAGGGGCGGAATTGGCCATCGGGCTCTCAGAGCATTTTTTATTTGCATGGCTAATGAGCCACTCCAGAAGAGGCTGCATGGGAGAGGCAGGTGGGAATTTCGGCACTGTTTGCTTGCCAAGCGAGGGCAGAGGTTTGTCTTAAAAAGGATTCAGCAAGAAATGTAGTGAGATTAATTTTGGCATTTTGCAGGAGGTAGTAGTAGGAATTGGAGTGGGGTCTCATGCAATTTTTAAGGTTCCTAACCCTGGAGCACCATGTCCAGGCTGGTAAAGGTGGGGACAGTGCTAGAGGGGCTGCGGCTCCCTCTGCCCTGGGCTGTGTGTGGAGTGTGAGAGTGTGAGCTGGGGCAGTGTATCAGCATCACACTGCTTCCCAAGAAATGCAGCTAGAACAGGACCACCCTCCATGCTTGTTCTTCTGGTTTCACTTCAAGATGGAAAAGAGAGTCAGGTCTGGAGGAAACAGGCTGAGTGGTGGCAGGGCTCTGTAAGCATGCAGCTCCCCCAAACACTCTTTTTGGGGAATGGGAGACAATTGTTCTTAGGAAACAGTGTTGAGACACCTGACCAAGCTGGGTAAAACTACCTGAGCATTATTTCTGTAAATACCTCCATTTGGTCCATATCACATCCTGTCATCTATACTGAAATGCCCTTCTATTAATAAATAACTCCATTCTCCATTACTCCAACTCCACAGCTCACGTTGAAGTAACTGGGAATTTGGGTTTGGTTTTTATAGACATTAGAAATAGATTTTATCTTTATTAAGGGCTCTGTCTCCACCGCCCCAACCTTTGCTCCATTCCATGGAGCACAGCAGTGGCTGGAGCAGAGGAAGCAGGTCCCTGGGCTGAGCTCAGGATGGGGAGAGAAAGGAGAACCTCTCCCTGGTTTTGGCCAGGGCAGAAGAGGTTTAAAAGGGCCAGGTTCTTCCTTGTGCATTGGTGACCTGTGAGTACCTCTCTATAGCATGATGTAAAGTGCTTAAGAAAACGACAGAAAATTTGAATGAAGAATATTTAAGAAATTGTGGATCTGAAAGATTTAGTTCTCAAGTCTTTGTTTGTCTTTTCTTTGCAGTGTCTTGGGAAATACCAATCAGGAAACCTCCCTGAATACAGTCATGGTGCTGAGCCACCACATGAATTTGGGAGAGATTTTCTTTTTCTAAACTGTGGGTTGCAAACAATCCCTGGAAAATATTTCAGTTTTGAAGTGCATCAGTTGGTCGTGATTGGGCAGGGAAGTCACAGGGCGGCATTTTTATCCCCAGCTTGGACAGCAGCATGGTTTCTGGCATGGAAATCAGTGCATGTAAATTAGAACTGTGGTTTTGATGAATACTATCATATATGGATTGGAAGCTGATTTTCCAAGAGCAGTCATGCCAGGAAAACTTGTGCTCTCACATAGCCGCAGGCAGCAAACACAAGTGACACAAACATGGTGAGGGTAAGTTCATTTACAACTGTGACTGTTCAAAAAGTATTTCTAAAATTTGCCTTCCCTGCTGTTCCTCCCCTGTCCCCCTTTCCTCCTCCCCTTCCAGCTATGCCAGAATGAGCTAGGAGGTTTGGTATCCAGCCTTACACAGCGGCTGGTGCTGGGCTGGCGGGGATGGGCGCCGTGGCTGTTGCGCACCTGGGCGCAGGTAAGTCTCCAGCAGGGTGGGGACTGGATTCCTTCCCGGCCCCTCTCAGCAAACAGCTCCTGCCCCGGAGCCCTGCGTTCCTCTGCCCTTATCTCCCTGCACAAGGCAAAGCTATAAATGTTATTGGCCATGAAGTTATTCATCCCCTTCAAAGTTACGCATATGCAAAACAGGCTCTCCTGCTGGAACGGGAGCCTTAGTACCAAGTGTGAGTATTTAAAGGTTATTTTTTCAAAATAAAAATCTCTAAGAAAGAAGTGCGTTAACATATAGCAACATTAATAGCACTGGATTTGTATAAACTTAATTATATATGTTACCACAAGTAAATAACCACAGTATTTCTTACAATTCATATTCTAGCTCCAGGAGCGACTATGTTGAGGCAGAGCAATGGCCCTGCTGGTCCCTGCAGTTGGCAATGGCGAGAATAAGGAAGAGCTTAAGTTGGGACACAGATCCTGCCTTCATCACAGGCACTACTCAGTCCCTTGCTGTTCCTGTCCCAGGGATGTGGCACTGGTCTGACCCCCACAGTGTTCTGCAACCACACTGGCACACAGCAGCGTCCATCATGGTTGGGTGCAGTGATACTCCAGAGAGGCACACCAGCAGTAGGGGCTGTCAGCAGAGACTCTCAAACCTCAGAAGACCCCACTGCCTTCTTCTGGGAGTTTATAAAATTCATTCAGGTTCATACCTGTTGTTGTTTTAAACTCATTCCTTTCTGAGGAATGACTCAACTCCAGAAAGAAAAGCAGCTATTTTATCTTTCTGATAACTAGGAGAATTCAATGATATATAAAGAGATGGAAGATCTGTTACAGCTCTCTGACCTCTGAAACTGGAAGAAGCATTCCCCCATTTATGGCATGTCTCCTATTTTATTCTGTTCATGCACAGGCTGTATCAGCTGTTCTCTGTTTTCCCCCCTGTCTATCTGTTGATGGCTCAGACCAAGACCTTTGCAATCCTTCAGGCCAGCTGAGCCTGGAAACCTCTGGATGATCCAGGCAGCAGTTCTCAAGCACTCTGTCCCATCCCCTTCCCATCTCTTGCTGCAGGACAGCCCTCTGCAGAGGGTGGCAGTGCCAGGGTGAAGCGATGTGGGATGGGGCTTTTTGGGGAAGCAAATGTGAGACCCTGGACAGCTTCTGTCCCACATTTCAACAGCCGCAGCCCAACATCAAACATGTCGCTGCAGCCTGAGCCCCCACAGGCCTGATGGAGGAGCAAAAAGAGAGGGCTGGAGGCAGCAGATCCTAATCTTTATTAAATAAGAACAAAGCTTATGCCGGCTAATGAGAAAAACAAACCGATGAAAGATCCGGCGAGCTCCTCAGAAGGACACAAAGAAATTCTCTCTGAACAAGAGCAGGCTAAAAATATTCCCGAATATTTGTTTTGCTGGCAATGTCTTCACAGGCTCCAGATTCGATGCCGCCTCTTTGGGGATTGGCATGGCCATCACAGTGATTTCACAGGAGGGTGCTCCAAACTCTGCATGACACCCAGAGTCACGGCAGAAAGAGTCCTGCAGCCAAGGCACGAGAGCATGAATGCCTCAGCTCTGTGAGATGATGACCAGTTCCTGCACACCTCTGTTTCTCTATGGACAACAGGGTGTTTTATCACCAGTTTATGTCCCTCACCGTCTTGTTAGGAGTCAATGTGTGAGAGCCAGAGATGGTGTAAGTATTCTTCTCCAATTTAATTCTCCTTCTCAACATGGGTCCCTATGAATGGGGTGCCAAGGCTACTGTCAACAAGGTTTGCGCTGATGCTGAACATCCTCTGCATCATGACTTTGGACACATCAGGGATAACAGGCAGGAAACTGGACACACTAGTGGTCTTATCCAGCTTGAACCTACAATGTTCCCGCTAAAGATCTCTATGACCTGGGCCTTGCCAGCTCCAGGTCTCTGCCCTGCATCAAGCCACAGCCTAAGCAGCCATAATCACCAACAATATCGGCATCATTTGCAAGCAAACCCAAAGCCATATGGAGTTGCTCAGATTGTACACGTAGTGTTATGAACTCCAAAGTGCAGCCCATGGCTGGGGAAACCATCAGGGCAGGGAGTGTTTCAAGGTGTTGTGATCAGCCCAGTGTGGGCTATGAACCCCAGTAAGCAAACCTGCACCCACACAGGGGTTCGCAGAGATTCAGTCAGCCCAACTGTTTCGCATCTCCTGCTCTTCCCATGGGTCCCTACAACCTCTGTCCAGCCCATTATATCCAGAGATGTTTAGCAGGAGGCAATGCCATCACAGTGCTGGGTCAGAACACCCAGTCAGAACCAGCAGCTGTAGGGGCTGCTCAGAAATCAACTCCCAGCTTCACAGCTGCCCCCACTTTCCCATACAGGTTGAGCCCCAAACCTCAGCATTGAGTACCACTGAACTTGGCTGAAAACACTCCTTCCCAAGGCAAAAGCAATGCAGTGACAAGGCCTGCAGTTCTTCCTCCTCTTCTGCTGTCGCTGACCATGAAACTTCAGCCTCTGCTCTTTTAATGCAGTGTGGCTGAACTTGCTGCCAGCAGGTCAAAGGGAACATAATTTACTCAGGCTTTGATGCATTTGATACAGTTTGGGGTGAAAAGGAAGAGGGGGAGGACAGGAGACAAAGGGAATAAGCAGTGGCAGGGAAGGAAAGAGCTTGCCTGTTTGTATGGGAACTGGCTTAGTATGAAGATGACAGAGCCACTTTCTAGCCAAGAGGGATTTAATGATAACCAAGAGGGTTTTGACCAGAGTGAGGACTCCATGCGCTCAGATCGGTGTGGTGGGTAGGAGGCAACCAGAGCGTTTGTCTGCAGGGCACTTTTTATCTCTTTCCCTGATTAGGAGATTGGCAAGGGGAGGGAGGTGTTTGCATTCTGCATTGCCTGGAGAGTCCTTTTACTGCTCAGGCAGGATCATGAAATGGTCACAGTTCCCTTTCTGGCAGCTAGCTCTCATCATGTTTGCAGCTCCTTAACACTGTCCTCATTTTAGACCCTTTACCAGCTGCATCATGAAGCCTCCCTGCCCATTTTCCTGCTGGAACGAAGCCACAAGGGATGAAACTGGTAAATTAAGCCATGTGGTACCACCAATAGATGCCTATGTTCGGAGCTCACAGGCCCTGAAGGTGGGTTGAAATCAGGGGAACACAGCCCTTCCCTCACATTGCTTCTGACTGTGCCTTTTTAACAGCAAGCTGGTCCAGCTTGAATGACCAGCCTTGTACCCACTGGTGCTGTGCAACCCCCAAAATACTGTAAAAACCCCCACCCTCTACCCTCCTCTAGCCACCACCATCAGCCTTACAGAAGCCAGGGGCCATCATTTGCCTCTCAGTGTAGGGTTTTCTACAGGTACCTAAGCATTATCTTGGCTATGGGCTTCAGGGCAGGACTGAACTAAAAGTAGGAGCCAGCAGCTTTTGCAGAGAGCCCTCCTGATGGCAATGCTTCTGGGTCACCTCATCCACCTCATCGGACTGCAAGCGCTTGGGCCAGCCTAATGCTTTCAAACACAGGTTTGCTTCCCCCTTTTTTTGTGGCGGGAAATAGAGGAAAAGGGTAACATCCCTTGTGAGAACCTAAATATTTTACTCTCCTGCTTTTGTCCTGACTGGCTGGTGTTTACACAGGGGCGAAGAGGCCAGGAGGAAGCGAAGCAATGTGGCTGCTGTGGTTTCAGTTCTCACTCCACCTCGCTACTGAGAAACTGGACCTGTGGTTTGGTTTGTGGCTGGGGGGGAAGAGGAATGGTCCTTGGATCCAATCCCTGCTCTGTAGGTTCTCTCAGTCCCACAAATACACCAGCAACACCGACGGGGAGTGAAAGAAGAGGAGAGAAAACCAGCCCCCAACAAACCCCAGTCCAGCAGGTCATGGTGCATTAATATTCACCACAGAGCGAGGGGTGTAAATTCACTGCTATCTCCTCAGAGTTTGCCGTTTATGCCGTTCATTTCACATAGATGTCACTACTGCCTTATGAGCACTCCTCCGAGCCAGCCGCTTAAATGGACCCAGTGCATTATAGTAATGGAGTAACTGTATAAAAACAATGAAATCCAATCTCTTTAAACTGATTTGATGTCTGCCTGAACCACAACATTTCCTGCTAATGGCTTCCTTCATTTTGTAACCGTGATCTCCACCTGATCAGATTACAGCTGTTTTTAATTACAAAGCTAATAGAGTTTGTAGGCAGTGTCAGGCAGAAGGCGCATGCCTGGGGTGGGCACAGGGTGGTGGAAGGGAGCTGGTGGGGGCTCTGGGTGACTCTGCTAACACACTCAGCACATCAAGCTGGGAGCAGGGGGCAACTAGGAGGGACAGTGATGTTTTTCAGCGTGGAGCCAGCATGCTGCTCTCTGGGCCGATCTGTGTGACAGCAGACAGCCCTGGGTTGTGCTCTTGCTCTATGTTCTTGTCACCAGGCTGGGCAGCTGGTGATGCCCAGGAGATCTGTGGTGTGTTTGGAGCTCCTGCAAGGCAGGTGTCAGGGTCACAGGAAGGCATGAGAAGGGCAGAGAGAGCTTTTCTTGCTGATGGAGTGTAAAAAGATCAAAGGAATTAAAAAAGAAAAGAAAAGGGGAAAAAAAATAGACCAAAATAGGGATGCATGGTACCATTTGACTTCTGCAACTGATGAGGCAGGAAAGAGCATTGCAGATAGCTGACAGTGGAAGAAGCCTTTGAGATTGATGTCTTTCTTATGGGATAGTGCAGTCAGCTGCAGCGTCTGCGTCCTCTGCCTCAGCCCAGGCAGAGAACCCCCAGGGACTGTGTTCATGGCACAGCCCTGTCCCCACTGGCCTTGTTTAGTCCAGCAGTTCCTTTGTGTATTGATTGCTCCATCCCTCTTGGTTAGGGGCATGGATCAGCATAGCTGCAGGGAGAGGAGCAGTTTGAAAGAGCTACTCCCAAGCAGTGCTGGACAGGGATATCTGTAATCAGCAGAGCACGTGTGTGAGCTACAGGCAAGCCCCAGTTTGACTCTCTGATGGTGGGAAAAACTCTGTGTGTGTTACAGTTATTGCTGGAGAGCTTGTGTTGATGTTTAGGATTCAGCTGATGCTGTGCTCAGTTGAAGCTGGTTGAAAAATCTCAGCAGAGAAACAGCAGCATCTCACTCTTGTGCCACCTTGTCCTACCACATCCAATCTCTTTCCTGGGTTGGTGGAGTTACTCTTGTCTACCAAACCATGTCACCGGGCAAGCGGGATGGCTGGGTGGCAAGTGACCCACTTAGAGCAGCTGGAGAAGGGTGGGAGCAGGTAGGTGGAGCATTCTGACTCAGCCAATCCTCTGTGGGGCTGTTCCTGGACCCTGTGACCCGCTCAATTTGCCCTGCTGCAGGGGGTGCTTGTCCCTTGCTGTTGCAATGCCAGAGCTGGACATGTTGGGTTACACACCAGCCTTGTAAATGATTTAGGGTCCACATCAAGAGCCCATCAATTATGTACCCTGGGACTTAATTATTTAGCTTGACAGGAGTCTTTCCCCTTAATTTCATTGTCTTCTCGGTCTCTCATTTCACAGCAGAGCTGTGGATGCTCTACTGGGAGGGGTGCACTGTCACATGTTTCTTCTCCCTCACAGTGTTGCCCAAACTCATCTGTTTTCCCCTTCCTTTACTGGATGAAGAAAACAAGACCCAAATATGATTCCAGGGCAAGAGGGGGTCTGGGCCCATGCACCATCACTGATGGGCTCTGCCCCTGAGTTTTGTCAGGGACTGGACTCTGACACCAGTCTAAATGAGCAAATTTAGGAGGTTTTGGGGATGCTGTAGGTGGGTGCTGGCATGAATTTTTGGGATTTCCAAAATCCTTTCTGTCACCTGGTCACCCACCAGCAGACAGAGAAGAGGGTTCCAGCAGCCCTTCCAGGTGCTCCCTGGCAGCACTGTCAGTCCTGCCTGGAGTGTGCCCATCACACTGAGAGCCACCAGCACTGCACCATCATTCAAGTCAGCACTTCGCTCCTCTCCTC
Source organism: Scytalopus superciliaris (assembly GCA_013400415.1). NCBI lineage: Eukaryota > Metazoa > Chordata > Aves > Passeriformes > Rhinocryptidae > Scytalopus > Scytalopus superciliaris. The sequence continues at coordinate 1,777,631 of VXBX01002109.1, read as the reverse complement.
CCCCCTGCTCTTTTCTTCTCTTTCCACCTCTTCCTTTATCTGAACTTTTAAACTCCACGTCTGGTGCAGATTTTTACAGTAACTCAAGCCTTTGAGAATTGTTAATGCTGGGCTGTTTTCACAACGACATTAATATGCACTGCAAAAATGCTGAGTATCGGAAGTCGGTCACTGCTGCCAGGAGGCTGCGGGTCGTGGCAGCCACAGGAGAGCAGAGGCGAGGACATGGCCAGGCTTGAGGGGCACAGCTCAGGCAGGCAAGGCCCCAGATTTGACAGGATTTCCTCTCCATGCCACCTCCTCGCCATGTCTTGGTATGTCTTTGAACGTGTTTGTTTTTCAACCCTTTAAAACTTACCTTTTCCTGAAATAAATAAAACTAAGAGGGTCTAGGATTTTAAAGCAACCCTACAATGACAAAGCAGTGTGTGCAGATCAGTTGTCACCAGCAACCCTACAATAACAAAATAATGCACGCAACCCCATACAACACTATAAAACAAACTGCTACGGGCCTGTGAGGAAGGAAATATGTTTTCCAGCATTGAGCTTAACAAGACTTTGTTCTGCAGTAAACTCAGGGGTTCAGAAGGGGGCTGCAAGGACCAAAACACCTTGAGTGGTGTAACTTTAATGTCACACAGCAGGCAGGGTCGTGGGACATGCAGCAAACACCACTTCGTTAGTGCGCGGTTTAATAGTCTGGAAAAGGAAAAGAAAGCGAGGTTTTGCTATGAAACAGGAAGTTCCCTCGAATCCTGGAGCCTTTGAAGAATTGTCAAAGGAATGAGAAGTCTGAATGTTTGAAAAGGCTCTGGGTTGTGGAGCCAGAGGGGGCAGGGGGACATGGAGAGGGAGGCATCAAGCACAGACCTTCTCCAGTCCCACACTCCACTCTTTGTTCCCCTTTTCTTTTTTTCTCAAATTAATAGATGGGTTTTT
>VXBX01002109.1:1742455-1776611 GCA_013400415.1 Scytalopus superciliaris | reverse complement strand
ATGCACTTTCTGAGGCTAGCAGGAGTTTTCTTATACTTTGAGTAAAGCCCTGATCCTACAGGGATGGCATGGCATTCCCCACACCTTGCTGCAGAGCAGCACATGGAAGTGGCTCTGTGATCCAAACTCTGCTCGTGCATGACGCACAAACCATTTTTTTGAGGAAGTGTTTTGGGAGTTTGAAAAGTTCTGGTTAGCTGCCTGTTTTCTTTTCTTTTCCTTTCCCCCTCTNACTTTCTTTCTGCCCCTTTTTATTTTTTGTGCATGGCATTTCTGTGTGGTAGCAGGAGCTGATGGGCAATGCCTTCACTTCTCGTAGTGCCTGGTCAGATGAATCACCGAAGAAAATTTCTGTATTATTTCCAACATATTTTCTCAGCATTTGAAATACAAATATGCTGAAAAAGGGTAGTTCAGTGGCTTAGCTATTACTAGAGGGACCCTTGTTGCTGCTAAACTGATGATGATGGTGATGAAAGGCAAGTCATGACTGAGTTTAATGACCTGTTGTATGCCAGTAAATGGGACAGGACACTAGACCTGAGGGAGATTTTCAGCCAGTTGAAGGCATCAGGAGGATGTCCAGTGCTGGAGGGATGCCTGCAGGCATGTTTCCTCATGGAATGGGTTTCATTTCCTTGAAAGCCCAAGGTGAGGAGGACCAACTCTTTCTTCCTGTCTGCTGAAGGAAACAGGATCTTCTCTTCTCAAGCAAAAACTGCTGGTAATGAGTTGCCTTTTCCCTTGCAGGGTGCCCTTCCCAGTGCCCAGAAATGGCAAGACATGAGGAGCGAGATGGCTGAGAGGGAGCACCCAGCTGTTCTGCAGAGGGTGAGCCTAGTGAAGGGACACTGGAGAGAGGGCCAAGAGACTGTCATGACACCACTCTTTCCTCTGTGCTAATTGCACGCTTGGGACCATATTTAGACTGGTATAGCTCTGCTGAAGTCACCAGGGATTAATTTGGCCTCTGGTGGCTCCATTGTTTTAGCTAAATGAGTCAGAAGAAGCAGCCTATTCTTATCTGCGCACAGTGGGGCAGAGGCAGTAATAGCTCAGTGAGGCAGACCCCAAAAGCAGCGTGACTAGGACCTGGGATTGGAGCTTCCACGAGACAAATGGGGCTGCAAGAGGAAATGTTTTGACATTTGGGTTATAGATGGAGGCAGGCTCAGCGTGGGTGCACTAGTGGCGCTCACCGCTGCTGCAGGCGGAGGGGAAGGGGGCTGTCAGGTTCCCTGAATATTTGGCGGTGCCGTTTGGAGTTCCTCAATTCTTCAGCCACCGGAGAGGGAAGCTGTGGCTCTGGAAGGGGCACGTGGTGTCAAAGGGGACTTCACACCACTTCCCGACCCAGTGAGAAAGGGAGCCCAGGCTGGAAATGTCCAAAAAGCACTGGCTGCATTCCTGGGCTGCTCATGTGTCTGCCAGCGGCTGAGTGTGGAGAAGGAGTGATAGGATGGAGCACGGACTTGCACAGGGCTGGAGAGGGTGTTTTGGGCACAAGCTTTGACTGCTGGCCCAAGGCAGCATGCTGGTTTAGTTGTTTTGAGTTCCCTCAAACTTCTGGAAAATTGAGGATGATTTGGAAACTGCAATTTTTCCAGCTCATGTTCAGTGCAAGCTGTTTCCAAACAGAGGTTCCTGCTGGATGGCCTGTGGGAACTGTGTGTCTCACCCAGCCAGCATCCAGCTTTGTGGCAGGTAATTTTAGATAGGAAATGGAACAGGCAATGGAGATGAAACTGTTGTCCCCCTTCCTATGCCTGTTGCTGCACCCAATCTCCCCTTTTCATGCTGTACCCACTGGGCAGATAAGCACAAGACTTCAGTCTCCAAGACTGTCAGCCTTGGCATATTTTGCCATGGCCAAACACTCTTTAAAGCAATTACAAAGGCAGATCTCCTTCTAAAGATGAAGATAACAATAGGTAGGAAGTCCTAATAGGAGCAGACCTGGAGTCTTGATTCTCTCAGCGCTCCTGCACCTCCACAGCTTGAACGGGCGCATTCCCAGCGTCCGGGGCCGGATAATAAGCAGAGCCACAGCAGCTATTCAGGAGGCTCTGACCCTGGCTAGGTAACTACATAATGAGCCTGTTTGAATTGCTCCCGTCCCTGCCAAAGGGGTGGGATCGGGGGATGCTTTTGTTTGCAGTAATGAACCTGTAATTATGCTACATTTCTTGGTTTTAGCCACATTTTTTATGTGTGTGTTGTTCTCTTTGTATTGACAGATTTATGGCCAGGATACTCCGCTGCACCACCAGCCGTACAGCACTGTGTGGAGACTGTCTGACTGTTGTCTCGGAAAGGTGTGGGGAGAGGGGGAGGAGAGAGGTCTTTGCACTACCTCAATCCCCAAAGGGTTAAATAAATGTATTAAAATTAATGCAAACAGCAGAAGTGTTGCCTTTCCAAAAGTCACAGGTTTCAGCAAGGCAAAAAAAAAAAAAAAAAAATCTTTTGAGCTCCAGGTGAATTAAAATTAAAAAAAAATGTAGGGAAGGAAATAAATAAACAGCACACACCAGATTTCAGCTCCAAGGCGTTCAATAAAATTACACTTTGAAATGCAAGGATTAAGCAGGGTAGGTGACAAGGTAACTTTGTTAACAGGCTAATCTCTTGCCTTAACAGAGACAGGGGATTTACATGTGACTGCACAAAACTGCTTTATGGTCTCTTTTTCCAGCTGGAGATGGTAGGAAGAGGGCAGGAGGAGATGGGATGGGGTTGGATGTTTTTGAGCCATTTGTAAAATGGGTTTAAACTGCCTTTTTTTGGGTTTTTTTTAAGGTTTGTTTGTGGATTTTTTTAAGCAAGACTACATGGAAATGTCACCAATAATCAGCTGTTTCCAAACGGCTCAGGTAGGGAATGATGAACATGTCACAGGATGATGCATAATTGGGTAAAACCACTTGTGGTGCCATTTCTCCCTGAATAATTTTATTTGCTTTCTTATAAAAAGCCAACTGGTATCATGGGCTATTCAAAATGTTACATCAGGACTACTTTGCCCTGAGTCTTTCCCTGGATTTGAGCACTTCTTCACCAAGGAATGAGTGAAATCTAAATTTTTCTAAATTCAGGGTACTTTTTTCAAATGGCCCCTCCTGTTCTTTGAGCAGGAAGGTAGGAAACTTTAAAAAAAATAATTTAAAAAATAGAGCTTTGGGTCTTTACATCTATAACTGTACCTAAAATGAGACAGTGATGGGCAAATGAACCTGAAAGGAGACCCGATCCCTCTGTGTGGGTTTGTACAATACAGCCAGCACCCAGGGTGCCCAGGGTCCACCTCTGCCACCCCTCCTTGCAGCAAGCAGAGTGCCCTTTGCTTTTCCATTTAACTCTCGTATGGATCTCCATGGTGAATCAGAGGAGGTGAGGGGAAACAATCAGGAGTTCAAACCTTACCCAAACTTCTCTGTTTCTGGATAAAAATGACAATGAGGAAACCATCTCCTCCATAGGGTTCATCTGAAATTCAACAGAAAACAGCAGGCTGAGCATGTTCTCCAGTTTAAAATAGATCTGGTGAAAGTATTTATCATGTTGGATTTGTTGCAGCATTTCTGGGGTATTTGTGGTGGCTGCAGGCAGAGGGACTGATTCTGGAAGGAAACTTCATGTCAGATCCCGAGCCCATTTACAGATTCATGTGTTGGACCATTTTTGGGTGAGATTTTGGCTTTTTTGAGTGGGTGAAGATGATCTCATCTGTGAGGGCATGAAAACAGAGATCCTAGTGAGGGAGGCTCTGTCACTGGGTTAGGGGAAAGTTGCTTTTCCCTTTTCTTTGATGCCTGGTAGCAGGAGGGAAGACTATTTCATGCAGAAGGGTTGTGCACCTCAATTGAGAACAATGGTTTAAGCATTTCCAAACCATCATCCCAAAGAGTCTTGTCTACTAAGGCTGAAAAAAGTAAAAAATAAATTATGCGGTTGAGCATTAACCCTCAGGGTTACTTCCATGCCTGTGTATCAACCTACCTTTGCAGGAAGGTGAATGTAAAGGCTCAGCAGTCTGTCTGCCCCAAACAGCTGTGGCCAGCATTTCCATGGACATGCCAGCAGGTCATGGAGCCAATGGGAGTAGAGGCAAAGGTCAGAACTTCAGTGGTGTGATGGGAGGGGAGGTGGGGGGACAGGAGAGTGCTGTCATACAGCATGGTAGGTCACCTTTTCTCCTGGGGTGTCATCTGACTCTGCAAAGAAAATGTTTAACTTCGGGCTGAGTTGAGTGAACCTGATAGAAAAGCTGGTCCAGCCATAGCCATGAGTTGAGTCCCCTCTCCCCCTCAGCAGGGATAGAGCACACCCCCTGCACAGCTTTTGGGTGACAAGGAAACTTGTCTGCTCACCCCTGCCCAAGGGTTTGAGATTGCACAGGGGCCACGCAGGCAGCTGTGTGCCAGGTCCTAGCAGGGCTCATGGGAGGTGAACTGCCGACTGGGAGCACATCGAACACTGTCTCAAGCATGGATGGAACAAAAGGTATAAATCACCCACTCTAAAATCAGACATAAGCGCAACTCTGAAGTTTATCCACCATTTGGGCGCTGAAACATATTCAAATCTTGCAGCAGACACTTATTCTGTGCAGGAATCTGACCAATTGTTTCCCTTCTCTCTCTTGTCCTTATACCTTAAATCATTTTGACCTTTAATTGGCCCTAATTTGCCCACAGACGGCCCTGGGACCCTTCAACACATTTGCTTGTAATTGGGTCCCTTTGTTATTTTTCCAGAGAGCCACTGCTGGTTGTTTCTTTTTGAAAACACTGTGGCATATCATTGAGAGCGGAGCCGCTTTTAAATTAGCCCTGCTGGGGGCCAGGAGAGCCCTGTGAAAGCCCAGCAGAGAGAGACAGGGCTATCTAAACGCAATTATCATATCACTGTGAAAACGTGAAACCAGCCTGAGCTTAAGCAAACATAACCCGCCCCTGGGCTGAGGGTGGTAAAAGCTTTGCTGGGAGGTGCGGGGTTGAACCCATGCAAGAGGTTATCCTTCCAGTCGCACCTTTCTCCCGGCAAAGCGGTGAATGCCTTTCTGCCTCTTGCTTGCTGCTGCTGGACACGTAACTGGGCCATGTGCTTTCCTTAGTGGTTTTATTTAAATTCGCCTTATTTCAGCGTGATGGTTTGCAAGCGACTGCTCTTGTACAGCTACGGGGCACTGCGCTGCTGAGTAGGAATAGGACAGCCCGGGACAGGAGCAGGCTGTGTTGGCAGACAACACTTCCCCAGCCAGGCCCTGCGTGTGCCACTAATCTGACTGTGGCCACAGTTTGCCCCTAGCCCCGCTCATAATGTCATCAAGATCTTAACTGTCCAAAGCGAAGTTAGAACAGCGAGGGATAATACCGCAGCTAGATAGCATCTGCGCTGCCTCCTGCGCTAATGGACCGCTGTTCTGTAACCGAGTCTCCCGGCTCAGTTAGCCCTGCAGCATGGAGACCTCGCTTTAATATTCTCTCCATGCAGACCTTAAAATCAAGTTAAGCTACAGTGCTATCGAGCCTCTGACCACAGGTTGTTATGCCTATGGTCCTCCTGGAGAGTGACGCTGGTGACCAAGAATCTGGGAACTACAGCGTGTCCCATAAGGTCATTTTAGTACCAGATCCCAAATAAATTAGCCTTCCGTGGCTTACAGCATTTATGCAGGCAGCACCCACAGACCTTGGAATATGTTAGCAAACTACATCTCATACTGTACAGAAAATCAAGTGAGTTGTGGCTGGCAAGGCTGGATTTCTGCCCTGCAGAGATGGGTTTTTTATCAGGTCAGTCTGTCCTCGTGTGGCTCCAGCAAGGAAAAGACACTGCTGTTTTCACCTGGCTGCTGCTAGTGGAGGTCAACTGCAGCTGAGGAGGACGTGTTCCTCTGCAAAGATAGCAGGTATGGTGATGCCTCCTCTCCCTCCGGGTCATGCACTGAGACACTCATGGCAAGATGGTGATTGCAATGTAAAAGGCACATGTTTGGAAGGAAGAGAGTTCTGTCCTACCTGCCTGGCAGTTAAATGTAGCTGAAGTCAGCAGAGATGGGCCCTGACAAGTCCTCCATTGCTCCTGCATAATTCTTGATCTGAGGGGCTGGAAGCTGTAGTTTGTCATGGTCAAGGCATCTACTGGAGTTACACATCTAATTAGGTGGATGGAATCAGCTTGGTAAAGTGACCCTGAGAGGCCTCGGGGTGAGGTTTGGGATCCACATGATGCACCCAGGCGTGGCTGGGTCCTCCTTTAGAGGACAGACTGGGCACAGAAAGCACAGCCCTGCCAAAGCAGGGCTGAACATTCTTGAGTCTGCAACACTGAAACTGGCCTGCATTTTGTAGTCTTCAAAATCTGCATCTCTCTCCTGATTTTAGTGTAATTTTTTTCTGGGTTTTTTTTCTGATGTTTCTGTCCAGGTTGCTTACGATCCAAGATATTTTATTTCTGCTAATGAGGTTCTTGTCAAATGTTGGCCCTTACTGGTGTTCAGCAGTGGATCGGATCCCTGCTGTACAACTAACACCCCAAAGCCTTCACAATGCCCTGGCAGACACTGGTCCTCATAAGTATGTTTAGCCACATGATCCCTCCTCTCCAAACTCAGTGTGCCCAGGGTTCTTGCATATGTAAATGTTTGCAAAGTCAGGGCTCTGTTTGCATTGCCTGTTTACTAATTTTGAGTTTATATTTAAGCTTCTGATGCTCGGTTCTTTTTTTTTTTTTAATCCATCCATAATTTTAAGGAAATAATTTTTTGCTTTGCTTTTTAAGCAGATGTTAAAAGTGTTCCTTGTGAATTCAGCATGTTGCTGCCATCTGGGTTCAGTGCTTTGACTTGGGGTCTCTAGTTTTGAACAATGATGAAGTAGCAGGAGAACTGTACTGTACAAAGCTGTATTGTCCCATCACTATTCCTGATGTTCTTTTGTCCCAGTGACAGTTAGGACGTGCTTTCTGATGTCAGGTCTGTGCTTGGTGCTGAGTCAGAAACCTGGACATCTATCCTTTGAGCAAGGCAAGTATAACAGGACATAGCTGCATATTCCAGCTCCTCTGACAAGCCCAAAGCCTTTGGGGGGGCTTGAATACATTCCCTGGCATAGGAAGGAGATGTCCATGTCATGGAAGCCCTTTGCACCGCATTGGTCAGATCCAGAGGAAAAAACAGTTGCTGGTAGGGAACAGTGGCACAGAAGCTTGGTCCTGCTGTTCTCCCTTGACTGATGGATCAGCAGAGGGTATTGGTCTTCAGGGCTGCCACTCAGCACAAAAAAATTCCCCTTTCAACAATTCTCTGTTTTATGAAAAAACAGGCCTGAATGCTCAGGCAGGAAGAATTAATTTTTCCAAAATAGTCAGTGACGAATTTGGGAAAATTGGAGGGAGGCCAAGGAGTTACAGCAGAGACTGAAAGTTGGGTGACTTTCCTGGGAATGACCACAAAAGCTTGCAAAGCCAGCAAATCCCCCTTTCCCACCACTGCCACAGGAGAACTAAAACCTTGGCCGTCAGAGGAGCCACTGCCACTGCTGCTGCCTCCTTTTCTTGCTGCCAGATAAAGAGGACAGACTCTCCTTTTACAGCCCATTCTGCTCACACAATGGGAGAGGGGGATCAGCGCCAAAATTACAAGTGTGAGCCCTTAATGCATCAGGTTGAACAATGGGCTTTGGAGGCGTCTGCCTTGTCGGGAGTAGCAGTACAGCTAGTTCTGACTACCCAGTGCCATGGAAAAAAAACTCATTGTCCTGGCAAAGTGCTCCCCAGAATGAAAACACCCTCCTCCTCCTTTCTTCAGCTTCCTAATGGGAAGCAAAATAACAAACCAGGCCCACAATTAAACAAACATGCCACTAACCAAGCTGAGCTCAAGTGTAACAGATGTTGTTGCAGTTGGACCAGGCTGGAGGCCGGGAGCAAGCCATGCTGGCTGGCTGTGGCTCCCGGGATGCTGTTGCTGCAAGGGTTTCTTTGCCACACCACAGCCTGCTCCCTTCACCAGTCTTTCTTGCCTTTTAATCTGGCATGCCTTTCTCTTGCTCTCCTCCTCTTTGTGCATCCCTCCTGCTTGTCCTGCCCAGCCACCTCACTTCACCCCATCTCATTCATCACTTCATCAATTTCACTTTTTAACACTCAAACCCACAGATTTTATTTCAGAAAAGCTCAAGAGATGGGGCAAAGCCACTTTAGTGAACTTTTAGAGCCATTTTAAGTATAGGAGAATAAAAACAATTCTTTTTCTCCACTTCTTTTGTTTTGCTCTGTCTCCTCACCAGAACCCAGGCTCCATGAATTTGATGCCGTTCATGCAACCATCCTGAGTTTGATGGTTGTGGTGCAGGTGGTAGTGAGGCCATAGGTCAGCACACATGAGATTCCCACCCCAAGACCTATGGGGTATCTGTATTTTAAAGCCCATTTAATTCCAGTCTTCTGTAATCAGGACTATTTTGATAAAGCTGGGGAAGTGATGAAACAAATAGTTGATAACACAAATAGTTGTGCTGGCAGATCAGTAGAGGTGGCAGCCTCTGGATGGGAGCCATGAAAAGCAGCTGTGGACAGACACTTCTACATGGAGCTTGGCAGCAGCTGGAACAGGATGCACAACCTAGGGCTTCAGTTACCATTCTTTCAGGTCAAAGGATGGGGAAGGGTGAATCAGTCCAGAACAAATTGAAATTATTCTGAATGCCTGCTCATAAAATGAAAGGGAACTTTTTTTTTTTTTTTTTGCTGAAATTCTAAAAGATTTGGCTAATCCTCCACAATTCTGTTATGTGTCATCAATCTAGCACCTGGTTCAATTCCCACCCCGGACAAAACCAACAATGCCAGCATACCAAAAGTAGTTAGTGCTATAGCTATTCAGGCCAGGTAGAAGCAGAAGCAGTGGGGGGGGGGATTTCTCATGAATTATCCTCCAAGTTTCTAAAAGTGTGTCTGTAGAGTCTTGAGTGTCTCATCTTGAGTGTCTCAGCCTCTTCTATAGCAGATATTGCAAGGGATCAGCAATAGCACCATTTACTCAGATTTGGCTGCAACGTCTCAGGTGTCTTAGATCCCATGAGCTCTGGAGAGGTGCAATCTGTATGCATTGCTTCAATTCCAACTGAACACTTACTGGAAAGAGAAAGGAAAGTGAAGGGGAAGCACCCTCTGTGAGACAGCAAGGGATGAAGGCAGGACTGAGCAACACCGAAAGAATCCATGTGGTGGCAATTCCCAGCCATTGTAACAGCCCTCATGAGAGCTGCTACAAACCAGAATAGTTTGTAACAGCCCTCTGGGACCAGAGCCAGAGCAAGGGACATATCAGCCAGCTTTGTGCCCCTCAGAGAACTGAAGCTCAGCATGAATTGGAAAGCAAAGGATGTGTTTTCTCTGTCTTGGAAACGGGGATCTAAGGATGACAGATGATTAGTGCTCTTCCGATGGAAAGTGCAAAACAGGAGTATCACATAATCCTGTGGTCTGCTCACCCCTAATCCAGTGATTGCTTTCTCTTTTAGATCCTTCTTCTGTCCCTCCTGGATGGAGCCCTTACTTTTGCAGAGCACTGGCAATGTGATACCATGATCCTGCAGGCCTGGGGGAGCCTTGCTCTTTCCAGTGCCACCATCAGGAGCAAAACGTGTCCTTTTGCTGCAGCCAGACCAGCCCTTAACCCTCAGGCCACTAATGACAGCATGCCTGACATCCATGTATGCCTACAAGCATGCAGGGAGATCTCTCTGATGCAAAGCCCCTTTGGCCATGTGCTGTTGTGTGAAACAGCCTCCATGCTCTTTGCATTTCAATCGCATCCATCTACAGTCAATCATCGGGGAATCTTATCCTCACTTGTATAAAGTCTCCGCTCCTCCGTAATTACAAGGGCCAAACTCAGAAGGTCCTTAAATCGTTTGTGAGTCAGGTGATCAGGATGTGACCTAAGGTATCAAAAGTTCCAGCAATAAAGGGGATATCATCTCATTGTTAGCTAACCTCCTTCAGGGGCTGGTATGTGGCAAGCACTGGAATGCACCACTTTTCTTCCTCTTGCTTGATATAATTACTTTCAGTGTTATTTAAAGCTCTGACTAATCACAGGCAATGGCCAGGTTTATAATGCAACAGTGTGTAGCCTGGAGCAAATTCTGACATAATTACACTGTATAAATTCCCCCATTAGAAATGACACTACGTTGGCATTGTGTACAAAGCAGCCATGGTCCAGTCAAGTGACTCTGTGAAAATCTGTCTGACAATTGTTTACCCTGTTGGTATCTTATTGACACTTCTTACAATGATGAAACTGTTACATGACAGTGAATGGGAGCCAAAGGATGAAGGAGTCTCTCCTTTCCTCTTGATGGCTTCAAGTGCACTCGTTTTCTTGCCTGTTTTTTTCTGGGTGATGGCTTGCTGGGTTCTGATCTCTCTGAAGCAGAAAAGTGAGCATATGATTATGGTACAAATCACAAAGGTCCACAGACATCCTGGTTGGGGTTTCATCATCTGTCCCAAGGAGCAATGAGTCCCCTAGATCCTGTTCCTTTCCTGCAGCAGGATTATGGGCCATTTTAGGATTTGTTCTGACCTCGTATTGCCTTGTGCCATGGCAGGATAGCAAGAGCCAAGCTGCTCTCCTGCTGGTTTTAGCATGTGTCAACAGAGTGGCAGGGTGTTGGGATGGGCTAATTTGTCAGATCCTGGTACATGGCTCTGCAAATTGATTGTGTGATATATCTGTTTCCCAAGCCTGTGGCACATGGTTCTGAAAGGGAACTAGAGAGGCTGCCCTTGGTTGGGAGGAGGATGATAGGACTCTCAGGGCTGTGGCCAGTGCCATTTGGGCAAAGGAAGCCAAACACATTTCCAGTTTTGGCACACTGACTCAACATAGGTCAAGGAAGGATTTTGACCTTTTCAGCCATTATCTTGCATAAGGATAGGAAAAGAGAAAATAATAATCTGGAGAAATGAAATTACTATTGGTTACAAAACCAAAAACTTGTGGAGAACTTCAAAGGCAGTTTTATCACCTCCCTGAGGAAGGCTCAGGAGGGACTCACTGAAAACATATCTGAAACAAGAGGCTTTCTAGCAGCAGAATAGCAAGAAATGGAGATATGGTTCAGAGGATATAGAGTATGATTCCAGCCCTCCTTTAACCTGGGAGACCATTTCAAATAGGGGGTCTGGAGCCTTTCAATTTCAAGCTGCCTCAGGAGACCAGGAGGTCTCCAGCATTGGCAAACTTAGATAAATAGAAGGAGTTTTGTAAATTACAGCTGGGGAAAAAAAAAAAAAGGGGGGGTAGAGGTTGAATAACCCTGTCCCTACCTGTAGAGGATTGCTCCTTGCAGTATGTTGCCTGTACCAGTTAATTTAAAAAATCTCAAAAGACTGAGTTTCTTTCTTTCCCAAAGAAAGACTATTCTTTAAAGGTGGTACTGATACATCCATTTGGAAATCTTTGGGGCTTCATGCAAGACAAGTAACATTGGTGGGATTTTTTTCATTTTCACCAGTTAAGAGACCCCTACCACCCCAAAATCTGAAGCAATAACCTGTGTCTTTTGTTGGTTTGTCTTCAGCATCATCAGAAAAGCTGTGACTGGGATGCACCACAGAGTCTCCCACCCAAACAGTAAGTAATGCCCCTAAAAGATTCTTCCTGAGGGTATTCAAAGTATTGAGGTGCTCTGAAATGTATGGCAACAGTGGTGTGGTCCCTTGCTTGTGTTCCCAAATTCCAGTGTCCTACACTGAGCTGGGTCCCTGTGGGAATACAGAGCTTTCCCCCAGTCCCACTTGCAGTACTGTGGGACCTGAGCAGTCACCCCCTCTCTGGGGTGCATTCCTTGCCTCGGTGAGGAGCAGCGTGAAAGAAGGCAGCACAGCTGTTCCCTATGGCAAACCAAGCTGTGGCTAAAGGAGTATTTAGATACCCTGAGCTGCCAGTTCCTAAAACCAGCAGTAAAATTTGCCTCCAATTCCTTTTTAGGAAAAGAAGGCTGTAGTATAAAGTCCCATTTTCTAGGCATTAAAAGCTTACAACCCACACCATTAAAAGCAACATTCTGTGTCTAACTTAATGTTTGGTCTTCAGGAACAGCTAGGAGGAAAAGAGAAGGTTCCCTGTTTGTTCTACAAAACAGGAAAGTGGTTGCTTTCTATACTGTAAATATGCATTAGAAAGCTCTTATAGGCTCGTGCTGGGGATTTGATGTTTTTAACTGACTACATTCCTTACATTTTTGTATAACTGCCAAGAAAGCTAAATAAAATGGCTTTTTTAGTGTTTTCTCTAAGAATAGCCCCACTTCTTTGTAAATATAGCAAAGGAATTGTTGATAATAATTCTTTGGGAGAATAACTGGTGTTATTGATGTTAAAAGTAGAAAGATTTCTGTTTCTCTGTCTCAGAAATAGAGCTAACTAAGTGGGCTGGGACTTCAGAAAGCCCGAGCATTCCTTGGCCAGTTGCTGAGATTAGACTGGTTTCATTCCTTGTGCCAGAAGGTGTAGAATCAGAGAAAACTGGCACCGGAACTCCAGGGGGGAAAAAAAGAAAAAAGACCAAAAAAACCCCACCAAAAACCAACCACCTCCTAAGATTTGCATTTTCTTTCAGGATGAAAAACTGAACTTTTCCCCTCCTTGTTTGCATTGATGGTTCTGCCTTCTGCAAACTTACACTGAAAAGCTAGGGTTATTCTATTCAGTCTGACTAAAATATTCACAATTAATAGTTGGGCACCCCTAAACCTCTGCAGTGTTATGTGAAGTCCCATCCTCCTGAGACACCAGCAGGCAAAGGCTGTCATTCTCATCTGGAAGTTGATAAGCTGAGCTAAATTTTAGACTACAGGACCCTGGCTGTTGCTGGTTTGACACCCACCATACATATTCCAAGACCTTAGATGTGTTTTTTAACGGCATATAATAAACTGGTGGTAAAACCAGGAGTGCAGCATGAGAATTTGAACCAACCTGTGCCATGCTTTGACTGTGAAACATTCCTGCCATCCAGGATTACCAGAAGGTGGAAGGCTCTTAATCCACCCGTATGTCACTTCCAGGAAACAAAAAAGCTACAATTATTTTTTTTAGGGTTGACTGAAAGCATCTGCCTTCCCTACAGTTGAGGCAACCTTTCACAAAGGCTCCCTGTCATTAACCAGACCTGCCCTTCAGTTGAGCATGCAGAGATTTGGTGCTTGTTCAACTGGGCTTCGTCAGGGCTGGTAGCCCTCGTCAGGATTATTTTTCAAAACAGAGACTCGGTGGGGCCAGGCTGCAGCATACACTGCCCAGACACTGCCTTCTGTTTGTTCTGAGTCTGCCTCCTCCCAGCTTCCCCAGTTGCTCTCTACCTTTGCCATAAAAGCTGTTAAACGGTTGTTCCTGGTTCACCTTTGCCAGTGCCACACAGCAGTTTATAGCCCTCTGTGATCTTCGCTATTGCTTGTTTACTTCCCAGACTGAAATGCCCCAGCCTCTTCAGTTATTCCTCATAGAGATATAGTTGGTTAAAACAGGGTAATTTTAAGAAAAGAGATAGACAGTCAGTCTTTCCATGACTGGTTTTTTTTTTCCGTCCATCATCAGTTTGGTTACTTGCTCTCCTTGTCAGTGAGACTTCCAGTGTGCCAGATGGCATTTGAGGCCAAGCATCTTGGCATCTTTTGAACCAAAGGAATCATTCTGTGTTTCACCTTCAAGCCTGTGCTTATGCCACAACTTTGATGATATCCTCCACTCAAAGCTACCGTACCTAGAATGACACTAAAATTCATGGAACCTGTAAAGGAAAGGCTTTTCATCATCTCTACAAGTGACTTGTGATTGTGGGGTGAAGAAGGGTGGAACTCAGAGTTCCCACTCATTAAGGACTTTCAAGGTTTAAAAAGTTAAGACAGGTCCCAATGGTTCCCTGTATCTATCAATTAAAACAAAACAAATGAACAAAAAACAGCAACACCAAAAAGTAGTTTGTTTTTATCAAGATTGAGAGATGCCACACAGACTGACTACAGCATTAATGAGCTTGTCTGTGGTTTAGGAAATTAAGACTCAGATCCTTCTACTGTAATTTCCATTAAGCATCTGGGCTGTTGGCTGCTCTGCTTTTGTTCTTAGATCTCATGTTACTAATACTAGTTCCAAATTTGGGTTGAATCGCAAGCAGGTAAGACCTTCTTTGGGCCCTAGTCAATTTTACTAGGCTCACAGAATTTCAATCCTGAATGAAGAAATCACTTATCCCATGATATTTCTGTAATTCACAGCCAAATCCACATGCTAAACTTGATTTGTTTATTCCTTTTACTGCCCTTTGGAAAAGTCTGAGGACTGTGATAAGGCCTATGCGGAGTACAATGAGAGAATAATAGGTTAAGTGCTGCAGATGTGCTCAAATTGGGGTTAAGGAAAGAACCCAACCTGGGATCCAAACCACTTTGTGACTTCTGAATAACTGGATTATTGAACTGTAATGGGATGCAGAGTGGCTGCGTTTGTCTGCCTATAAGAGACACAGCTTTTAAGTTGGCTGAATTACAGGCCCCAAAAGATCTTGTACTAACTATAGGATAAAATAACTGTTGCCTCCCTGAATCCCTTCATGGGCCTAAGTAAGAGGGCTGAGTTCCCAGAGTGGGTGCAGGGAGCACAGTGTGAGAGCGTGCGATGCTGTTCAGAAGGATGGCTTAAGGTCAGACTCCACTCTAAAGCTTCCCCAGAATCCCAAATCCTCTTTTTATATGAGTTTCGCTCAAACACAAACAATTAAAGAATTTCATCTTCTCCTACTACGGTGGGAAAGCTTGGATGCTTCTCTGGTCTCTTAACTTTATTAAAGAGCCTCACAGTGTTCCTTAGATGAGGGTCCTGCTTGGCTTCAGACAACCCGTATCTTTGTGTTTGATGTGGATAAGTTGGTCACTGATGCCAGCTGGCAGTGGGGAGGAGAAATAACACAAAGAAGGAAAAAAAAAGAGAGAGAGCTATGAGCCTTGTGTCTGCTCGTATGATTGGAATAATTTGACAAGGACTCCCATCAAGGGCAGCTTTTCAGAGACCTCCGCACCGACCACTGCACATCTCCACTATCTGTGTCCTTTTATGTTTTCCCTCCTAAAGACACCCATGCCAGCTTTCAAGCTTAAGCACCATACATTCTGATCCCCGCCTGGAGCACAGGGAGGTGCTTTTCGTAGTTTTAATTTTGGAATTTGCCCCATTAATAGCAACGATCTGGTGGAATGGGGAGGAACATTCCTCCTGGGCCAGATTGCTCTGGTCCCCAGCAGCTCTCTCATCACCAGAGGTTTGTCAAAGCGTGCAGTATGCTAACATCCTGCCAGCTCACCTTTTGCAAGCCGAGTCAAAAGCATTAGTCCCACCAGTGCAAATAAGGTGTCTGCCACATGTCTGCTGGTTTCTCCCTGGTGCACTGAGGCAAAGCAGCCCTTCCTTGTCAGTCATTGACCAAAATTGTTGATTCTGGAACAACTGACTGTGCTGGTTGTGAAGGATGCCAAAACCTCTTGAAAGTTGGGAGGCAAAGGTGTTTTCTTTTTAAATGAATTAAGCTGTAGAAGGAATTTTCCTGAGAGCTTGTTTGATATCTGGAGTAGAAATGGTTTTCCTTCTCCATCTCCACCTACTCAACACTGCGAGTCACATCCAGAGAGCCTTCAGACACATTTCTCCTCTCCGGACTCCCTGCATTGGAGTTCCACTGCATTTATTTCTAGGCAGCTGACAAATGTTCCAGGTGAGTCCAATTTGAATTTGCTTGCTGAGTTAGTGTAATGGATTTAGTTCAATCTAGAGAGAATGTAGCAGTTGGAGGGCACATTTTCTGTTCTGTCAGACTTTTTTGGCAAGGCTGAGCTGCAGGAAGTTTAGTCCTGTTTGGTTAAACTGTTAAAATCTCAGCCAGCAGTTTCCCCCCTACCCTCCCCAAGAGCAGGCTGAGAGGGGATTTCTGGCCAGCTGCAGGCCCCTGGCTCACCCAGACACCTTGAGACTCTCCTACCTCTCTAGAGAAACACACCTGTGCAAAAGGAAAGCACAGCCAAAGATATGTGTGTGCCCAAAGCAGCAAGGACCTGTCATTGCTAAATACAGTCACAGGTTGTGTGACTGAGGCTGGACCTTGCAATGCAAAAGGCACTTTGCAGACACATAGGGGAGTAACCCCAATAAGAACGGCTTTTAAAAAACAAGTCTTATTGAGAGGAGTGGCAAACCCAGCTCTACCTGTACCTAAAGAAACAGATAACACCTGGTGGCACTCATAAAGCACTGGAACTGTGAGCCTAATGCCCCTTGGCTCCCGTAGGGAATA
Organism: Scytalopus superciliaris; assembly: GCA_013400415.1. Lineage (NCBI taxonomy): Eukaryota > Metazoa > Chordata > Aves > Passeriformes > Rhinocryptidae > Scytalopus > Scytalopus superciliaris. The sequence goes on along the minus strand of VXBX01002109.1, from coordinate 1,760,248 downwards.
GGACCTCTACCAGCTTCCGTAAATAAATATCCCCTTGTGTCTCTACACACTTAAATACCTTTGCAAACCTGGCTCCTTGCCTGTTACCCATACTTGGCTGCTGCTTCTTCTTCAGGTTTGCAGGGCAGCAGGAGCAAGTGCTCAGACGTAACTTGTGGTTCTGTACACGCATAGAACAAAAGACCCCTGACGGCTTCCCAGCATTGAGCTCCTGTTGTTTTAAAAAAACCCTTCCCTGGGTTTTTGTTTTGTTTTGGGTTGGGTTTTGGGGGTTTGTTTCAGTTGTTGTTGTTTTGGTTTGATTTTTTTTAAATCTTTTATTCATTGTTTCATTGTTTTCTTGTTTCCCTTATATTCCTGATGCCTCCAAGCTAGAATACCTTTGCTGAGCTCCTGAGTGAGCCAGACCAAGCCGGCCACATGGAAAGGATTTTTTACCTGTGTCCTGCTTATCTGCAAGTGGTGAGTGTGGCTGGAGTGAAGCTGCAAGGGTTGAAATGAAGGGTGTTAAGGGTAATGCTGCACAACAAACTTTGTGCTTCGAGATTCCCACTGGGATTAGGGAACATGAGCACTGCTGGAATGAAAAGCAAAAGTTTAGACCACGGAGAACTGAGCAGATGCAAAAATGTGACACAAAACTGAAAAGCTGTGCTCCAAGAGAGGCAAATGCACTCCAGCTGTGCCTGGAGAGGGTGGGTCATGCTTTTCCTGTGCCCAGGCTATTTATTCGACAGCAACTACCAAGATGGGATCTCCTCCAGATTTACATCGAGGAGCTTCGTGTTGTGCGTCTTGACCCTTAACAAGGTAAAAGTTATTGTATTAACAATCAACCAACCTTGGGTTCCAGTCTGAGTGGTGATTTGCATCCAGTCCCAACTTATATAAACCTAAGTCACCATGCTTTAAAGAAAAATTCTTGTTCTGGTGTTACTTGCAAAATCTCAATGGGATAATTGTGTTTTCTGGGTGCTTTGATGCATTTCAGGTTCATTTTGGGGCTCTGTAATTCATGGCAGCTGGTTCTCTGATTATTTTATATTAAGGACCAACTTCCAGTAACATCAGTGGGAGCAGGATTTTAGCTCTAAAGCTATTATTAACTAATGCAGCACAACAATGCCTGGCTTTCGTTCTGTTTTGTTTTCTCCCAGGGTCGGAACGTGTGTGTATCCCATTAACTCTGTCCTTGCTGCTCTCAAGATGTTCCGCACAAATGATTTTATTTTTTTTGTAAGAAAATATATTTTACTAGGCAGTTTTATGAGACCTGACAAAATGCCTCATAAATAACCCAGCAGGAAATATGGGGTAAATAAAATTTTTACAACTTTATCATAAACCTGAGAAGTCTTTGGTTCCTTTTCGAATGGAATGAGCAAGGTATTTCATTAAAGGAAAAGACATGCTCTCTAAAGCCCAACAATTATAGACACAATGCCTTTTTAACCTGCAATTCAGTCAAACAGGTTTGGTGGCAGTGGAAAATGTTAAAGGCCCTGTTTTGACACTTTGGGTCATGCTCTCCACAGATCAATTTGTGCTGTAGGTTCCCTACACAGCAGAGCTGGAGTACTGGTGTGTGCCTGACCTGCCCCCAAAGCATCCAGGACCTTTAAGGAAACACGTACCTGGGAGAACCTGCTCAGGGCAGGCTGAGGCTTTTCTGTTGCCTTTGTACAGGGACTGTACTGGGCCCCGAAGTGCAAAGGGAGGACAAACAAATATGGTCTTCAGGTCTTCAGCACAAGCCTGAAATGCAATGATTTGGTCAAAGACCAAGAGTCTGAAATAGAAACGCTTGGAACAAGCCTCAGTCCTTGAACTTTGCGTGAAAGGGGAATTCAGCTCTCAGCAGGAGGATCTTTGACGTGTGTATTTTGGTACTGTGGGAAGACAGGAGGGGGTGTCACTTCTAAATTCTTTTCACTTGTAAAAATTCATATTGACATCCATGACTATTTTCTACTTAAAATGAAACAGAACTTTGGCAAAATACAACCTGTTCCTGGGTGCATCAGAAGTATGGAAACTACTTCCCAAAAGAAGTGGTAAAGTGCCATTGTGGCCTACATGATCTGGAGTGAAGGTCTTTGCCATTCCTCACACCTCTGGTTCTCTGATCCTAACCCTATTTGTGTCTCTGAGCTGGCTAAAAACTTGAGAGAGAACCATCAGGGAAAGGATGGGCTTCGCAGAAGTTTTAGAGATGTTCAAATAGGTGTGTTATCTTCCCTTCATTAAGAGCAAGGCTCTCAGACTCCTCAGAGAAATGCACACCACAACCCAGGCCTCACCTTGTTGGCACCACAGCTTCTTCTGCACAGCTACAGCCCCCACCTCTCCTCCAGGGCATTCTTGCAGAAAGCCCACCACCCAGGGTGATATGGGCCTCGCCTTCCCTTGGAGGCACTGTTGCATTCCCTGCCTTCCCTCCCAGTGCCTCCCTGCTGGATAGCCCTACCCCACCCACCCTAGGTCCTTAGGACATCTCCAGCAACTTCCTACAGGAATGTCGTGTCAGGAAAGCATGTAAAGCCTTTGTAGCTACAATGCCATGTAAACTAGGAGGTAAGCTCACCCCACCCCACTCCACCCCTCCAAAACGCTTGTGATGGTGATTTTTTTAATGGTCACCAGCCACACTTTGGTAATGGAGCGCCTACAGGGCAAGCTGGTCCCTGCACCAACAGGTTTGGTGTCCGTCAGCCTGATCCTCCATAATGCTGAGTGCTCAGAGCCCCAACTGGCTTCCAAGCCAAGTCACGGTGCCCTGGGAGCTTTGCCTGTATAAGGGCTCCAATATCTGTCATGTTGTCTGGAAAGAGCTGTGTAAAGAGAGAGACAATTATCTCCCAAAAGGAAATTCCATATTGGCACTGAACAGCACAGTAGTATGGCAGAGCATTGCCCCGGCAGAGCAGGCTGGGCTGTGTGTGCAGGGCTCTGCCCTCCCCCGGCAGTGGCTGACAGCACGTCAAGGGAAATTGGCTTTTCGGTGGGACACGCTGCTTTAGTGAGAGCCCATATGTTACTGAGTTATCTGTTCTGAATCCCCCTTATTATCCCCATGCCTCTGTCACCATCCCCCTGCCTCTACCCTCCCCTCAGGCCTTCACCGCGATGCAGAGGTTAAATAAAATATCATTTCCTTGTGATTTAGCCTTTGTCTTTGGCAATCAAAATGCCCCTCAGGCCCCTGTGGATTCAACCTTCCAGGTCAGGGTAGGACATGGGAAACCCCTTCCCAGGCATTTCACTGTAGATAATGTCGTGGCTGATTCATGAGATCATGCAAAGCGCTGCCTTCCACTGGGGCTGCTGCTTTTGGTGCTTGGGCTCTACCTCCTTTCCCCCCCAACAACACCACCTACCCTGCTCCGATTTTACAAATCATCCCTGGGGCATCTGGAAGCCACGGGAGGTGCACTCAGGAGGAGAAGAAAAATAAAGGGCAGGTTAAATCTGCTGCAGCAAAGTTTACATGCAGGGGAGAAACAGACCATGTGAGTCCAGAAAGATAGTGAACCCTGTCCCTGCCTCAGGAGGGATTGAGCCAGGGAAGCAGAAATGCTTTTGCAATACTGCTGCTCCTGTTTGAGCCCTTGAGTGCCAGAGTGGACAGAAGAAGCGTGGGGACTCTTGTTGTCCAGTCAGCATTGTATACTATTGTCCCAGCAGTGTATCCTGCTGGGCAAATATAGGAATAGATGGGAGAACATGTGCAAACATGCCTATAGAAGCATCACCTGTGTGTTATTCCCTAGGCTGAGGGTGAAATACAAAGCAACGACATATATTTTTATTTATTATAAAATCTAATATCCTGCTCAGTGTCTTCCTGGAAACTCCCTCTAACATAACACCCAACAGAGATCATGCTGGTAAAAGAACCAATGGTGTAAAAGGAAGGCCTATAAAGAACAGTATATAGTTTATTATGGAGTGCTGTTATTTTAACCTCTCCTTCCTTGTGCAGTTTTACATATTTGAGTTGAAAGTGCAAAGAGACAGCAGGGAAATAGAGAGCACAGACTTCACCCTATAATGTGCAATACAGGTAAAAAGGGAGGAAGAATGACTGGTTTTTGTCTCTTGTGTGGTCTCCAAGGTAAGTAGGATGAGTATGGAAAGCAAGTCTCTAGTGTTGGTGTCCTATGGATTTTGCTGGCTGGGTTTGTCCATTTCTGACACAGTGAAACATGCAAATGTGTGGTTGGGTCTGTCATGTCCGTGTGCTGTCATGGATGTGCAGCAGGTATACACAGCAAAACACTCTAGGTGACAGCCCTGTGAGTGCAGGGCCTTCATCCACCTTCCTGGCTCATCAAAACTATTTTCATTCAGTACCATGAGGCATACACTTTTATAGGAAACCATGCTAGTGCAAACTGTCCCTGAGTTGTTAGCTGTCATCCCCAAAACAGTGTCTATGGGTATGTCTCAGTTACTGATACATCTGCCACGTGTCCTAGGACTTGGCCCCAAGTATCTCCTCACTGTCCACACTCGACTGGGGCATGATAGGGATGCAGGTAAAGGCAAGCACTGAGTAAAGGACAAGATATGGGTTGTTTGTGTGCACCCATGGCATCAGAACTGTGTAAAAATTAAGAATTCTGTATCGTTGGTGAACGAAGTTGTAGGGAATTAGTTAAGGAGTTTGGCTTATGAGACTGTTTCCTGCTTTTCCTTTCAGAAATAGATTCTATCTATCTATCTAATCTATCTATCTATCTATCTATCTATCTATCTATCTATCTATCTATCTATCTATCTATCTATCTATCTATCTATCTATCTATCAGCAGCAACCTCCTAAGTAACTATTTAAAGCATTTCAAAAAGCCAAGCTGGCAAGACATGAAAATCAGAGGGAGTCAGCAGGGTGGGGAAAGCGCCTGAGAGCCGGGAATGGAGGACAAATGGTCCCCACCCCTGCAATGGTCCCAGCCCCCATTCTCACCCTGCTAACATCCCTCCCTTTGGTAAACAGAGACAGGCAGGTTGGCACCTTGTCTCCCCAGACAAAGGAACTGGCCCTTTGTTTCGCTGTGTGACTCCCTGGCAGATGGGGGCTGGAGGGTGCCTGAGGGGTCTTGTTCAAGGAAAGGCTCCAGTATGCAAAACGCGCCCACAGGCAGACAGGAGAGCGATGGGTTTCTTCCTGTGAAAGAGCTGGGCGAAACAATTTCTGTCTCTTGATGGTTCTTTTTTGACTTTGAGAAAACATAAGTAGTCTGTAGTTTTCCTAACTGAGCCTTTTGTTTTTATAGGAACTGAGAGGGAAACCTGGGATTTGGAGGCAAACTTCATTCCTGAAGAGGGAGAAAGCCAAAATCCTGACGTCAGGAATGTGTGCATATTTTAAATATTTAAAATTCTTGTGCAAAATAACTTAGGAGGTGAGAATCTGGTCCGTAAATCAGTGAGATGCAAAGCCCTAATAATTGCCAATCCTTGCTTCCAACCCCAAGGGTTTTACTGGGTTTTATTCCTTTTGCTTTCAGGAGGGTAAGCAAGGCAGACAGAAAGGAAATAGTCAAGCCAAGGGATAAGAGTTGATGAGAAGCCCATAGTTAGTCGGTCAGTATCACTCACCAGTGTGTTTTATCCAGGTCTTCTTCCAAGGCCATCGTACCACATGTGTGGCCTAACCTTGGTGTGCATGTGCTTTCTCCACCCTCCTACAAAACAAAAAGCCAGTCTGAGGCAATTAAATCACTGAAAATATATTGATTTCTTGCAGGAAGAGTCAGGCACTGCATGGGGAGATTCATTTCCATACCCAGCTCTACTGTGATGGCAGCTGAGATCTGTCCTTGTGACTGGGGAGTCTCTGGGTTGAAACCAGTAGCCATCAACTGACCTGTGCTGTTTTGGAGGTCTCACACTGGCTGGTAACAGGAAGATGCCCACACTGCTGTTGGCATGATTTGTCCCCTTGTTTCATTATTTTCCTTCCCTACTCTGACCTATTATTAACAGACCCACCTTCTACCTAGTGTTTCTGTTTCCCCTGATATATTTGTAAAAGGCCTCTTATTCTCCTTAATCCCTTTGGCTATAATTAACTCATTCTGCATTTTTGCTGCCCTTATCTTTTCCCTGCAAGCCTTAACTGACTGAATATTCTTGTTTGGTTGCCTCCCTGTTTTCCATTTCTACTAAAGGTTTTCTTTTTAATCCTTAGATCTCTGGGAAGGCTTATTTCTTGCATTCTTCTTCTTTATTTACTCTTCCTCTCCCACCTTACTTATTGTGTTTGTAAGGAGCCCATCTGCCTTACACACGGGCAGATCTAAGGACCAACTCACATGGCGTGTTGCTTGCTCAATTTCTTAATTCCCTTCAATGCATTCTCCTTTTTCTTTTGCACGATGCAAGTTTTTTTGCAGTGTTGAATTTGTCCTTCCCACCTGGGAGATTCCCACATTCTCAGGCAGTTCCTTTGCTTCACCCAATACCTCTTGTTCCGCAGAAAAGGCATGAAGTAAAAATATTGTTTATGTAGGGTTTATTTTTGACCCAGAAAACTAGAAGGGCTGAAAGTGGACTCAGTGCTCTCCAGGAAAGTGGAAATTTTGGCTCTTGGTTCCAAAATTGTCTTTAGAGTTTGGGTCTCTGTAACATCCTGATTTCTCTTCCCAACAGGACTCTCCAAACAGCATTCCCTTTACTCCTCTCATTCTTCAGGTTTTCCACCCTTCGTTTCAGATGGGTTTGCCTTTACCATGATGACTTTGATCAGTTTTTTTCTTCAGATGCATTTTAGCTCTTGTGTCAACAGCAATATCTTTGGGGGTTGTGCTCCTGCTAGCAGGGACTTCTCTGGGAAATGGGATGTTCCTCCACACTCAGAGGAACAAACCTGAGCCACGTGTTGGGGATCCATTGTATTTACCTGAGGTGAAAGTGTGGGGGGCCAGGCTGATGCTCTGTGGCTGTGGATCGGAATGGTAAAAGCCCAAGAGGGATGATGCAGATTTGTTTCCTGTCACTGTGCTGAGGCAGCATGTCCTCTCTCACTCTTTAGTCCAGTGCTAACACCTGCCTTAGGACCAAGCACGGGGAGAGGAAAATTTTATTGAAACAAAGAGATATAACCAGAAGGGAGATGTCCAGCCATGCTTTTCCTCTCCCTCCCAAGGACATCCCAAGGAGGAGCTGCCAGGCCATGCAGGTAACACCATGTAATGCAGTGAATGGGAATGAGGATGAACAGCCCATTTTCTTTTGTCCCTGTTATTGTGGAAACAGAAGCTAAAACAGACTGCCTTGGTGGAGAGGGCTGACTGCCTGCTCCACTCCATGCTCCATCCCAGGTGATGGCAGCAGCAGCTGCAGGCAGCCATGCCCACAGCCAGTCTTGCCAGCCTTGGCCCCCATCATCACTCTTTGCAATGGTCATGGCCACCTTTTTTGCCCTTTACTTTCCTCCAGTTTCAGGCTGTACTGCTCCAGCGTGTGATTGCACAGGGCAGAGTGGGGGAGGGAAGGAGGGAGAAGTTGGGGGGTTTGTTCTAAAAGAAAAATTAGAAAAAAGGAAAAAAAAAGTGAAAAGGCAGTCCTTTGGGGCCTGGGCATGTTGGTGGTTTCACCACTTCCGTTGCCTGATCCACCTTTTCAGACACGCATGAGGAGACTTCTGAGAAACGGTCCTGAGCCAGCCCCGAGCGCTCCAGCATCGCGGTGCACACGCGAGCACAGGCCAGGCTGGGAAGGGGACCATGAGGCCAGGCTGCTCCCCAGCACACACTCACGCATGCACACCTACCATTCTCCTTCCACAAAAGAGGCTTCTTTCATTTCCTGCGAGAAGAGGAGGTGGGAGAGAGGGAACTCGAAGGCTGCAAATTCCTCAGCCACATATCTCGCCTCCCTCTCCTTTCCTATGCTGCCTGCCAGCTCCACGTTCAGGAGCTGCAGCTCCTGCTTCTCATACAAATAGGCAAGGCTGAACAACTGTGCTTTTAAACCTTGTGAGACATTCTGTTGCTTTGGGGGTTGATTTTTTGTCACAGCATTTGTGTGCTTTGCCTGTCAGGGCCACAAGACTGCTCTAACTCTATAGGGCCAAGTTGCTGTGTAGCTGGTTAGGAGCACAGGCATGCCTTGTGCTGTGGTTTAAGCAATTTTTCCACCTGAGCTGGCTCCTTCTTGCCTCCAGTCAACCCCAGGAAGCTTGTCTTCATGCATATTGACAATAACCATGTGCTGGAGCAAGGCTTTTCCAAACAGTCATCACTATACCTGCCATTTTAAAGGGATTTTGCTGTCAAGTACCCACCTTGTCACACAGCTGTGAGCTGGAGACACTAAAGCAGCAGGTGGTACCCAGGTGTGTTAGGCTAATCCTCAGCTTTTCTAAATCAGGTTTACTTTCCCTCATGAGTAACTAGGACAAGCACAGGAGAGGCAGACAGTGTTTCTGTTTCAGTTATTTGGTGCTTGCGGGCGCTCCCTTATTTCCTACAAGGTAGGCTGTGTTGCTTCTCCTGTGTCATGGACAGAGACATTAGGGATCTTACTCTCTCTCAAGCTGTGGCAAAGCAGCTCACTCCAGCCACCCCAGGGCTGCCGTGGCTGTGAGGTGGTGTTTCTTAGCCCATTCAGAGCATCCTGATGCAGTGCTGTGGCTCAGTTAGAGCCACTGCTGATGTAGGAGGGAGTCCAGCTGCCTCTTCGGTTTCTTTGCCTGACACTGCAGGCATAAACAAGTGGTATCAATCATAAACTATGCCTGAAAATCAAGTAGATTTTTTCTTCATCTAAATAGGGGAAACCGTGTGTGCTGAGATTTCAGGACCTGGTGACTGGAGTGCAAAATGCATGGAGAGAAAGTGTGCTTCTGCAGAATGTTTCCCAAGGCATCCAAGGACTCTCTCAAACCCACAAAGCCTGCCCTAAAACCACAGCTGCAACAAAAGAGGAAGAATCGACAGCAGAACTCAGAGCATATTAAACCTTGCAAAATTGGTCTCTTTCTGTGGCGGAGGATATGTGTATAAACACATACATGCATGTACATGAAGAGAGAGTTGAGTCTGTTCAGTATCGGAGCTAGAAGTGAAAGCAGCCTGCAGGAATGCTGAGAAGGGGTGGTGATTTCTGGCAGGGCTGGAGTGGCCCAAAGTGGTGGCTTTGCAAGAAGAATGACCAGTCTTCCCAGGACCTAGTGCAGTGGATGTAAAGGACTGTGGCTGGTTTATGAGCTACATAGGTAAATTCAGCCAGCATGCAAGTGGGAGAGCAAAACATTGGAAAGAGAGCACCAAGGAAGAGGGTGCAGATGAAAAGATGTCCAATGAGTGCAGGGGGCATAGGGCAAAGGGAGCGTAATTTCCATGTGGCACTAAGGAAGAACATAGTAAAAGAAAGTAAAAAGAGTGTGTTAGAATGTAGCCAACTGTCCAACAAGACAGTACCATCTCTGTTCTTGTCAGTCCTGACACCACAGAGTGCAGCCGCCCCTGAGTTCTGAGTTGTGCAGGCTCCCATGAAGGCAGTGTGCAAGGCTGGCCCCAGTGAGACTCTACCTGAGATGGCTGCATTCCTGGGCATTGAGTCAGGAACTCAGGGTTAACTCTTTCAAGGATGCAGGATACCTACTGAGCAGGTGTGTGCCCCTCATGGACAGCCTTGCTGGAGCTGGAATTACTGGCCAAAGAAATCTCACCAAAGAAAGGAAACTCATAGAGCCTGTGCCTGGACACAGTGTGTGTAAGAGCTGTTACTTCATTTGGACAACCCTTTGGGCCTACAGTGCTGGTGCATACTTTGCAAACGTGCCTATGGTATATTTGCAGTCAGAGCTGCATATTTTGCCTGCTGCATGTATGCAACTTCAGGTTTCCACTTTTGAAACATGACCATGTGCAAGACCTGCAGCAACACAGATTAATGGATTGCCACAACTCCATATGATGTAGGAAAATCCTGCCTTAACTGAGCAGGCAGGGACACCAAGGCTCTTAGTTAAGCAGTTGTAGAGCCTATTCTACATCTCAGGAGTCTGTAGATCCTGGGCAGAGTGGACTTGCCTGCTGGATGACTTTAGAAAGTGCAGAAGAAGGAAATGCACTGCTATCTCAGTTCTTCTGAGCACAAGATCAGCAGAAGAAAAGCTACCCCATGCTATGTCTGGACTGCAGGCAGACAGGCTCCACTGGGCAAGCCACAGCCCTGGTTCCCTGACCATCTCATCCAGGCCAGGGATGTGGCTGGAGCTCCTTTAGCCCACACACCTAGTCTTACTTCCCAGTCAGATCAGAACTGCTGTAAGCCTCAAGATGTGGCTCCAAGGAGTGGCTAAGACCAGGGGTTACAGTAGTGTTTTCATCTCTGGGATTATCCATGTCTTTCCTTCCACTGGAACAAAATTAACTTCCACATCCCTCAAAGTCAGCCTGCAGTAGAATTAATTGGTGGAGGGTGTAAAGCAGAAGACAATGCAGCAAGGGAGCATTTCTTTGCATGTTTCCTGGGTAGAAGCATTGCCCCTGTTCCCATCACTTGCAGGACCAGCTGTGATTTCTGGCAATGCCAGACACAGCCATCACCCTCTGGGTTCCTTTCCCTTTCATTGTCCCTCTGGAGAACAGGACTCTTGTTAAAAACTCTGCAAGTATCATTGAGAGCCAGCTCTATTATTCACCAGCCAGTGAAGCAAGACAGGCATACTCTCCCACAGCCTAGGGATGCCCCTCTGATCTATTACCAATGGGGCTATCTTTAATGGGATCAGAGCCTGCCCTTTTTCACATCCCACAGGGACAACACCTGCCCACCCAGCAAACAAAGAAGAAACCTGTTGTGATGGGAAAAAAGACAGAGTTCTCCCAAGAGAGGCAGCAAGGCCGTTTGATTAAGAGCATCTTTCTCCCAGCCAGCTGGTTTGCCAGAAAAACAACCAACTAAACTTCATCTTTATGCGAGAGAGAAAATCTCTGTGAAGCAAATGCCACGAGACCAGTTTTACTCACCTATATAAACCATGAGAAATCTGGGGAAATTATTGCAGAAAAAGACTGTAAGGAGTAAGAGGGAAAATATTTCTACCTAAAAACAGTATTTAAAAATACTTTTAAAGGGTAATTTCAGCACAGTATTTGAAATGCTGTAGCAAAAAATCTAACAAGAAGCTTCATCTCTAACTTGTCTTCCTCAAAAGACACAACAGTTACCATTGCTGTAGATTTCTCTCTAGCCCCAGTCTTTGCTGAGGTGCAGCAAACCAGTCAGGTAGGTCTGATTCCAGTTATGCTTTCTGTATGAATGTCCTCTTGAGACAGTCCTGTGTGTGCACATCTGCCCAGGAGAGCTCTTTATGTGCAGCACTCCCAGTCCTGGGGCAAAAAACCAGAACGGGACCAAACAACAAGTAATTCCTCGACAGTGGTACCAAACTCCAAACCAAGCCATGCTTTTTTTCTGCCCATTTCTCGAATTGGAGACCACAGGCTTGGTTGCTGATACTTACGCTGTGAGCTGCCCAGAGCAAAACTGGTATATGAACACAGGTGCAGGTTCCAAGGTGGTCAGAAGAAAGTTGCCTATGGTCCAGGGGCCCCTTTGTGGTGCATGCTCCATTAGCCCTGTCCGGTGTTGGAGTGGAAGGACTCAGGCATGCTTGGCTGTGTTTGTGCATCCTAGTTTCTTTGGCAGTTTTGTGATTCTGGCAGAAGTGTAATTGTGAGCAAAGCTTTATTCCAGTGGATGCAGCACGTAGCAAGAAGTTCACCTTCAGTTAGAGAGGCTCTTAATATGACCTTCCGTAAAAAAGGGGCATTGTTTTGAGTTGTTAAACAGCTGCTGTGTCCCACCCCACTAATGGTTGCAATTCAGGAGTGAATAATATAAGCCTTAGATAAACAGCCGGTAAAATAATTTGGGATCTTTCCTGGCTGGGGGAAGCAGGCAAGTTATTCAACAAAAATAAATTATTATTTTCACTGCCTAGGAAATGAAGTGTTCTCCGTTTCATCACGAAGTGGGCTGTCGCACAAAATCTCTTCCCGCCCTTCTGGAAGCAGCCCAATGCCATTTGCAGTGCTCACTTGCCATATGCACTTTCATAGGAAGCAAGAGAGGGTTTTAGTTTGGATTCATGCATCTTCTGTTCTCCCTTCCGACCTTTGTCTCCTTCTCCATCCCACTCCCAGTCTTATTAAAAACAACCCTCCTAAACTGCCCTTCTGCTGTTCTGCACAAACACCATCTCCTTTCTTGAAGCAGCCGCAACATGATGGCAAGAGAAGCAAAAGTTTCCCCAAACCACTCCCTCCTCCCGAAACGCTGGGTGTCTGTTCAATACACGCTGTGTCTGCCTGGGCTGGGGCAGGACTGGAAAGAGCCGAGCCTTGGGTCTTGGCCTCCATCGGATGAACAATTTCCCGTTGAAGGTTACTCACTTCCTGTTTTCCGTATTTAGACAATCTGGGCCTATTGGGAGCTTTGATTTGTCGTAAACTTCAGCTGGTTTAAACGTTAAGTCGCGGGAGACCGAGGTGAGGGGGAGGAGGGGAAAAGCCTGGAGACAAATTAGGGCTATTTAATACCACGGCTGGGTTCTCTCGCAGTTTTCTAGTGACCATTAGAGCATGTGAAAGGAAGGTCAGGGGCCGACAGCATGGGAGATGGCAAAAGGGCTGCTTCACAATGGGCCGGGGCTGGAGGCGGCGCGTGGGGCTCTCCCTGTGTGTGCGTGGACAGCAGTTGGAGTCAGCCGGGTGATGCACTCCAGTGACTAATTTCTCCGGTGTATCATTTTTGCCACAGACAGCTGTACAGGGAGGCAAATGGCAGTGGAACAGCTCCACAATGAAGGCAGGGAGGAGCCCCCAGCCTAGAGAGTGCTGAGCCCTTTCCCTGTGCCTATCAGTGCACAGCACACGCGGACTTTTGTTGCAACTTGCCCAGAAGTTTGCTAGGCTGGAGCAAGTCAACACTTGTACGTAGCTGATAGGGCAGGTCATGTCTTTTTTGTGCCTGTTTTGCAAGGGTAAACTGAGGCACAGAGTGCTGTAACTTTGCTTGTTATTAGAAAGTGAGTGTGTGAGGGATTGGGGTGAGTCCTAGCACCAGTCAGGCATTGGTGTGTCTGCAGAAATGTGCTTCTTCAGGAAGAACATCTTCCCTGTGCTGGCGGGAGTTATGCTTGGAAAGAGGAAAATGGTGTGCAGTCCAGACTGCCTGTAGGCTCAAAAGTTATGTGAGGGATTTTGGTCTGTTCCTTTTTGTTCATCTAGTGCTCTTCTAACAGATTAACTCTCAAACTTTTCCAAATTTTACAAAGATCTACAAAAAAGAAAAGAAAAATAAAATAATATATGGGCTGAAATACAACAGGAGGTGGTAAATTAATCTGAATTTTACAGCAGAATCTGGTTAGTATTTACATGGGATGCCTTGAAATCACTCTAGCAGTATAACCTGCTACCAGAATGCCAATGTGGGCAGGTGGGAGTGAATTGAAGAAACAGAGATAAAAAATCACAACCAAAATAGACAACAAAATGTCCCAGAGAAAGAAATCTGCCTTGTACTCTCTGCCTGACAGAGGAGGCTGGAGCTGAATCAAGAGCCAGAGCAAAATAAAAGCACTGGGGAATACTTTGGTGAAGCACTGAAGTGTTTAGGAAAAACAAGGGTCCATGTTCACACTCTGGCATTGATAGGCCCAACTCCAAATGATTTACACAGGCTCTTGACCCTCCTGAGCCAGAGTCAACTTTCCTCCAAATAACTCCCTGCAGCTCAGAGTGCAGAACCACAGAGAGAGGCACATGGGAGCAGGATGCAGGCAGGTAGCTGTTCTCTGCTTGGCATTGCTGCATAGGCTGGGTTAACATTATACTTCCCTGATTCAGTTTTTATAGACCAAAAGTAGCAGTTCCCTCCCTCAGTGGTATGTTGAAGCCTTTCCCTGAAGGAGGGGTTAGTTCTGCATTGTCGCTCTACCTGCTGGGTTTTCTCTGCTGTATCTCTCACTCTGTGACTGCATTTTGTTCAGCCAAGCTTTCGGTGCTCAGAAATGCAAGTTAGTCCTTACTGCAAATGCTGAGTACTTCTACAGTCTCCCCCACAAGTTTCCTCTGGCAGGGCTCTCAACATCCCAGCAGCACGTGGGGCAATTTGAGCCCTGGATTTAGGACAAGCTCTGGGTCTGACAGGGACTCGTCAGACTGAATCGGGGTTGACTGCAAAGGCAGCACCACAGAGAATTGCACGCAAAGCTGTTCAAGCAAATGGTGTCTCTGAATTGGCACCAGTCGGCTGCCCTGATGCTGAGGTTTCATCTGTTAGATCCAGAGCAGCCTGGTTTGCACTCATATCACCATGCTTAAAGAACAGTCACTTAATCTCACTTAGAAATGTTTACTTGCAAGGACCAGATGGCCCAGGGAGTTGGGCTAAACAAAGCATTTTACTTCTAGGTCATGCATTCTAATCCAGTCCAGGTTGGTGGTAAATGAACATACTCACCTGATAGCCACTTTTGGCTTCATTTTTGGTTGTTTTTCAGGCTAATTTCCAAGGGGAGATGTCACACCACAAAATCTCCCTCTGTGCCCTGCCACAGTTGGTACTGATTTGACTGTCTCTGTGGAGAAGCCAAGGATCAAATGCTCCATGGCGCCAGACTGTTTTCTTTTGCAGCCTGCAGGTAAGGGGAAGTTGTCCTGTGTCTGGCTGTGTCACGCCTGCTCTGAGGATGGGCAGGATTTCAGTTTACTAACCCCCTCCACCAACATGAAATTAATTTTTAAAAAAATGGGAAAATGTTTAATTGCAGTTGACACACAGGCACTGTCTGCTATGAACTTTACACGCAATCACAGATAACAGCATCAAAATTAATGCCTGCTTCCCACTTGTCCTGCTATAAGCAATAAACGTTTGGCAAGTCAGTAAATAACAAAATTCTCATGTGGCCATCTACAGGTCACCAGGATACTTAAGAAGTTTGCGTTAATTATACCATGTTTGCCATCAAAGAGGGGATATTAACCCTTTCAAGCTGTTGCAGGAAAGTAGTGAAGTCGTTTGAAAGTAAATGAAATCCTGTCAGTAGAAGTGCAACCTTTGCAAAATAATAACAATAAAAAAGGGATTTTTGAGGCAAAGACCTCACTAGACATCATGGAAAATACGGCACCTTTTCAGCTTTCCTTTTATTTATTTTGTATTTTGACATCAAACACTCCCTGTAACCTAATCTTCTTGGCTTTTGATGTGGCCGTGGAGACATGACAATTAAGCACGGCTTAAAACAATAATCCCAACAACGGGAACCAAAGGCAAGTAATGTCAGGGTCCCCCCTCACAAAAAGCCTGTCCCCCAGTGTTTGGTGGTAGTGAAAGGACCGTAAATCCCAATTTGTTGTCTCAATATCTGCTCTGTGCTTACAGTTTATGTTGAACTTTACACACTTGCTCCATTTCCATTCCCTGCTGTTTGTTTTTCTTCTGCTATGCAAAATGTCTGGAGACAAACATAATACACACGTTGCAGAGAGATGGTTTGATCTTTCACAGATTAGTGCCACCTGACAAACACGGGATTATTTATTATCTGTGTTGCAGGAACTGCCGAAGCCCCTGCTCAGAGAGACAGGCTCCTCGGGGCACTGGGGGATGCACCACCCCTCCTGACAGACAACCCGATGGATTATGGCCCTGATTCTGTGAGTGGATCCGACCGACCCAGCAAAATACCTGCAGAGAGGCAGCCCCGAGGTAAGCCCTCATCACCACTTGAACGGGTGTGTAATGTGCAACCAAAGCAAATAGCTCGATTATTTAAATTATCCTAAAGGGATGTTGTTAGTTCTCCTGTCTCAGCTATTCAAAGACAGAGGGGAGAGTGGCTGAGTGTGGTTATAACCCCGTTTTAAATCTGTCTGAAAAAGAACATGTCTCTTTTTAAGTGAAGCTTGCACGGTATGCTATAAACTGCCTTTTTTTTTTTTTTTAATGGGTGTTTGCACTAAGCCTTGCTAAACAAGTTAGAGAGATGATTAACTCATCTGAAATGATGCGGGAAGGCCTCATCCCAGTTGCCTGTTCTTCCCTCAGCACATCTAGAGCTGCTGCGGCTCCCTGTGATTCTCGAGCAGGGCTGGCAAGCAGGGCTGGGCAGGAGGCGGCACGGCTAAAGAGAAGCACTGATAGAAAGGGCTGGAATTTACACACAGAACTGAATGTACACACAGCTGAAAAGGGAACTCAGGTTATTTTTTTCTTAATGAGTAAAGAGTGATTCCCAAGTTGGTTTCCACAGAAGTGACACACATCTCCCAGGGGGGTCAAAGGAGGAAACCCAAAGTTCATTTGCAGTTTTCTTGAAAAATACTGTTTCAGCAGCATCAGTAGTGCCCACCCCTACACATGGCAGGGGGCTTTGCAAGGCTGTGCTACACTTTGTAAGGCCCCCAGAAGTTCCTTGGTCAGACTCCACTGTGTGATAAAAGCGGCCCCAAAGTTTTGGCCATGGGAGATGTGGCTGGCAAGCACTGTTCTCCATCCTCACGTGCCAGCCCATGTGCACACCCCCTGTTCCCAGGACAGCACTGAGCAGTCCCCACTGAGCTGGCCATTCGCCCTTTCCTCCCTTCATGCCACTGATAATGACAAATGGCAAGAAACAGGTTTCCAGGCTGACTGTTCCTACTGAGAACTTTGCCTACTCTAGTACAGGTCCTCCTGCCTTGAAACCCCATTAAGCAAGCTGGCTGCTTTTCTACATTTACAGTGCTTTAAAAATGTGCTTTGAATTTGAAAGTATTTTCTCCAAACACTTTAAAGAAACCACAGTTCATCATCAGCGATGTGGCTGCTGCCACAGATTTCTAGACTGGTTTAGAAACTTTAGCACACTTAACTGCATGACCTCGTCACCCCAAAACAACACCGGAGAATGAGCTTTTGTACCTGTGCTTTTAATACAAAACCATTCATCAACTACTTCTTTTTGTCCTACCCTGGTAGATTTTAGAAATATCAATAGACAGCTCTGTATTAAGTTTAAGCTAATAATTCTACTGGCAACAATGACGACAACAATTTTTCCTCTCTCCCTACTAAAAGCAGCTTTTATGACACAAAGCTAGGCACAAGTAGTTTCACAAAAAAGGTATTTTATTATTCTTAGCAATATTCACCTTGAAGGAATATGAGGAAAGCATACACTTTTTACAGACAATATATAAACATGTTGTACATAATTAACAATAACTTAGTTCACTAATCCAAAAATAAGCAAAATAAAAATTAAAAATAAAACCAGAAAATACTGAAGATTTTTTTTTATGCTGATACAAGTACAAAATAATTTAAATCTCGACTGCCGTTGTCTATGCTGCAGTGATTGACAATATATTGCACTTTGTCAACTGTATCAGTAATCCCTGTCTTCCACCCACACTCCTTCCCCTCCGCCCAAAACCTACAGAAATTTGAGTTGGGTACAAATAATGTACAACTGTACCATTGTAAAAGGTAAAAAGTCAAAAGGACCTAATTTTTTACCTCAGTAGATTAAAAATTCTTATGATTTCTCCCAACCAATTTAGTTTCCCATTTATTTCCACTTCTTTACAAAGTGCACCTATATGCCTACGCAGACCAAAAAAAAGGAGGAAAGCAGGATTTTCATGGCTGCTTGGTTCTTAATTATAAAATACTAGAATTACATGTTTAGAAAAAAATTAGCATACATCCATTTTTGTTTTGTTCTGTTCTTTTCTTTAAAGCAGGACTTTTGCAGTAAAGATACAATTTGGCTTG
>VXBX01002109.1:1731545-1742026 GCA_013400415.1 Scytalopus superciliaris | reverse complement strand
TAATTTTTTTTTTTTTTTTTTTTTTTTTTTTTTTTTTCATATAAAATCCGCTATGGAAAACAGACGTTCCCCTTACAGAACGATGCTTTCCCTCGTCTCCTCAGTTGTCGCTGTGTCTGGGATTTGACGGATGTGTGAAGCTCAAACTGATTGTCTCTCTTTTTCCCCTCTCCAGTGATCTCAACCCCATTTCTGCCCTTCTTCCCTGTGAAGTCCACCGGGGCCCGGATGCCCGAGACAGCACACGCGCTGGCCGGCTGCGTGTGGACCTGGTGGCCACACTGCCCTAAGTTTACCCAAGCAGCTAATCTGCATTTTTAAGCGACAGCTGCCAACACAACAGAACAAAAATGCTTCAACCTCTGAAGTCTGTGAGTTGGATGTGTTTTTTTATGCCCTGTGATGGTTTTGGCTGTGCTAGAAGTTAGCTGCCAACACAGTTTGGTAAATGCCTGTATCTCACCCCTTGCTAGTGCAAGTTTTTTTTTCCCAACAGTTTGTCTGACCTAGGTGTCTGTTTTGAGGAGCAACAGGGTAGTTGGGAGAGGGGCCATTTTTTTAAAGAAATCTTTCATGTTAGGAAAAAGAATGAAGAAATTGCGTCAAAATAATCACCATCTTGGGCACATTAAAACCCCATACTACGGATACATTTTTGCTTTGTTCCTCCCCTCGAAATCTTTTCCCCCTTACTATTAGTTTTGGTATGGAAGATAGATGGAGCTAATCCAAGAGGGCTGTTGAGTGTGTTTCCCCTCTCCTCCTTGTTTTAAAGGCAGCTTTTCTTACAGGGTAGCCATTGCAAGCGACAGCACAAAAACATGCAATCAGAGGGGTTGAGGCTTTTTGTGAAAAACAAAATAAATATGACTTTGTGTCTGATTTTAAAAATTATGGTTTTATAAAGATGTCCTTTACTTTTTTTTTTTCTCTCTCCTTTTTTTTCTTCTTTTTTTTCCCCATTCCCAACAGAGTCCACGATAGAAATCCAGCATGTCTGGCTTCCAGTGAGCCAATTCCATCCTGGGAGGCTGCTTTTATCTCTTTACAATATTCACAGTAATAACAAAGAGAGAAAGGAAAGCCAGTTCCAAGCTTTTTCCTTCAGCTTCTGCCACCTTTTGCTTCCTGCTGGACCATTAAGTATCGAACAGGTGAGTTCTTTTTTCTTATACCTGAGGGGGCAAAGTGCATTACAGGCACCACTACACATTTCTGCAGAAGACCCATCATTTGCAAGGTTTTAGTCCAGCATTAAGAGTTAAACCACATGGGAGCAAGGATGCCCTTCTTTCATCCCTACATTCTCTCGGCAGAACATTTTCTCACTTGGTGTCATCTTAGGCAAAGCCCCATGTTTCTCATTCTCTGTGTGGGTCTCTTGGTAATCAGGTTTTATCCCATGGCTGTAACCATGCTGGATGGGTGTGGATGTCCAAATGAGATGCTGGAAGATGGGTGGATTGGGGTAGGTGTTGGTAGGATGTGTCCAGAATGGCTGAAAGGGGGCAAATGCCCCATGGGTGCCATGTGACTGGCAAGGGCAGCAGCACTGAAGGGAGACGACTTCTCCTGCATGCACTTGGACAGTTCCTCAAAACACTCAGAGCCTTTCTTGCTTTTCTTTGATTTGTTGGACATTTTCCTATTCCTGGTCTGAATTCCTTCCTTTTTCATGGTCAGAGGCCTGTTCACCTGCAAGAAATGAGAAAATCAGGCTCATGCAGACAAAATGACCTTATTGTGCAAAAATGAAAATATTTGGACAGTCCCCATGTGTTTTTCCTGGATGGAGACCTTTTTCTGGCCAAAAAAAATGGTGTTTCTCTCTGCAGAACTTGTTTATATTGATTTGTTTAATAAAACCACACACACAAAAAACCCCTAGACATGAAAAACAAATTGAACTGAATTTGGCAGCTGATGACTCTCTTTCCCGTAGGCTTACCCTCAGTCCTCATTCGTTTCCTAATAGAAGATCAAACTAGGAGGCACATGCTGACCCAAATTCAGTCCTAAGACATGAGCAATCTTGTACCAGTAACCTCTGTTACTTACAGTTTAAATAACGTTCCAACATGTCAAGTGATTCCTGCTTAGGATTAATTTCTTAAAAAAAAATAAAATAATACAACAAAGCCTTAGAAATAATTATTTTTTAACTAAAGGCAGAGTGAAGATAGCCCATCAGGATTAATTTTTGCACAGGGCCCATTCCAAATGGCCTCTCTTTCTGGAGGGAAACGGCACACAAAACATAGTTCAAACCAAGTGTGGTAGCTCTATTTTGCCTGGTTTGCCCAAGCGTTAGAAGCCAAGCTAATACATTGTAATGTCACTGAACTTAGCATCACTATGCTGACAAAGAACGGCTGTCACTTCCCAGGGGAACCTTAGAGACGGGGAAGGAATAAAACAACAACCAAACCCCTGAAACCAATAAAAGCCTAGTGTACACCATGCAGTTAAGACATCAATCCCAGCCAGGCAAGCAGCGACACATGAGATGAGTAAATACTCACATTGTGCAATTTATAGTAGAGTCCGCAGGCATTACAAACTGGGTCCCCGTTTGCATTACGTCGCCATAAGGTCGTGGTGGTTGTCTGACAGTTGGCACAACAAGTCCCTGCTCTCCTGGCCGCTGACTAACCAAAAGAAAAGGAAAATTAAAACATATCGCCAGGAGGAGGGAGATCATGAGAAAGGTCAAATTGGACTCGATATTTAGGTTGGGAAAAACTGGTTACTAAGACTTGACAGAGCACCGGGGCTGGAGGAAAGCTGCCATCAGTTTTACATTTTATAGCTTGTTAGGGTTTTGTTTAAATTAAAATATTCTACTATGCATGCTGCAGTTCCAAGCCCAGTGGCACTCTGTGTGCAGAGGAAGTAAGGAGAGAAACAATGAATCTCTAAGTGCGCAAACAAATTTTAGAGGGAGAAAAAATAATTGGTTTTTTTCAGATTTTTCCCCTTGCAGGATTCTAGAATGCATCATGAAAATGCATTTGTCTTTTTTCTTTAATGACCGATTTAGTTTATGCCAGTGTTGAGACTGGGCTTGAAAACAGGGAATGATCTTAAAGAATGTGATTTTTACCCCTACTCTGGCCCTTGAAAGGTGGACACAAAAGAAAACCAACCACATTACTTAGCTGGGTGCAGTATTTATCAGAGCCATCACTGAAAATTCAGTTTGCATTTACAAGTGAAAGGGAGAAAACAAAACCGGCTCCAACTTTCTTTAAATATTTAGCAAACCAAATTTCATGCCTTGCAGCAATGATTCCGCTGACCCGTCTGCCGCCTCTGTCCCTACTCAGTTCCTTGGCTGACAAGCCCTCAAACAACTGTCTTAAAAGAAAATAAAACCACCAAAAATCCACCACCCTTTCCTATAACTATTGTTCTGCCGAAACCAAGATGAGGGGAAAAGAAAAATGCCCAAACATTCATCCACCTCCCAAAACAAGAACAGGAAAAGTAGAACAGCAGGCAGCCAGTGATTCCTGGATGGGCCCTTGTCTAGCAGACCCCACAATAATGCGTTCTTTGTGCATGGATGGTGATGTATAGTGTTATGGACCGACTAACTGCATCCCATATTTTGGAAAATAATTTTGTATTAGAAAGCTTAAGCCCTGCCTCTGACAGTGGGCAAAATTCAGTATTTTCTTAAATTTAGAGTTTACGTCTTAAAGGGTATCAATCGTGGTCATTCCCTGGAGGCCTCGCTCCCTGGATATTTCTGCAATTAGCCACCGAGAGCCGTGGGGTGAAGGGGCAGCAAAGCTCTCGTTAGCACGGGGCATCTCCAGGAGCACAGAGCGAGTCCCAGGGCGGTGGGTTTCCCAGAGAACCCTGAGCTTCCCTGCCTGCCCGCCCCCGTGGGGAGCTGGCGCCTCTGGAAGCACAGCCCGACCCTCTCACCAAAGAGGAGCCCAGGGTTCTGTTCTCACGTGCTCCTGATTTACACCATGGCACTCTGTAACTTTCCCAAAACTGATGGACGGTTTAGCAGCTTTAGGCAAGAATCAGGCCCTCCGAGACTCGTATTTTAGTCCCTTACTCGCCTGTGAGAACGGGCCAAAGGCAGAAAGAGGGGGTACCCCCTACTGCAAATGCGCTCATGCAACCCAAACACAATTAATGCCAGACGTCCGAACGCTGACATTATTAATATGATCACTTTGCTATTGCATGGCAGATGAACAAATTCCCAAAGATGGCCATCTCCTCTCCCCCGCAAACAAGCAAACTACAGTGGAAAAAGGGGCAATAAACAAAGCTGTAAATCAATTAAAACAAAACAAAACATTAAAACAACTACACTAAAAGAAAACTTCTCTAGTGCCCCCCAAATCCTGCACAGTGAGCTAAGTATAACATTCTCCCAACACAGTGGAAGGTGGAGACCCATGTTTGCATATTTGAGATGGCTTAGTGATACTCAACTATGCTGCTTAACTCTATGGCCTGTCCCATTCAGTCTGGAAAGCACTTGAGCCTGAGAGACGATAATGTTACACTGTTGTCTTAACATTTTTCTATATGTCAGTCACTTTAGAAGGCAAGTCATTAAGAAGCTTGCATAGTTGAAATTCTGACTCAGGAAAGAAATCTTCTGTATCCCATCCCAGTGTTAGAGCAGTAATGACAATCTTCTGCTCTCCAAACCTCATTGAAACGTGCCCACAAATAGCTGAGAGACTTAGGCACCATAAATCACAAAGCTCCAAAAAATATATTTATTATTCTTAGCATTTTACGCATTATTTGTGGAGTAGAGTGTATTAGAAATTTCAAAACAGCAAGCATGACTGGCAAGGCTTGCCTATAGAAACTCTCTAAAGCTTTTAGAGTCAGGAAACAGATACACAAAGTTTCCTTATCTTTAACGTACAGATATCCGGATAGGAAACTACTACCAGGAGCTTAGAAAGGACTTTTTTTTTTAAATCACTCAAATGAAAATACAAAGTATAGGTGACTCCATGGAAAAATAATAGGATTTTTTTTTAACAGTAGGGGATTGTCTGGGGAGGGAACCAATATTAATATTGCCAGAGAATATAAGAGTGAAAATTACTTCATGGCTTTTATACAAATAATTAAGTAAGGAGCAGTAGCTTTGACTCATCTGATTTGTTTCGGTTTTTTTGGAGCTGGAACTTTTTTTTTAGTACACGGTGGAGAACATTCGTGCTTATAACCCTTTCGCTCCCAAGTTATGTGCCCAAAACGTCCCAAGAGGCCAAATAAATGCGGAATTAAATTAAAAGCTGTCATCCGAGGATAAACGGGGAGACGGATACACGATATCCCGCCTGTATTGTGAGCGGCAGGGAGGCTCGGGACGGAGGCGCTCGGCGTGGTGGTCTGAGCCGGGGATGGGGGTGGAGGGGGAAGATCTGCCCCGAGGCACGGCAGTGACCTCGCCGTGACTGACCCCCGCGAACAGTACAGCTCGGCTCCACGCAGGGGCTGAGCAGAGATGAGACACGTTTGACTTGTGCCTGTGTGTGGTCCCTTTGCCTTATTTATCCCCCAAACCCAAGGAGAAATAGAGACACCTACCAGCCTTCGCTTAGGTTTAATGAGAGGTCGGTTTTGACCGTTCATTTTGTGGTAGAGCCCGCAGGCGTTACACAGGTAATGCCCAGTGCCGTCTCTTCTCCAGAGAGGGGTAGCAGTTGCTCCGCAGTTCACACACTCTCTGCCTTCTAAATGGAAACACGAAGAAACCGGATTTCTTTCTTTAAAAACAAATTCACAAAAGCTTTTTGCATTGTCCTTTAGGCATTTTTCAGAAGTCAAAACAGTGTGTTAGTTCAAGCACATTCAGACAGCAGTGACATCTACAGCACATGCAGCAAGAAGCTCGGTGTTTCGAGAAATCCCAGACTCCAGTGAGTATTTTATGTCATGATCAGAAATAGCAGCGCTTTCTGCAAGGTGAGAAAGAGTGACACTCTTATTGTGTCAGATGGAAGTTATCGTTTCAGTAAGGAGAACTCCCTTGGTTTGCACTGTGCACCACTCCCCTCCCGTATCTATTGCACTCCGGTGGTTAGATCCTGTGTTCTCCTGCCACAAATACACACGTACACGTGTACACAAACACACACATCTGCAAACACACTTGTTAAAGTGAGAGTCAAAGGAAGAGGTTTTCTAAAACTAAATCTAAGCAAAAAAGACCTCCCATTCTGTGCTTTCTTTTTTGTTGCAAATGCTGCAGGATAAGAAAGTAGAGCCGAGCAGACTGGGAATGGATACAGAATGCCAGAGGCTCAGTTATTATTTTTGTTCTAAAAGCAGAAAAACGCTGTTAATGCTGATCTTTGAGAAAGTTCAGTTTCAACAAGCAGTCTGGAAATTACTGTAAAAAACAGGCTCTGAGTGCTCTTCTGTTTCTGTGATTTTTCTACAGTCCAGTTTGGATTTGGTAGGGAACAGTTTACCTTATTACTGCTTCATTATTAGTTTTAGTAGCACAACTTGCTTAACACAGCATTGTAGAATGGCTGTTTTAAATAAAACCCAACCTATAACTCCTAGATATCTGTTTCTGCCTTCGAAAGCTCTCTGCTAAAAGTTCATTTGCCTCGGATGGTTTGAGGGCACGTCTGCTTAATATAGAAATCTCTCTTAATATAGTTTATGCAAATCCTACAGTATTTAACTGGAGAGGAAATTCTTTTTGCTAATAACTGAAGGCAGGCCATGTTGAGTTCAGCGGGGTTTGTGTCTCCTTTAATCTAGGGAGTGGGTAGCTTTTAAACAACACAGTCTACAGTGAAAAATGAGGGGAGCTCTGCGGCGCTGCATTTGTAGCTTTTGTCCCTCCTAGGGCAGGAAGCTGCAGGAGTCGTTGTGTCGTGAGTCTTAGTTTTCCTACAAAAACACTGAGTGGTCACGAACTTTCCCCAGTTCCTTGCACTGGGAGCTCCCTTACAGAAGGGGAAAAAAAAAAAAAAAAGGCAATCGTAAAACAAAACAAAAAGCTCTCTGCTTCCCCGATCTAAAAATCATTGGCAGCTCCAAGACAAAAATAAAAAAGCTACTTAAGATCCGTCTATCTTCAGCGACCTGGATCTTGAATCAGTTTCCAAACTCAGGAGGGTTCAATTGCCAATTGTCTTTAGTTTCTACTCTGGACACTACCGAAAAATACCTACACACAGCAACAACTGCTTTGAACGAATGGCAGAGAAAGAGTGTATTTTTCCTCTCAGAGGAGCCATTTGAAACAGAGCTGATGAGATTGTAAAATAGCTGGTATTTTTGTTGCAAAACTCGTAAGAGATTATGTTTCTAAATTATTGTCTACTTAAATAAAAACATGTAGTGTACTCATAAACAAATATGTGCAATGAAACATACACAAACACCTACAGAGCCATGTATTTTCGAAGGACTGTCTAAATTCAGTCTCAATATATTGTGGTTAATCTCCTTCCATTGGTGAGGATGTTAAACAAGAAAGCTCAGAAGAATACACAAATTGTCTCAATTCGTCTGTCTAGTTGTATAACTACTATGATTTCAAAGTGAGATCAAAATTTGGTACATCGCCTAATTTTCTGATTTAGGACTGTACTTTTAGGAAGAAATGCAAGGAGGGGTTGTGAACACGGGAAAGGTTTGAAGGCATTCGTTTGAAAGCAAAGATATGTCTGGTTCAAGAGGCGAGGGGGGGGGCGGGGAGAAAAGAGAATTTCTAGTTAAAGTTCGGCTGGAGTAAGTTAGCAAGGACTGGACACCTTAGTCTTTTGCACTGGTATGTAAACTATATTTGAACTTTTGCTCTTGTAAAATGCGAAGGGAAGAAGGCCCTCCACGATCTGAAGGGGACCGGCCAGGGAAGTTTCGCTTTCATCCTGCACTGGGGCCTTGGGTGGCATTAATGAAGAGATGTGGAAATTACGGAGGCAGAAACACCTATCACCGAACAGTCCCCACATGTCATCTGCAGAGGTTTGCCTGACTTGGGGGAGCAGGGTCGGGCCCGAGTCCCTCGGGAGGCTGAGGCCTGCTTGCCTCCGAGGAAAGCTTTTTTTTTCTTTTTCATCTGAATCCCTCTTTGTACGCCACGCTCTGCTGGCTCAGACTGCCCCGGTCCCGTGCCCCGCGGCCCCTCCGAGCGCCCTTGGGGACAGTGCCCGGGTGCGTTGGCACCCACAGGAACCTGGTCCAAGCTCAAGTTTCCTAGTTTAAAAACCTAGAAAAGCGGGACCAAGCAGTCACTCGCCACTCTGCCCCGAAGAGGGCCGACACAACCACCCAGCCTCGCAGCACCCTGCACCCTCACCCCAAGAGCCAGCGCAGCCACCCACCACCCCCACTGGTGTTCGCGCTCCCTCCACCCGGGACGCGGCCGGGAGGCCACGGGGTGCGACACTTACCCGAACAGGACCTGGCCTTGCTCCGCGGCTTGGGGGTGAAGCTGGATGCGGGGCCCCCCAGGAAGCTGCCCGGGTGGAAAAGGCTGCTGCTGTAGTCGTGGGCTGCTGGCACGTAGGAGGGGTAGGTGGGGATGGGGTGGTGGGTGGAGGGCTGGGCCCCCATGCTGGTGAGGCTGCTTCTGAGCGGGCTGGCGCTCTCCATCTTCATCCCCTCCGACAGCGACACTTGGTACTTGATGCTGTCTTTGTCCTCCTGCCGAGCCCCGGCAGAGGAAGAAGGGGAGGCGGCACTGGTGGAGTTGGGGTCCGGGGACACTTCCTTGGGAGGGGTCGGGGGGAAGCCGAAGAGGTGCGAGCCGGAGTGTGAGGCCGGGGTGAGCGAAGACACGGAGGCGGTGCTGGAGGTGCTGCTGCCCGGGTACACCGAGATGGCCCCGGGCGCTCCGGCTGCCGAGGGGTGCAGGGGTGTCTTGGTGAAAGGACTGACGGTCCAAGGATTGTGGTGATGGGCAGACAGTGCCGCCTTGCTGCTGTCCAGCCAAGGGATCCCGGGGCTGTGGATAAGGTGAGGCCGGCACATTTGACTCCCGGTCAGGCGGGCTGTAGGAACACAAGAGCGATTTGGATCATCGTGAGGCGGCTCAGCCCGGAGGGACTCTGAGAAGTCCCCTAACTCCCCGTGGCTGCGCAGCTCCTCAGTCTGCGGGCAGCCGAAGGACAGCCGGCCACGAGAGAGACTTCACAACCCGGGGAAGAGCAGCCAGGCTGGCGCAGGAGCCCCTTCACCCTGTCCCAGCCAAGGGAGATACCAGCCAGCCCGAGCAATGGGAGCAGGAGGGGACCCGAGCACCCTTTTTCCTCCCATCCACCCCACTTCTAGGAATAAGCAGCAAACCCCTTTCTGCTCTATCTTCTGAGCTGTCATAACGCACTCTCTTCGGCTCCTAAAAACACCCCCAAATAAAATCCATCACTTGAATCGGTCTGTATTATGCATCCGGGAAGTAGCCGTGTCTGAGAAGTTTTAAGCCTGTGCGCACACTATTTCCCCTTCCTCTCTCACCTCCCCCCTTTCTTTCCCTCCCCTCCGCCAGTCCTTGGTTATCCCTAGGGTTAAAATACACCCGTGCCTCCCTTTCCATCCTGTTTTAGATCTCCTTTTCCCCGGCTCCGACACACCGAAGCGGCCCCGAATGAAACTTCTTGCCCCTCCACAGGATGCCCGCGGCCCGTACGGAGGGGCCCGGAGCCCTGGAGGAGACGGCGGGGAAGGGGTGCTAATTTACCGTGTGCCTGGCTGTAGGAGACCCTGGCACGGGCATGAGCGGAATTGGCGTAGTAAGGGTTGCCCTGTGAGTCCAGGTGGTTAAAGAAGACGTCGACTTCATCCGGAGGTAGGAGCTGCGCTGGTTCCATGTAGTTGTGAGCCAGTCCGGGGTGGTGGCTCTCGGGGTGCTGCCCGTTGAGCACAGCGTGGTGGGCCATCCAGCGAGGCTGATCCGTGGCCACCTCCATGGCCTCGGGCCTCCCCTCCTGCCCACCCCCCGGGCCAGGAGCGAGTGGGGCTCGGTGGGGGTGGTGGTGCTGTTTCGGGAGTGGCTTTTGGCGCTGCTGGTGGGTTTTAGGAGATGAGGTGGCTTTTCTTAGAAAGAAAACCGTCGGGTGGACTGGAGTGGTGGGGGAGGACCCCCGAAGTCAGCGTGTCCCTCTGTCAACAGGCGGGTGGCGTAGGCAGGTCTGGGGAAGCGCCGGGGCAGCACCTGTAGGGAGAAACGGGAGGGTTAGCGGCTCGGCAGCCCGGGGTACGCGGCCCGCCGGACCGGCTCCCGGCCGGTTTCTTTTCCCAGCGGTACAAGGATGGGGAGGGGGGAAGCAGAGCCCCTCCCCCCTTCCAAAAATATCCTCTCCCCAAAAGTCCTTGCCTTGCGCCCTCCCTGTTCATTGCCCCACAAAATAAACAGAGATCTCATTTCAAACTCTTTACCAAAACCAACAAAAAAACCTAAAACAAAACAAAAAGAAAAAAAAAATGAAAAAAAGGAAAAATCTTCCCCCCCCTCCCCCGCTTCC